>OZ010653.1:28483577-29083577 GCA_963932375.1 Phania funesta
TACATTAAAATTGAACGGTCTATAACTATTAATATTTACAATTTAATATTTTACTACGTGTGGGATGCTGTAGAATAATTCTGCATCAAAGAGTCAATATGGAAAATAATGTCAGTCACGTTAATGGACTCAGCGCGGCTTTTGGAGGGCATTCTATTTTTTCTGCACTGGGTAAGTAGATGTATTCACGATAATTTATAAACGCAACAATAAATACTAAATTATTATATATTTTTTTTTAATTTGTTGCGTAAGAAAGTCCATAAGCATTTCTTATTTAAGAACGATGTATTTAATAACTTAAATTATTAACTTCACCCCATCATTTAATATCCTTTTATTCCTCTGGAATATATTTAATTTATGAGTTTCCACCCCAAAGAAATTTTTAATTAATTTTATGATTACTTCTTTTTTAATATAAGTTTGATAACACTTCAGTTGAATTCAATTAAAAACGATGCCCTCTGAAAAGAATTATAATAAAAAATTAATTGCAGTAGAGCAAAATAATATTAAAGAAAACCCCACACATAAAAAGAACGGATGAATATTAAAATAAAAGAACTATAAAAGAAATGTAAGTCAAAAACTGCAATAAATACATTTAAACACCCTCATAAAAAATTAATAAAACTCCTACGACCCAAAAAGAAAATGCAATAACATTTCCAAACAAAAGTCATAAATAAAAATTGAAAATCATAAATATATATTTTCTCTTATAAATGGCAACAACAAGGAACTTTAACTGGCAAAAGCCACAACGTACAGATTGGCTACCAAATCTTCGAGATATGAAGTCGTAAAACGCAAATATATATTGAGCTAAAAACCGGCATTGAGAACGCTATGAAATTGAGGAAATTTAAATATTTAATGGCTTTGGACAAAAGACTACTCGCTTGCTGAGGCAATCTCAATGATGACTGCAAAAACGAGGTTAATGTTGGGTATTAAAAAAGTGTAAAAAAAGAAAAGTGGTGCGAATTTCGAGGGAAACACTACTGTTTAAGTCAAATGAACATAAACATAACAGAGTCATTAAATAAAGTACTTTTGCTTGATTTAATAACTACCAATCAATTGAATTGGTACCATATTAAAAGGGCACAAGAAGAAAAGAACTTTTTATTCTTTTACAAATATGGCGGATTATTAAGGGCATCATATCAGAGGTGCAACAAAGCTAATATTTACTAAATATTATTTATTTATATATGTGAATAATTTAAAATTTTGAGACATTTTCTGTCCGAAAGCAGTATCATATTTTATAACGTTCTACATGTTTGACGTATGAATTTTAATTTTTTAGGCTGATCATCATGACGAGAACACATTTCATATGTGAAATTAGAAAAATTTCAGTTTCAAATTAAATCGAAATTTAAAATAATTGAATTATCTATATATTTTCATAAAAGCACTTAAATAATACTCTAGGGAATTAAAAATGTTTAACATATCAGTTCTTGATGTGATGCTCGTAAGGTGAAAGCACCTTGCGACCATATTAATTTTCTGCATTTTGGACATAATCTTGCATTATTAATTATTCATTAGTAGTCGAATTCTGACCACCGCAAAGTGGGAAAAATTACCAAGCTTTGTTAACAACTTCGGAGTACCATCAAGTACCATCTGGCTAAGATGAAAGTCGTAGAAGATGATACTTGCAGACTATGCCTGGAAGAGGCTGAGACGGTAGCGCACATTGTGTGTGAATGTCCAGCACTGGCTAGCATAAGGCTTAAGACCACGGGCAGACACTTGTTAGATGTGAATGCCATGGGGGAACTAAGCCTTAGACAAATGCTCGCAATTACAAAAGACCCCGTGATGAGGAAGAGTGTCGACAGTTACCAGTCGACAGTCTGAAATCACTTTAGTGAAGGCTAGGGCTAGCACGAGACTCAATTAAAAGTAAGGTGGTTGTGATTACGGATCGGTTCCCTGAAATCAATTTGAGGAGCGAAATGGGGGTCGAAAATGGACCCAGAAAGTAAGTGGTCTGCTTCGATATCCCCCCATACATTAATAATAAATAAATAATAACAACTTCGGAAGTATAGCAAATTATAGATGATATATTATTTTTAATTATTATTTAAAAATATCAAGTACTTTTTTTTGGGTCACATATAATTATATGTCTCTTATTTCTCTAATTAAAAATAACTAAGGTTTAAAAATAACTTAGGTTTAAGATTAACGGAAATGTTTCGGTAATATTGCCTTACAATGGTAGCACTGTTTCAATACAACACTACCATGACTGCCAAATGATCAGATCGTGTGTATACGTGAGACTCAGCCAAGCAAGTATAATAGCAATGCGTAGAGAAGTCAGTCAGTCTGTGGCTAGCAAGGCGGTAAGACCTACTTAATAATTTTAGCATTTTCTTCAACTTTATTATTTAAGAATTTTGTTCGACTCAACTACTTGTAGCTTAATTATTTTAGAGTTTTACTCAACTTAATTAAGCTAGTCTCTCGCGCCACCAACTGGTAGTGAAACTACTGGTGTTTTCGTGCCAGGCCAGAATTTTATTCGCCCTGACAAGAGAAGCCAGTGAGTAAGGTGACGCTATATGCCCCAATTAATATAGGCGAATAGTGGATGGACACTCCTCAGGCGGTAAACGGTTAGGCCAGAATTTTATTCGCCCCAACCGAGTGCGGTCGGAGCTGAGTGAGCAGAGGAGATATCTCTTAGCTTCGGGCCAGAATTTAATTTTCCCCGACAAGAGAGTCAATCCTTGTCCCATCACCTAGAGCAGTAACCAAGCGAAGAGAGGCACAGAGCGTCTGGTCGACTTAGGCCAGAATAAGAAGTGCTCTCGGGCAGAATTTTATTCGCCCCGAAGAGAGTATCGGCTCATGTGCACTCGCAGCGAATAGTGGCGATATCTTCTGCAAGCTTCGGATGGTGTGAGATGCTGATAAGAGTACGAGCGAATGTGTCAGTAGCCACCGCTGACCCATCGTCTTTCGTGTCCCGCTGTACTTAGTAATTTAAGTTTATGAATAAACGTTATTGAAAACATTAAATTTAATCATTAATTAAAAAAGCTGTTTCGTCTCTCTCTTGGAAAAGAATTAAGTATTTTCTTGCAACGACCCCTGGGAGCCGCGAGCTCTACTCTAGCTAACTGTGAAAACACGTCGTTACAACATATTCTAAACTGTATCCATCGTCTATTAAATGCAACACTAAAGACAAATAGAAAACGAAAATAAATATTTCGAATTCATGTTACTGCCTTTTCCTTGGTTGAGTTTACAAACACTAAAACTTTTTGTTATTGAATTCTATGTTACTTATTTACATCTAATAACTAAACCATCTCAGCTAAGATAAATATCTCCACCTGTATGGAGGTCAAAAGCTTCCGCAGGTATGTAAGACAGACGGCTTTTTAGTTCAGCGTCTACAGTTTTAAGGTGTTTTAAACCTATTGCAGAAGCTAGACTAACGCAAATCTGAAATAGATTTGCGATTATGTCGATCCATGGCTGGTTCAGGGAAATTATATCTTCATCTGACCCTTCCTTATTTCGCTCTTCAAGCAACGCCATCATCCTGCAACTCCTGTATCACCACTTATTCAACAATATACTTACAACGTTCCTAGATTTTTTTTGGAATTAGTTGCATTGCTTTTCGCTTTATCTTCAAAGACCAACAACGTTAGAAAATACGTAAAAATAGTGCTTGATTACGTCAAATTAAATTTAAAAAATGCATTTGGAGACTATAGTTGCACCTTATGTGCTCAAAAAATAAAAAGGAGCAAAAACCTGCAGCTAATTTTTAAAACTGGTATACACGATAGACCTTCTGAAACAATTGCTGAATTAGAAAGCTCACAGATTGGCGTCTATGTAATGATTATTTCAAAATCTTGAATATAACAAATTAGTTACTACATTGGTAGTAAATAATAAAAATAACAACTTGGATTAAGATATAAAAACTTGTTGTAATTTTCTTGAAGAAAGATTCAATAAGTAATACAAAAAGGTGTTCATTACATAACCTCTAGCGATAAAAATTGGCACATACAACAAAGTATTTTAACTTTCCAAAAATAGTATAATAATTTTAATCATATAATAACAAAAGATATTTATTACACATAATAAGTAAAATTCTTTGGTGCTTAATTAAAGAATGAGGGTGCTGTGGGTTAAGAATTTATCCCGTTAACTATTAAGCATTCGATGTGTTTAGTCTCCTGTGTTCGTAACTCAGTCGCTGCCAATTAGTATCGTAAATTGTTTGCCGTTCTACGAGAACCCTATTATTTTTATCTACAACACTAATATGATTTCCGATTACAAGTTCACGTTTCCCAATACAATAAATTCTGTAAATTGTTTGTGTTCTCGAGATCAAGCTAGATACGCGCAAGATGAATGTTTAATAAAGCTTAGACTGTTGCCACGCAAAAAACCTAAGACCATATGGTCAAAAATGGTGTGAATACAGCATGACGCAACAATTGGCCAACATTACCTCATCTCAATTCAAAAGACGGAGCTTCATGAAATGATGGTACAGAATAGTTTTCATTTCTTTGGATGCTGGATTATTTTATCCTTTACAAAGGCAGTGTAATGTTAAATGAATGATGATAATTAAATAGCAATATTGACCCATATCACGTGCCATAAGTAACAGTCAAATATTTTACACTAAAAATCCAACAGCAAATTAAATATTTCTCACCACTTTAAGATTAACGCTATTCGACAAAAACTTTTCTGTATATAAATATAAGGATAATTGTAGCAACACAGTTAGCAGGCTATTTAAGTTGTACAAAATACTCGTAAGTAAGCCCTACAAACGCTTAGCGCATAATTAAAAACTTGTAATTGTCCAACAGTTCAAGTCAAATTTTATTTTTGTCCTGGCTGCCATTGTTAACTATTTATTTCGTTTTCCTCTACTACGTTGTATTTTATTACAAGTACGACGATGCCTGCAAGCAAAAAGTGCGTGTCAAGCATACTTAAATTTAACTACCGACTACAAGCATTTTTACAACGCCAACAAGAACAACAACAGCACTTGAAGTAGAAAGAGGACTACACTTAAATGAAACCAGATGATGGTGATCAAAAGTTATGAGTCCATAAATAGCCGCAATTAATAATTTCGATAATTTGCAAACAACAAAGAGATTAAAACTCAAGTTAAGGGGGCAAAAATTAATTTGTATGTAACCCATTTAAATTTGTGGATAAAACGAAAAGCCAGGGATGCGATTAAAACAAAATTAAAAACAAGAAATAAAAGTTTTAAGCGAATTTGAGCGCCCTTTTTTAATACTTGATTCATTGAACTCTCCTCTTTTCATTGAAACCATGCTGTAGCTATTTTAGCAATAAGAAATTAAAATTATATGAAATTCATTGGGTGAAGGATATCGACAAATTGTGATTTTATATTAAAAGACAGATGTACATTACTAAAAGTCGTCCACAAAATAATGGCTTACTGGTACAGGACCACATTTGGCCTTTAGCAGACCGTATAAACTCTAAGGATAACTGTCGAACAATCCTCTAAATGGAACTACCCGCCCGCTGTCTTTAGTATTCGTTCATTTTGAGAGAGCATTTGACACCATTTACTGTGACGAAATTTGGACTGTAATGCAAGGCCATAACCTCAGCAACAATTTTTTTGACCACTCCGGGGCTTATCGTTCCGCTAGCTACTGGTTTGTGTAACTGGTCAATCCTAGAAGTTGCTTGTCTTCCAGTTTCATGCCACAGACCACCCTCTTAAACTGGCTGCCAAAATCCACTCAGTAGCAATTCACTAAGATAGTGGGATCACAAAAAAGACCTGTCACCGCAGGAGATCTCGCAGGTAGTATAATAAGCCAATTCTTATTAAAATTGTGGCTCCTTTTTCTCTTATAACTTTTTAGTCTTACAGATCTTTTTAACACTTAAAAATATTTTTTCTATAATTTGATAATTAAAACGCGTACTAATACATTGTTATTTCTGCTTAAATAAAAGAACATTTCTCTAAAATAGGAGCCTATGTCTACTCTAATATGGTTAATTTCTCTTAATATCCCTGCTTTCTTTAGAAAATTTACAACGAGTTTCTTAAGTTCAACATTTTTATTTTAACTTTTAATTTATTTTCATTTCTTTTACATAAACCAAACGCTCTCAAGCAACCCATAGAGTAAAAGGAAAGAAATTAGCAAAGAAAGGATAATACCCATCTAATAAGCACAAGGAAAACAAATATCTTCATAAATTTATTCCAAAAAAACGGAAAAACGTCTTTGAATGTTTTAAAAATGCCAGACCTTTGTTTTGGGTGAATAACAAAAGAAAAATGTAAAGTAAACTTTGAAACAAGAGGTCACCGTAAAATAATCCAGATGAAAAAATTGAATAAAAACAGAAACTGAAAAAAAAAATAAAACTTAAACCAAAGTTAAAAACTTAAGGTTTCCATAGACATGAAATAATTAAACTTACAAAGACAAATTATACATGCTATTGGGTACCATAGATTTCGGTACAAAAACTGATTTTTGTTAAATAAGATGCTCGATAACAAAATTATATTTCTCCTACTAACAGAAGAAAATTGCCAAAATGTTTGCTTAACTTTGCATATGCTCATTCCCCCCTTTTTATGCCTTCTTACATTACGGCGACATATCAATCAAAGCAAACCTTTTACCACAACAGCCTTTAGTTATTTCTGCTGACTACAATGCTTCCCGGAGTCATTAATAAGCAGTTCAACTGCTGATATGAAATTGTTACGGTTAAACAAAACCTATTTGCATACTTGGATGCAACGTGGTCAAAAAATTCTTCCTAGCGAACAAGAGATAATTTATTAATATTATTGTATTATCAATTTTCTGTACTACAAGCCTAACTCTAATATTTAAAGGACAGGAAGGCATGTTACACCATTTATGTGCTTTTAACCTAAACAATATATAGATATTAAAGCAAACCAAACTTAACGCACGACAAATAAGAAACAAAAATATTAGCGGTCAAGCAAAATTAATAAATAAAAATTTTATTTCGACAAGGAAGATTCCAAAGACGTCCTGCGTATAAGAAAGCTGTCATTCAGATACAAGATAGCTGTGACTCGGGATGATATCTTGGTGCAAAAATAGCAGAATTTAAACTACATATGTTATCAAAAGACACACCGTAAAGTTTTGAAGGAAAATAAGGCGGCACGATCATCGTGTCTCTGTAAGCTATGCACATATCAAACAACTTTCGATACCCAAAATTAAAAATTGCAAAAAGTTCACAAAACAACAATTACTATTGTGCGTAAAGTTGCGTAAATTGTGTAGACTATAGAGATCACAAGCTGGTGCGGCATTAGAGAGAGGGAAACTATCCCTTATGTCTTCTTAGAGTGAACTGCAGATCTAAATCTGGTAGTTCTAAATTCTGTTTTTAACTCCGGAGGTTAAAGTTGTTCCTATTTAAAGTACGCTAAATATCCTTTACGAATAGTTGGCTAAATTGGTACATAGCTGTTAGATATTATATTGTACAAATAATGACTGCTCATCAACCGAGGGTATATAATACATTTGAATTCAATGAAAGTTATAAAAACTATTTGAGGTCACATTAAAATCAGGGTTTTTCTAGTCCGGAAGTAAACTAAACGTTGTGTTGAAGAAATTCTAGGATATACGTCAGTAAAATTAAATCCTGTTTGGAAAAACTCGGAGGAGATGATTGGTGTACTAGAGGATATTTGATGCATTCGCTACAAAAAAGATGTAAAGTCACGTTCTGCTCGAAGCTGTATGGTGGGTTGGGGCAATAATATACTCGTATAAGAGTTTTGATACAAAAGATGCCATGTTGTTAAATAAAATCAACTCTAGAAGAACATTGGAATGAAAGCCAACTGCTATAAATACGACATAATACTCAACGCCCAGTGCTCCTCAGATAGCAAATAGGATAAATTTTGTTTGGCCTGTAAACGCAACCTATCAATATTTTCCTACCATAACAGTGCATTTCAATAAAATAAACTCCCGTGTTTTGTCGTTATAACAAATGTCGATACATTTGTTGCAGATCTAAAGCAAACTTTGAATGATATATATTTTTTGACAACGATAGCAACACCATCAGCATTACCATCCCAACCCTGTCTAAAAACGTTCTACTCTTATAATGAAATAAATTTATCGTGTTTATAAACCAACACACTGTCAATTCCTTTCTGCTGATCTATTGTGAGGACCAGCATCAGACTCGTAGTAGAGTTCCAAAAATTACTGTAATCCACGATGGAACTGTTTACGCTTAAATATGATTAGCCAAGAAGAGCAATAGCAGTCGCCCTTTAATTTTAACATAGACTTTAGCTTCTGCAAAAGAATCGGTTTCTAAAGAAGGATCTTAAATTTGCCTGATCCTAACCCTGAGAAATAAACGATATATCCCAGTTGAATAGTGAGTAAAGTTGAGTAATATATCACAATATTTTAAAGAAAGCACCACGTCTTAAAATTGTTCGTTTAGGAAGTCGTTTTCGTATAATCGGCTACCCCTAGATTTGCGCCTGATATAGAAATTCAAAGCTGTTGGTAACCAGATGACGATAAGAAGTGGTAGGCAATGAGCTAGCCAAGTTAGAGGTATGTGTCAGTATCCCCTTTAACACAAATTCTCTATCGAATAGGGACGATTAGACTATGCTAAAAAGTTTGCAAAGCTAAGTTTGACTTAGCATCAATATAAGTATTTTTATAGCAGAATGTTAACTTAGAATAATATACACTTATATCTGCATATATTTATTCTTCTTTTGCTTTTTAGTTTCCTGTTCACGAAAACTCCAAAACAAATGAGACACAAAAAATTTCTAAAAATAAAACAAAATCTAATCGATGAAATTTACAGCACGAGTTTTACAAGGGCGAGTACATACAGTATTTAAGAGTTCAATTTTGAATAAAGAAAAAATGCAGAAAAAAGAATAATGAAGTTAAGGCTTATCTGGCCAACTGATAAATATCTTGGACTGTGTGTGTAAGAGTTGGGCTATTCAAGTAAATTTGAAAGAAATGGAAAAGTTCCTTCAGCTAATATCCGGCTTATTTTTTCTTTGTTTGTTAACGAAGACAAATGATGTTTGTGGCATGCTTTATGTTGCGGTTCTATTCACCATATACACTTAAACATTTCCATAAACTGTTACACATTTTCTTCTCATTATTTTGCTTTAACTGTTACTTTTCGTTTCGGCTTCACATTTTGGTTTCCTTCTAATAATTGTGAGAGGCTTTAGAGCTTGTAATATGAAATTAACCCATTAGTTTGCATGTTAAGAGCAATCGTTTTACAAACATTTTCAAAAATGTCTTATAAATGAGTTTATGACAGGTTTAGGTAGGGTGTAGTAGAGTAAACTAAAACGCTTTACATCTTTTAGAAATATAATTAAGAGAAATGGACGGAGTTTTGTTAAACTCACTAAACGCACGGAGTATAGTTCAACAATAATCACGATTAAGGAATTTTGAAAAATGCAAAATTTAAAGTGAAGTAAATTGTAGCCACAATCCGCTTTAGTGTTTTAAAAATTAAATCAAACATTTCTACAGCAGCTAATAAATTTTGAGGTAAATTTTGGAGCAAGTAGAAACTTTGAAATTTAACAGTTCTGATTATTAAAAATGGAGCGCTGCACAAAATAAAACGCGTTATCATTGTGAAAACTTGGAAAAAATATGTGAAGATAGCTAGTAAACCTTACAAAACCATCGACCGAGAAATTGCATCTAACGTGCCAACAATACGAAGAGTGTTAAAAAAACCTTGAAATAACCGTGTTGCCATACCGGTTTAAAACATTGTTGCTCTAAACAAGAATGGTGCCGAAAATTTAAAAATATAATAACGGAATTTGTATGGCCCCAATGATCTGTATGACCTATGGTTTTAGCAAACCAGCACCATCTGCCACTCACACAACGATTTGCAAACCAAATGATTTCAAGAAATTCAGATGCCAGCTAATCACCAAGATCAATAGACTTAACAACATACGATTTATTTCTTTGGGATCTAAGCTAATAAACCAGCATCAGAGAAGCAGGGCCATTTTCCAATTATTTTATATCCTCTCTAATTGGAACATATCTTCTATCGGAGCAATAAAAACATCACACTCATTAAAAAATTACGTATTTTATTTTTAAATGAAATAGTGGCTTCTCAGTGGGATCTCTCACTGAGAATGTACTTGCGATAATTGTCTCCGGATAAAAGTGTTCTCTGGAGTTAACGTCAAACCTTTATATACCAAGAACGACCATTGAAATGGTTGTAATATGATAAAGGAAGTGCCAGCGATATGGTTGGGGGCGAGGAATCCGAGGTACGCTGGTCTTTGGCCACAAGATTTGTGCCTTTTCAGAGAACTAACCGCCTTAATATACTCGCAACTTACTTATTTCTAGTTTTCTACTAGTTGGTCTGCGGCACCTGCCAGCAAAATGATCGTTACTAAACCAAGCTGTGCCTTTTATACTCGCGATCTTTATTTATTACTCTAACATTTCCTAACTTACGTATATGTTGCAATGGGTATCGTAACATTGAAATATCCTTTCAACAGAATTCACAAACAGATGACGTTACTGAATAAAGAGCTTAACTCAAACTAATATTGAATTCATTAGAGAATACATAACTTACTGCTAAATTAAGTGGACAAAACTAAATTGAGAAATAAACTAATGAATAAAAAACGAGCTTCCTGGTTTTTGTCGTTACAGTTTTAGAATTATATTCTCCATTTCTATCATATTTTTGTTTTTAAAAATTAAATAAATCTGAATATTAAATATTTACGGGCTTTCAGGCAATCACAATCTTCCAACAAGTCCTTAGCTCCTTTTCAATATTTTGTATTTTATAGGGCTGTTGGCAATATAGCGAATTGCAAATTAAAAAAAAAAAAAATGTAAATGTAGGACAATGGCTGCACTCAGTGTGGCGCCTAAGTGGCTCTCACTACAGGAGGTTGACAACAATCATCTAGAGCCAAATTCAGCTGCAAGTACACAGTGCATATTGAATGCTTGATAAAACAAGCTTTGCATTGCAGTAACGACAACCGAAACACAAACCTACTGAGCTATTTTTTAGTGTTAATTTTGCACCAAAAGGTGTTGTTTTTTTTTTAATACAAAATAAAACAAAAAAAGTTAGGGCCATTGTTCTTTTTCTGAGCTTCACAATCTCTATGAGATTTTAGTATTTTTTAATTTCTTCTATGTAAAAATTCACTTCCCTCTTGTTGTTCAAGTGCATTGTGAACTTGCTTGTGCAAATGAAGTTCAGTTTACTTGAATTGCTTTTTCACTTTGTTTATTTAATGGCATGTGGGTACGTGCTTTGTAGGTTGCCAGTTTAGCCGCACGGTTGGGTGTCTGGCTGTTTACCTGGTTTGTTAGGCATTTGGTGTTTCTACATTCAAGCATTTGCATTGGGGTTTGAAATTACGAGCTTTTGTTTTTAGTATGTTCTTACTCTTCAAAAGGTGTTCGACGATTTAAGAGTGGGTACTTGTTTTCAGGTTATTTAGCTTATTTTCCTTGTATCATATTCTTAAGTTGAAAGTTTAATAATGCTGAATATATCGGTTATTAAAACAAGTCTCAAGTTATAGCACGTCTTTTACAATATGCAGTAATTTTTTCTTGTACGGAATATTTGCAAATGAGTTACATATTTATTTCAAATTAATATTTTTAAGCAAAAGTACGTTTGTATAAATAAATGCACCAAAATTGATCTTCTAAAAGTTGGTTGAAAATAAATGTTTTAAGCCGGCGCATTTGAAAAATCAAACCTAAAAAAATATTTTTGTACTCTAATCGACACTAATATACTGCTTGGAGTATCTACTCCTCACTACTCTATACTGTTCTATTCAAGTTCCATCTCTTCAAATTTTTCTTTATTCGACTCCACCCTACTCTAATCGCATCGGCGCTACTCTACTGTTATATTTAACTTATCATCTAATGGGCTTTACTGTGCTTTACTATACTTTATTGATTTAATCTTATATGACAAAAATGCGATTAATATAAATGATAAAATTCAATAGGATTGACAAACTTTAAAATATGTTACCATTTGTCATACAGCTTAATATTCGTTTAATAACTTTCGACTCATAATGTAGAGAGTATGTAACATTTATTCATTAAATACGATGTTGTTTTAAAATTGGCATTCGAAATTACCACTGAAGCTCGACCGGACTATCACTCAAGATAACACGGTAAGTAAACTTTGCATTCCATAGATTAGTTGTTTGTCCAATTTGGTACCATATTATTGGAAACGCATATAACTGATATCAAATACGTTCGACCATGAACCAAGAGTGAATTCGATTCACGCAGAGAAAAAACAATATTGTCATGACAATCATATTATGCTCTCTACAGCTATATATCGTTGTTGCAAACATACATTGGTTGTTTGAAAACATTTCAAGCCCCACTTTAGTTTCGACAAGCAAGTTATTGTTTACATTTAATCATTAAATGATTGTCATCTAAAAAAGTTTACCATGGGTGAAGTGAACAGAATAGTTTTAAATAAAATTATAACTACAAAATAATACTATAATATCAAGCATAAAATGCTCTTAATAGATATAATATATAAACTCATTTTAATGCTCAAAGTGTAAGTTGTTTGCAATTATAAAACTCAATTATAATACGTTGCTCTGAGATTATGGTTATGAAAAAAGTATGGACCTGCGGAATGCAAATAACTAACACAGTGCAATTTTTTCGGTTGCAATTAGGTCGTTTCTATATCAAATAGAAAATATTATATAATAGCAAAAATTATTATGTTATTAGAAAAGGTCAAATCATAACTCTTGTGGGACTTCGTATTGGAAATATTGTTCCTTTCGTTGAAACACATGTTCCGGTTTTATGTTTAAAGGTACTCGTACAACTACTTACATCCGCCAGTGGACAATGTTGAAAGTGGCTGAGTAATATATTTAATTATACAGTAAAGCCCCATTATATCTTAGCAAAAGACCACTGCTATTTTCCAGGCGATACCTCTTGATTTCTATAACGGAATATCCACACAATACGCTCTAAGTTTTTTTCGCATCCTACGCGTCTATAAAAAAAAGTGAAGAGCGCAATAGCGTTGGATGCTCTCTTGCGAATATGTCATCTAATTTTGATAGCTACAGATGTCAAATTATTAAAATGCACGTATATACCGCTGATACTCCTCAATGAAGCAGTGATTGATCTGAATATTGTACAACTCTATTAAAACTAAGGGTGATAAGTCTTAATACAACAGAACAGTTTTCCATACAAAAGTAAAGATTTTTCAACAAAAATCAAAACTCTCTTTGCTTTTTTAACACACCTCGTAATATTCCTTCAAAATCTCATACTCTGTATGTCTCTGCTTAAATTTTCATCAAATTTTATTAAATTGTTCTTTTATTTTCCCCACCACAGAAGCGTGCCGGTTATTATTTTCTAGTTATTTTTGGCTGAGGAAAAGGTATAAAACCTTTTAGGCTTTTGTTGCCAAGGTAACTTATCTTTTGTATTCTTTATCAGAGGAATATTAAGATTTCAAAATATAATTGAAAATTAATTTGCGAAACAATGAATTCGCAGGGGGAATAATTTATTAAAGATTATAAAAATTAATTATTATCAGAAGCTTATATTGCAGTTTAAGGTGTGTAAAGGAAATTTAAATATAAGAAAGATTATATTCTTTATAGAAATAATTTTTGCTTAATTAAAATTAAAGTTATAATATCCACAACATTTTTTTCAAATAATTGCTCGTCTAATTTATTACATACTGAGTTGAGAGGGAGGAAAATAGCATATTTTTACATTGAAATGATTAGGAATTATTGTTTTCCCATTAAAAATCTAATATTTTGTAAAATTGTTTGTGTATATGTAAAAATTTCCTTTTCAAAATATGAAATGCATGACAGGTGGAAATTGTTTGAGTGACTTCTAACCATTTTAGTCAGGCTCTTCACCACAAATGGAAAACTTAGTATACTTGCATTTGTCCATCCAAATTAAAACATTTTCCAATAAACAGAATTCGGACCCGTATATAATTCTTTCAAATTCTACTCCGAAATTATAGCATGAGATTTGGAAGCCAGAGAAGAATGCCACCAGAAGCCTTATGAACATAGAGCATGCAAAGCGTTCCGTAACTTGGTATAAAATAACGGAGTAACATATATTGAACTCCTAAGCCTAAACTTTGTTGGTTTTAAATTTGTTTGGTTTAAGAGGCAGTGCACTAATTTTGTAGTTTGCACTAACATTTAGTGAGAGTGCAAAATTATTTCACTAATTTTGTTGATGTTTAGTGGTAAATGGAATATTAACAGTCCCCTTAAACATTAGTGATAGTAACGTTAAAAAAGTTGCACTAAAAGTAAATTATTTTAGTTAAAAAACAATTTTAAGATTTTTTCAATCTACGAGGATATTGGACTTTTTAAAATTTTGTCGGGGACATATGTAATTAGAGACAAAGTCGAGTACACTTCGATTGTATACAATACTTAAATATTTGTTTCCGACAAGACAAAAAGAATGTCTTTTAAATATAGAAAAAACACTGTTCTGTTGCTAGCTTAAATTCATGATTATAGTTTATTCATATTATTCACATTACTTACACAGAACATTCTGATTCACCCAATTATCGAGACTTCCTGATCATCAGGTCGAATCAGGTTTTTCAAAGTTTCATCCATAAGAGTCCATACACTTTTCATACGATTTCAAAGCAGTTTTTCCTCTGATTGAAGACCTCTAAAATACGCATTATCCGGTTCTTCAGGCGTCGAAAAATAGTGGTGGTTTTTCGGAACTGCGTTAGCTGCCAAATTGGGTAGATTTTTCATCGGTGAAGTCGGTTTTTGCCCGTTTGTTTTTTTTTTTTGATCCTTCGATTACTATTGGCAAGCAAATAGTTGTGTACCATACAGAGACTTAGCAATCAGTTGATACTCTAAATGGATACCCAGTATTTCTGATAAATCAGGCTACCATTTATTTTGACCACGAACACCTTTTCCCAGGTTTAGTTCAAATTGAAACCCCCATGCTCTTTTAACGTTAGCTTATATGTCGGTCTTGCAACATCTGTTCACGCATAGCATCAATCTTTTCTAGAAAAACCTCCGACCACTTAATTTATAAAGCTTACTCTGTCCCAATATCTGGGAATAGCCCACTATGTGGATGGCCAACCCAAAATAAACAATACACCAAAATAGATTTCTTAGACCTATAGCTGAAATACTGAATGTCTAACAATAGCTTATTCGAAAAGACTCACTGACGGATGCTTTTGGAAATATTCAATCAAATTATATTTACTTGGCCGAAATTTAAAGGAAATGAAACAACGCGAGAACTGTTATTAACTTCTTTGGATATTTTTTAAAAAGAGAATATTAAGTTAACTATTTTTCAATAGGTTAGAAGATCGATAATTTCGGCAAGAGCAAACATAGTTTGTTAAGTACTTGTTATGACAACCTTAAAATAACTTTTCATTAATTCTTCATCCTTATAAAACTAAATTTCATTTATTTAATTTTTTAATGTGAATTTAAGGTATTATTGTCGTTGTGTCGCTTTTGTTTCCTGTTGCCCTTAGATTATAACGCATTAACGCTCAGTACTCGGAACAAGACTAGCAAACGGCACGACAGGCTGGTGTAAATTCATTTCTTACTCATCTCGTTAGCAGCTGCAGGATAAATGTTTTACATGACCATTACAACCATTGTGACATTGGTTCTATTTCTAAGAAAAAACTCTTGTTTCTTTTTTTTGCGTCCTAGTTTTACATACCATCTCACTTGCGTTCCGATTATTTCATCATGTTGTATGTGGCATAAAGTGCAAATGTTAACGTGTCTGTTAAGTTTTCTTGATCGGAACGAATTTTTATTTTTCACTTCCTACCACTTTTTTCAAAACAATTTTATAATTTTTTCTTTCCACTCTTTCCTTCCACCAACTCCCTTCCTACTCACTCTCTCTCTCTGAAATCCAATTTATGTGTCAGCTTTACCTGGCAGTTCACTGTACATAGTTCCTTTTTTGTTATTTGTTTTTTTTTGCGCTCCTTGTGCATGTCACCTACCAATGAAAAATTTATCGAGTGTAAAATGGTTTTCCTGATAAACTTGATTTTGTTTCTTCTTTCATTGCGATTTGCACTGGGTGTTAAAATTTGTTCATGTGCCCCTTCGTATTTTTCTTGTCATATCTGCTGTTGTTGTTTTGCACTGTTTTCTGTAAAGTTGTTATATGAGTAGGTGTTGTTGTTGTTGCAATTGTGAAATTTTATAAATGGTTTGACCTCCATGTACATATGTTCATATCTTCAGGTGCTGATGTGTAGCTATATGTTCACTGAAAATAAATGTAGTTCGTACCTTATTGTTTTCTAAAAGTTCTTAATCGAATAATATCTATCGTGTGTAGATGACATAGGAATAATCTAGCTGCAGGATAATAAGACAATTTTAAGTTGTGATGCACGTGAATAGAGGGTGAATAGAGGTAAAGTAATTTTGAGGTATAATAACGTTTCGTATTCATTGGCAAAATTATTGCATTCTCATAACTCTTATTTTGTTTAAATGAGGTCCACAAGCAGACATATCTCAGATTTATTGTAATTATGGTAACTTAGTGATGAAAAACAAGTTCGACAACCAGATTTGAAGATTCCATAAATCAGTAGGGTGCTTTAGTGTCCTCCCTCGGCATTATTGAAGATTAAGTAATACCAATTTTAGTCAATAGATTTTTGCTACAAAATTCACTTCCAACTCAAGGTAGCGTATAGAAATTATTTTTTTTTAATTTTAATTGATTAAATAAATTATTAAATTGAAGTTGGTTTGTAATAAACACATAATGGAATTAATTAAACATTTTTTTTATCATTAAAAATCATTTTTATTAAATAAATTTTTGGTCCTCGCAAACATTTTCCTGCCACAGACCGCCTTTTGTGTAGGTTTAATTTTATATATATTTCTTTTTTCGTAGCGTCGCCTACCGGGACCAATTTTTAATGTAAACCATTAATGGACTCACTAAAACGAATACAAAATTTTATCCAATCCTACTCGCCGTTTAGGAAAATTTCAATTTCGTACACACACAGAGAAGAATTAGATATGTACAGGCAATCGAATCAATTAAAAGATTAATTCAATTTTAAACTGCAATGCAGCCTAAGCATTAATCGGTGCGAATATTTTTTTCTGCCCAAATTTAAAAATCTCTATCAAAATATTCATAACATACATTACATACATTTACATATAAATTGCCATTTATGCACCTTAAGTAAGTGAATACCATTAGGTACATATAACTCTATTGTGCAAAAGTAACCACTGAGCTAATTCATTGACGTCAATACCTGGGCTAAGTTTCAAAACTATTGATAAATATAAGAAATTGGTTATAAAAAATGGCAGCAATTTGTCTTTTGGACAGCAATATTTAAAAGTTATCGGTTAAATGTAACATAATGACGATTGATTTACCACCATTTTACTTGCTCCTAATAACAGTAGCACTGACTATATTAAAACATTACGAGTGGAATAACAAAAAATTAATTAAATCATCAACCGAACACTTGTCTTTCCTGCACATAATGGTAGTAAGAGTATTATTATTTAATGAATAGTTTTAAATGTGGTAAAATTAGCACCTGCCCAACAACTGTTCGATAAGGTTGTTGTTCTCCAACCACACACTCTGGCCAACATTTAATTTAGTATTTATGTATATATTTTATTGAATTTACCATTAACAACAACTTGATATAATTGACCACACGCAATTGTAAAAATATCAAAAGTGATATTTAAATAAATATAATTCAAACGTAGTAGGTATGAGTTTTATTATATTAAAGAAAGAAATTATGGTAAATAAATGCTCAAGTACGAATTTATAATGTTTCGTATTAAGTTTAAGTGTAATGAAAAAAAACTATAATTTTCGGTATTTAAGGTACCAAACCTTATGAAATGTTTAGGAAGGATATATTAGGTTGTTCGGAAAGTAATTTTGCTGGTTTTCCAGTAGACTCATTCGTTGTATATTTTCGCAGCCAACGATATGCTCTTCAAAAACAACAGTCGGCCTCGCTGTTGTCTACATCGGCTCTAATTAATTACAATATAATTTTGTATTCTTTTTAATTTTTGTTAGCCTAACAGTGAATTCACTAATATACAAGCAAGATCAGTAGATAGAAAATGTGTATAAAAGGAATGGCTGTGATCAATTTTTAATCTGTCTTGCGACAGCAGTTGTTGAGGTAAGACAATTATTATCAGTGGCATCCCACTTGTAATAATACATTTATCTGGACTTTAGTGAGACTTTGGGAAGAAGGGAATTCGATAGCATCCCGATGTTTTCTCTTGCTTTTCAAAACTTCCTTCAAAAAATTCTTGTAGTGTTCCCGTGGCATCCCGCAGGTCCTCTACATTTATTAGCCTAGCTGAAGACTCCCTCCCGCCAGCCCATTGAGAGCAACGTTCCAGTGGCATCCCGTAGTGCGTTATCTCTATTCGTTCGTGACCGATCCTACTTACATCGGCCGATTAAAGGAAGCCTTCCCGCAGTGCGCTGCCACCAGCGTCGGAGCTCGCTCAGCGACAGCCACACTGACGCCGCGTCCCCGTGGTATTCCGTAAGGATTCTCCGCCAGCTGTGACCTAGTGCGAGCACTCTCCAGTCTGAGTATTAGCGACGATCAAGTGGGATCCCTGCAAGTCTACCTTCGGCTACTTCTGCTCACGTACTGTTAGTTTTATTTTTCCTCGAGAATACGTCAATAAATAGTATTGCGACCAGACCACTGGGCACGGCGAGTATATCCCAGCTTACAGGAAGTGACGTCACAACTCGAAAATCGTAGTTATGATATATTTCGATAGCAGATCACTTGTGAGATAGCTCGACTGATGCTGCGTAGTAGTTTTATAATGGTGCGATTTCAAAAATAGCAAGTGAAGAGCAGCATTTACGACATATGTATGTGTTATAATTTTCTGATCTGATTTATACATATTGCTAGGACGACAGTGCCAAACTGGTTTAAACATTTTTTTAGAACAATTTTAAAATCGAACATGAATCAATCTGGAAAGCCAGTTGAGTCGGAAAAAAATTCATATTTATCGTATTCAGCCGTTCATGAGTACATAATATATTTGTTCAATATTTCTTTGATTCTCATAACAAAAAAATACTTATGTAACGGGTGTTTTTTATAGGATACGTTTTTGACAGAAACTAAACTGTCATAAGTTGTGAGATCTAGCAATTCTATTAATATTTGTGCTCAGTTTGATATGTCATTTTATCATGGATGGGACTAACGTCAGATCAACGCTTCGTCAATAGGTTGGAAATAAACTGAAAATCAACCCACTGTGTTATGGAAATATGCCGTTCATTTCTGATGGTCATTTTTAGGTCAATAGTTTGGAACCATTGGACCATACTTCTTTAAAAATTAGACCGATGGCAATATTACTCTCAAGAACGAGCTGTATAGGTGCATGACAACCAATTATTTTGGGCTTCAATTACAACAGATGCTTACTTAAAATATGTGTTAGGGTGTCACGCAATCGACTTACTAAAGGCGATTATTTTTCCCAAAGTTATGTGAAGTTACTAGTTTACGCGAACCAAGCAGCAACTTTAGACGATTTTAAGAAGCGTTGTTGAGAGAAGGAACCAAATGCTTAAAACATGTCGAACATATGCTTTCAGACTGCGATGCATCCAAGCCAGCCGCGGCACCCACAAGTCCAAAATCGTATCCAAACACTAATAGCATAAAGTTATTCTTCCAATCAAGGAGATTTTTTTTTTTAATTATTTATTCTCAAAATATTATTTTAAATCAAGTTATACAGTTTTAAAAAACCCCCTGTACTTTCCAAAGAACCTAGTATTTTGACTAATATGAGAAAGGGAAAACAACAACATTTTAATTTTTCACAAACATTTTTAAGAAACAAGTTAAACTCCAAAATAATTTCCCTTTCATTCTTTATCGAAGAGGGGGACTGGGTATGCAATATTACCTATATTGAAAATCATAAGCCATTTAGATTCTACGTGTTTAATCAAAGCATGAGTCTCTAATCAACAAAATTTCAATAAAAATATTTAGTCGAATGCTTTTTATGATGCGCTATTGGTTTAGGCTTGTCATATTCAGAGTGTGATTGAAACATCTTGACCTTCAGAGAAGAAAAAGTTAATTTAGGTAAAAACGTCTTGACATTATATTCGCATTATATTTCTTCTATTAGAATACAAATAATTAAATATAAATATTAATCTTTATATTATGTAAACGCGCAATTACAAAAATGAGTATACAAGTTATTTAAATTAATGTCTAGCTTGACAAATAACTTTTTAGCTTCAATCTTGACAAACCTTGGAAATTCTTGGAAACCAAGCTAAATCAAACCTATCTATTTATATTGGTCCTTTTGTAAACGCTGAGTGCTAATTTGCTTTTAAAACATTTTAGTGAAACGTATTATTATATAACCATTACGAATAATATTATTATCGCTTATACATATAATATGATAAAATTTCGTCATGATTACAGAGTATTATATTTTGACAATATTAAGATAAACTTTATTCGTGTTATTATGATAATATCATGATTATAGTGGGTTATTTTGTGAATCTGAGCTGAAAAATATCAACAATAATATGCTTTAACTACAACTATATAATTAAAACATGTTGTTCTCCGGGTGTGTTTCATTTACTCTGATAGCAATCGTATTCCGTAATTAGACTTTATTGCACTTTCCAATTTTCCTTTTATAAGATAGTTGACTTTTTTATTGGTAACGATGAGTAGAAACTTTACTTAATTCGCAAATCACATAAAACGGATCTAACACCAAACTATTCACAGTATCTACCTAAAGACTCCTTCTATTAATCAATAATTTAGTGACACATATTGATGCTGTGATAATAATAATACTTTAGGATCGACTAATGTGGGAGGAAGATAGGATAATCCCTTACCCCAAATACTATTAATAAAACGCTTTTCCATACAAAAACTAGAAATTTGAACAAATTTTTTATTTTCTTTAAAATTTGATAACAAAAAATTAAACCCGAAAAAATTAAAGCCCTTGTTGGTGAAAATGTTTAAATTTCCTTTAACCATAACTAAAACTTCCCCAAGAATATATGAAAGTATTATTTACGACAATTCGCAGTTCATAACTTTGCGAAAAAATAAATGATTCTCAATTTATATGCAGCCATCAATTATTTTAATCACTTCTTTTTTTACTCGGTACTGATGCCATCCAAACTTAATATTGGTTAATTGAAGGTGTAAAAGTTCATTTATAAAGTTATGACCCAGTATTATGTGACTAAATGACTGAAAAGTTCACTAAAAGTTTGAGTGCCATAAAAAGGGCTGCTTTATATAAAACATTTTGTGTATGTGTCAGTGTAAATGTGATTGCTTTAAGTTCGTTGTTGGTCATTTCATGTCATATTTATTTATTATTCTAACATTTAGGTACCAATAATAAAAAATAGAGGGGATATTTTTAATGTTATTTTGCTTTTCATTGCTGGTTTAATTTTTAATGGGAATTAATTATTGATGTCTTTTTATGTTGAAGTGAATAATCGGTGATTTTTTTTTTATAAAAAAGTGAAATTAGTTATTTATGATGTGCGTGTTGTGTTTGATATAATTTTCTTGGTAAACGATAACACCTATAACAAGCTTTATATATAAATTTTAATTAAATTAAAATACATGTGCAGATGGAGCTTCAGCTCACGCTAATGAGGGGAGTAAATTTTAACGAAAACAATCAACTTTTTAATTTGTTTGTATGGGAAAACTTTAATCTATTTGAGAGGAGGAAGAGTGAGTACCCTGTTTTCGCCGTCCTGGATCCATGCCTGCATTTCTATTTATACATGTCTGTGTTAGCGAAATTTATAGTGCATCGACCATAAAAATATAATTTTTTGTGAAAAATAATTGAAAATCAATGCAACGAATCACGAAAAATTATGGCAAATTTGTATATCGTTGAACGGTTTGTTAAATACGTAAATCGAATTTCATTGGTAAAACATGTTTACCTGCTGTGTTTGTTTAGCAAAGAAATTAGTTCTTTCTCAAAAGAATTTTATGTCAATTACAAAGCCCGTTAGAAAAAGACAAATAACACAAAACGGATTATTTGCAGAAATACATAATATATTGTGGTTATTATTCGAATAAAACTAATTCGATAAGTAAACGAAAAAAATATTTGTTTAGTATAATGGTATTTTAAAAACAAATTGGTCAGAAAATATTACTGGCGGCTTTATTGGCTTGTACTTTTTCGAAAAATATTGTTCCGAAAATGTTACTGGCGGCTTTATTGGCTTGTACTTTTTCGAAAAATATTTTGTTGAGGATATCGCTGACAACGAAGACCGCAACAGATCAATGATATACACTTTCTTTTGGGCCAAATTGAATGCTATAAGCTATTTAAGCATATCATTATATCACACGGAGGGAACGTAAATTGGGCACTAAGATTGTATGATTTAACCCCGCTAGACTTTTAGTGGTTTTCGAAATTCGCAGTACAAAGCCAATAGGCTGCAAACAACCCTCAAAGTGAACAACCCCAGGTCTTTGCTCATTTTAATCCGAATCGAGGTAGAAAAATTAATTAAAATTGGACTTCTCGAATCGATGCCATTAGGCATTTTATATTAAAAATAAGATACTTCACTCAAATCTTGTTTTATTTGACTATTCTGTTTATTCGCATATCCATTCAAATGAAAATGTGCCCTGTCACTCAATAAAAATTTTTCATAAAAATCGGGGTTGTAACATCCTATTGGCATATGCACGGCGGCGTAAATATCCTTCTGGAAGAAGCTGCTTTGTCAATTGAATCTTAAATGGAAACAAATGCAAAGCTTTGTACAAAATAGTGGCCAAAGTTGCTCTTTGAATACCAAGCTCCTGAGCACGGTGTCGAATTGAGGTTGGATTGTTTTGAACACTTTCTTGAACAGCAGTAATGTTTTCAGCCGGTCTTGCAGTACGTTGTGGTCCATGCTTGGGCCTATCAGCTGCAGTCCCTCCTTCTTCGAAATGATTCACTACACTATAAATAGTGCGTCTTGTTGGCACGTTGTTTCTCCTAAAAATTTCACGTAACTTTCTCATCGTCACAGTAGTCCATGATTGATTTTGATAAAATGTTTTAACGATTAAAACACCGAATAATATATATTTACCGAATATTTTTCCATTAAAAAATCGCAATGTCTCTACTTCACCGCTGCCAAAAATGAACTCTCAAGACTAATGTTTCTTAATTTTGTGTTTTGTTCTTCAAGAATAAAGCTACATTTTCAGCAAAACGGTTCGGGAACATTATCAAATTACAAAAATTAAATTCGTGCGAAACTCCGTGATAAGTTTATAAAAATTAAATTTATGCGTAGCTCCGTGATAAGTTTTTAATATATATTAAATTGAAGCCTTTTTATTATCCCGGCCAGGCATCAACGTATGGCTTGCCTGACTTAAACCTTCTCGTGGTGGCGGGCTGGTAAGAGGTTTCGGTCTCTGCTAGGAGTTTGGCTAAATACGTCGAGCGTATTATAAAAATCCCTAATCCTAATGCTCCATTACAGAGATATAGCAGGAAGCCTTGTAATCGGGTGACACATCAGGATCTAAAAGAAAGGAAGAAGCTTAGCCGGTAGCTCATTTTGTGTGGAAATGTCCAGCACTGGTTAGTCTAAGTCTTAGGACCACGTACAGATACTTGTTAAATATGGATGCCAGCATTAGACAAATGATAGCATTTTAAAGAGACTCCGTGATGGGAAGGAAGGCCGAAAGTTACTAGTCGACACTCTAAAATCACTACAGTCATTGTTATCTCGAGACTCAATGCTAGGTAGTCGTAAATTACAAATCGGTTGCCTGAAATCAATTCCAAAATGAGGAAGTAAGGGCGTCAAAAAGGCACCATAAAGTAAGCGATCTGATTCGATATCCTCCACTACATTAATAATAATAATAATAATAATAATAATAATAATATCTATACTTGCTCTGTGGGTTTAATAAGTTTCCTCTCTCATAAGTTCGAAAAATCTTGGAAATGATATTAAAATTGAGATTTCAAGAAAATATGAACGGCTCATATCACGATTCATTTCTCTAAAGGTTTAGAATTTATCAATATGTGCTGACGATTGGAGCGATAGTCGTAATAGTTATATCAATCATAACACACAATATTTGTTAATTAAACACAATAAATGGATTGCCATATTCGGGCATTTTTCAATTCAATTTTAGATTCTTTTTACGATTTATGAATTTTGTATCGAAATTACTTGTCTAATCAATCATATTATAAAATATTTTAATCGAACACTTGAATAATAAATAATGAATGAGCTATTCATTGCAAAAATTCTCTAGCTGGATTTAAACCTTACTACAGACACACACACGCATACACGTGTAAACACAAACAAAATGAATTGACATGCCCGACTTACCTGTCACTGGTATTGACATGTTAATAAATAAGCATTCTGCACAAAAACTAGATTAAAACACTTTGAAATAAAATTAAGCAACGAAAATAAACATTATTTCTTTTTTTTACTTATTTTCATAAAAATTCAACGAATATTAAGGAAGAAACTAAAAGGAAAACATAATGATAGTTAAAATGCAAAGCAAATATAAATATTATGCTTTGTTTGTGCCACTTTACAAGACGTTTGTGAAGAGCCATAAAATATGCAATAATTTTCAGTTGATTTTTTTTACTTCGATTCTTATAAGTGCGCTCGCATTGTATTGCGTTTGCTCACATAGGAATATGTGCGTGGTGATGGTTCTTGCTGGTATGTGTGTGACAGCTTTTTTTACAATACTAAAGAGTGCAACAAAAGTAGTTTTACGAGTGTATGTATGTGTAGTAAAATGAAAGAAATAAGATTAATTATGGGAGCTTCCATATGTTTTAGTTATCCACAAAATGTTGTAACAAAAGAGCTGCTTGCATTAAATTACCTGCCCCCGCTGATTCTAAGACCATGTTTATTTTGTTTGGTGCAGATGTTTTATATAAACTGTGTGGTTGTGTCTTATGTGGTTATTAAATAATGTCAAAGAAGTATACAAATTAGCGTCACGAGGTTTGCTTCATTTATTACAAGTTTACTTTTCAAACTCGGTGAAGTGATTAGTTGCAAAGTTTATAAAATATATTTTTAGCTCGGGAATCTTTTAAGAAAGTTACTTAAATTTTTCTTGAGAATCACCGATCAGATGATTATATAAGTACTACCGAGGAGTTCCTTGGGTTTTAACATGTTGAAAATATGTTTTCTATGTAAGCATTTGGGGTTCTAACATTTGGACGATTCATCGTAAGTTATAAACACAGTTAAGAATTGCACCAAAATATTTCTGCAATAGTAAAACGATAAACGGTCAAGCGCAGCCCGCTTATGCTTTTTGTTTATAAAAAAGGAAACTCTTTAAAATACAATCATTTCTATTACTCTTACTCTTGTTATTATTGACCTGCGTAACTAGGTTTTTAGAAATCAAAGAAAACTAATTAAAGTTCCAATTAGCTTAGAGCTGATTGTAATAACGTCTAAGGAGATGCAGCCAAAAGTATTGCTTTTTTTCGTATACAAATAAGACTGAAATGCAATTTCAAATACATTATCACAAAATTAATGAAAAAATTGTCTTCAGGTAAAAAGTTCCTTTGACAAAATTGCGTAACTTTTCTGTGACAATTTATCCCCATATGAATGCTTCATCTCTCTAGATTTTAAAGCGATTGTTTTTTTTCAGATAAATTCATCATACGAATATTTTTCATTTTGAGTCATATTTACTTCTTGTCATTTGAAACAATTCATGGAAACACCTACTCTTCATTTTATGTTCCTGGTGTTTTTGCTATGTTTTATTGCGGTTTTATTTTTACACAAGATTTTGACAAAACAATAAACATATGTGTAACTATCAAACTACATGTCTATGTCGATTATTTGTTGTTGCTATAGTATACCTCTCAAGTTCTACGAAGCCTTAAAAATCTAACATTTATACACTCACATAAATTCGCGCTTTCTGCTTCATTTACATGACAGCGAAAAACTGAAGTAGAAATAAAATAGCGAAAACGAATATACAGAGTCTTTCAATAGAGACAAGTTCTATTAAAATAATTGATATTAAAACTATGGAAAACAAATTGTGCACCAGAATTAACAACATCAAGTTCTATGATATCATTATAAATATTTTTGAGTATTTTTAACGCCAAAGCACGAATTAATAAATTCTGACCATTACATATTTACTAATTATTTTTTTTAAATTAAAAGATAAGTTGCACGAATATTTAGATTCTTTAAAAATATATCTTAATTTCGAGAACTCCTTAAGGGCTGCATTCAACTGGTATGAACCTTTAACAAAGTTCTAGGAAATATTATAAAAATATGAAGTATAATTTCGGAGTAAAAGCGCAAATAAGTTTAAGTTGGTTAATTTTTTTCTTCCGAATTGATACAAATACTGTTTAATTCTAACCTTTTACAGTGAGCAAAAAATTTAAGCCGTAATTAATTTCGTATGAAATCGGCATTTTAGAAAAGAGGCAAAGAAATTCGTTCATTTGAAAACAGTTACAATGAACTAAAAAAAATTTTACACACGTATTTGCCACCTTTGTCGTCCTCTAGAGCTACCCTGTGCAAAAAATGTGTATCTGTAGCTGGGCTGGCTAGAAGCCCAGATCCTCTGATACTCGTATATACCACAATTTCTTTAAATAGTTTTTATAAGTTCCTTATTTATGACAAATTTGTTTCATTTAACTTCACTCTGATTGGATTAAGTGAATCTTGGAACTCGCAGAGTGCCGTGGTTTAGAAAGGTCACAATCTTAGTGTCTCTGTCGCAAAAATAGGACTAATTTTGAGTGACTTGAGGAATAATTAGTAACTATTTTCACAAAGCTATCACTGATTTGTGACAAATCACGAAAAATTGGTGTGTTTTATTGCTTCGATATTTAGTCGCAGTATTTCGGAAAATTTAAAAATATAAAACCTACCTATCCCACAATAATAAAGCAAGCTTTTTTGCGACACTTTTCATCTGTTTCATTACATCATTTTAAGCAAGAAATTAAATTCGTATTATTGTTTTGCGATGAAAGCCAGAAAAAAATAGGAAAAAATTAATTATTGTGTTTAGCTTGCAAATTTATTATTTGCCCTCACGAAAACTGTAGATTAAATATGGAATATTTTCGAAATAAATTCTGAGGATACTGTTTTCAGCATTTCTCTTATTTTAGCAGTTCTTTCTTTCGTTCGTTGCAAATCATATAAAAACGCGAAAGGCAAAATTCATACAAAAAACTCATTTATAAATGAGTGTAAAAGCATTCACTTCCTTTTGTCATTTTTATTTTACCCCAAAACTCCCTACTCAAATTTAAATTTGTGTCAGCAATTGTGAAACAGTAATTTAAATGCAGTAACAGAAGAGCAGTGATTTAAAGGTATTATTATTTATTAGGAATACCAAACCAAGAACGAATTATTTGATTTTTTTAAATTAAGTTGAAGCTAGTGCTTTATGATAAAAACCTTCACCGAAAAAATAAGGAATGAAGAAAAAATAAAAAAAATTCCAAATAAGAAAAACTAGTTTTTTATAACAAAAATTACTTCACTTGCAAACCATCAATATATCTCTAAATCAAACGCAAATTGGTGCAGGTGTGTAAAAACCGAACGAAAAAATTAATTTCAACTATTAGAAGAGATCGTATAATGAAACCAATCTACAGAAAAGGCAAAAATTATTTTGAATAAGTTTCACAAAGCCTTTTAAATTAGGATCAGAAAAATGTTCCAGTAATTTGTACATGTGTCCCAGGTATAATTTGTTACACTTGACAACGTAAAGAAAAATGTTGGAAACATTTCTACAGGTATTTCTTATTATTTCTATGGCTGTTTCTTTCATATTTTCGTAGTAACTGGTACAGCGTTTTAAAACTTTATTAAAGAGACAACAGAAATTTACAATTTGCAGCAAAAATATCTAAAGCCTACTTGAATAATCAGTTAAAAATAACAATCAGTTAAAAATTAACTGTTTCAATTCATTTAGAAGCCTTCGTTCTTAAATTGGTCCCGTATAGAAGAAAAACTTTTTGAGCTTCTTGCGTAACGACTGGCATAATTTTTAGCACTTACCGTCGCTAAGGTGAAACTTTACTGCCAAAAGTTAGCTCAAGGCCTTGCGATAAGAGCAAATTACAATATTCTCTGTTGTCAGCTACCCCAGAACCAACAAGATTTTTTACCGACAACGAAATGTTTTCTTACTTTAATCTTGAGTGAAGGGTAATATTTGAATAAAGCCCTCGCACTTATTTAAATTTAAATATATTTTTGGTAATTTTAGTTCACAATATTTTTCATGAACTAATACTTTTAGTAAAAAATAAAAGCATTGCATATGTCACTCTAGTGATAGATAGACTCCGCTGGTGTGCTCGCGAAGTTAGCACTCATCGCAGCAAATATAACAGTCACAAACGTACAAGCCATTTGTACGAGTATTTATTTTTTGAAGAGTAAAATTATAACACCATTTCCTTTCCATTTCAACATTTTACTGTGAACTTTAACTGAAGCAAAAACAGAAATATATCAACTGAAAATATATATTGAAATGGGAAGAATAATTTTTTTCACTTGTAGAAAAAAATGTTCAACTTTAGACATTTTTTTCAAATGCTGTTTTCTTACAATTTTATTTCTAAAATTTTTCATTGTTAAGAATAGTAACAGTTGTCATATCTTTAAGGCGACTTGAAGAGAAAAAAACAAACGAAAATTTCAAAATAAACGACATGATGGTATTAGGAGATGAGGTGATTTCGTGCATAGTCAGCGTTTTTTTTATTTGAATTGATGTTCGCGCACTTTTACAGTATCTGTGCTTTTGGTAGGTAGTTCCCAGTTTATTATTGTTCATATGTTTATAAATTTTCTTTCTAAGAAAATTCTGCAACACATGTACTATATATTTTAATCTTAATAAAAGGAGTTATTACGCTAAATTTCCCTTTAACTTTTTCTACTCCATAATCACTCTGCCGCGCTTAATAAAATGTTGTAAAGGCAGCAAGTTTTGTGCATATTTTATATTTAAATTTTGCTGTTGCTACTCCCACTTACAATGTGCAGCCATTTATATATTCGCGTTGAATCTAGCATTTGTATTTGAGTTTTTTGTACCATTTTTGGCAAATAAAAAGTCATTTGTCACTTGTCACATTGTAGTTGATGATGCAATTGTGCTCTGAATGCGTCTCGGTCTGTCGGTTGCTGGGTTTTTTCCTCAAATTGTTTTCATTTGTTGTATTTTCCTGTTAATTTAAATTTAAAAAAAAAACTTTCTTCTTACTCATTTTGTTAAATTTATTTTTATTCTTTTTTTTTGCTTCTTTCGCCTTCACAGCATATTTTACATGTTGATTTATTGCGGTTGAAAAAAAAATCCTTACAGGCTGTAGTGTTTGTTCAATTGCTTTTAGTGTTAACTCGGAAATTTTTGATATTTTTATTTCATTTTGCTAAACGGGGGACTTAAAATTAATTTTATGACACAGATTAGAGTTGTAGAAATTGAAAGTTGTTTAAAAGTCGTAATAAAAATGAATATAAAATGTTTAAAAACCTGAATAATTTATAGTGTATACGACTGCCAAATACTCACTTGTATGCGCTAGAAGGGTGAGACCAAAAAAAAAATTATGTTAATTCTTTATTCATTCAAAAACCATTTTTATACAGCAAGCATACAATTTTAAAATTTGAAATATAATCGAAGTCCCTTTATGAACCTGAAGCAGTAAGAAATATCATATATAATGGATATTATCTCTCCGAAATTAGAGATTAATTTGTTTTAGGCCACGTTCAGGTCTAATGCACACAGTGTGTATATTTACACGAAACCATTCGCGCTGTTTTTACCCCTCTCATAATCACAAAATAATGAAACTTGAAACATGAGGACACTACGTATAGATAACGTCTTGGCAACTTTCTAATATGGGAAAGCATTATGGGAAAAAATTTTCAAACCAACAAGTTGCCTAGAATTGGGATGGTATGAAGTACTTGGTCGCCATTTTGATCTAACTACTTTTAACTGCCAAAATTGCTGAATAGGAACTTGGCCTTATTTCCATCGTACTTCCTCTGTGATTGTGTAGAAACTTATACCGCTCACAGAGCTACATTTCGAAAACACAGCCCCATATACCTCCTATCACATACCCCTCTCAATAACAGAAAAATAATTACAAAATTACTAGAAATGTTAAATTTCTACCACCAAAGATATAGTATATATAAAGCAACTATTTAAAAATTTGTATGCATATTTTATACCTAAAGTTTCTTATACCATTACGTCAAAACTCAGTCTGAATTATAGACAATATTTCTGCTGACGTTTGGCAAGAAAATGATGACAAAACATATCCTTAATTTTTGCACTTTGCGAAGGAACAAACTAGACTTCGTAGAAGATATTATTACGCGCTTAATTGGTTTATTTGTCTTGTTTTTTGCTAAACTTTTTATCGTAAAATATAATGTTCTAGTTTTATTATTTTTACCTTTAACTGCGTGTTACATAATATTTGATTCAACTCCTCCTTTACCAAAAAAGAAATTGATTCTACACGGAATTTTTTTTAATAAACTGAAATGTATGCCAACGGTAAAATTGTGTTCATTTTAATATCCAATAAACTTTGTTCTGTCTTAACAACCAAATAAAAAATTTATTTGAAAATTCATAAACTTGCTAAGAACAAGCTTTTCAATTTCAATTACATTTTCTAATAAAAACTTATGAATACAAAGATTTACAACTGCCAAAGCATAACAATGAAACCCAGAGTCTTTTAGTCTATCAGTCATTTCAGTATACACACTCACACGCACATGTAAACCTTTATATGCAAATGACCCAACAGAACATTGATGACTGTCTGCGAGAACAACAAAACGCTTTTAAGGTTGTCATCATTTATTTAACATTGCTGCATGTATGTATGAAGGTAACAACTACTATTAAAGTACTTACAAAATATTTATAAAAATTAATTCGCCCTACCTCCTGTTATTGTGGTGCCTGTGTTACCGGCAATAAGTTTTGCATAAAAGTGCTCCATCAATTTTATACTTCCGTCATGCTTTTAAGGCTTGTAAGAGTAGTGTATGTGTGTCTATACAAAAGAAGATCCGTACATAAGCAACGTGTTTAAGATTTTTACTTTATAAACTTTTCAATGTATGAATTTTCAACTGAATAAAAAGATAAGGAAGCATCATCATGAATATAATGTTTATAGAGAGGAGTAGCCATAGAAAATGTACAAACAATACACAAAGGGACCAATCGCATAATAAATAACCAGTCAACTACTGCCAGATTTGGCTGAAGGTTTAAACATTATTAGAAGAGTACTAAGGCGAGTTAAGCACAGAATGCACTACAGTAGGACAAAGTTAAATATCTCAGAGTAAAAACATATCGTTAAAATCTTATAACGCGAATAGCTTAGTTGCAGTAAAATGAATAATTTAGGTATTTGTTATACACAAGGGCGGGCTATGAAATCTATGAAATTTCTGCTGTAAAGTGTTGTCTACATTGCAATTCTTTATTCTTATTTGAATTTCCATATTGTTCTACTGTGCAATGTTTTATGAATTGATACAAAAGAATACCATCAACTGTTACGTAAAGTTTGAAAAAGCTTTTAAATAATACTCACGGGTTATATTTTCTTGCTAGAAATGTAGGTGTAGTGACGTGTGTGTCTTTTAAGAATTTAAACGTGAGTGTGGAAAAGCTTTGTAAACTATACACGCAAAGCGTGTTTTATAATATTCGTATGAAACTTTTTCGAGATTTCTGAAGATTTTTTTATTTAAGATAATCTGCACTTGAATTACTTCATATTTTGAGGTTACAATAATAATGTAAAAAGTTTTATATTGATCATTTATTTCCATCTCAAACATAATGTGTATAAAATTACATATATGTTATTTTAGATGCAGCAATTACAATACTTTTTATTCAGGGTCTGGTAGTATAGAATTGACTAACATGCTAAAAAAGATTTATTTCTCTCAGTTAAACTCAAATAAAAAATTTGATAAAAAAAAACTTATATAATAATTGCTAAAGATCATGGTAGCTAAAATATCGCGAAAGTATTTATCAGTGAATTTAAATGTTTGGGAAGGGTCACTGCCTAATGCCATGTACCGTAATGTTCATTTTAGTGTTCTGTGTTTCTTTGCAAAGGTTTTGGCTTCAAGTTTTAGCATTATTTGCATCTTCTGCGAATACTGGTCCATAACTTCACTTAAGCTTCGGCAAGTTAAAATATGGGAAAAATCAAGTTCTTGTGCACGACGAGGAATCAACGGTCTTGGGTTCTTCCGCGTTGTTTGATGTACAACTGCGATTTCTCTGCCGATGGGGTGTTTCTTTGACTAACCAATGTTGGCTCATCGTAACGGCTATATTAAAATTAGTTAGGGAGTACTTGAAATTAACCTGCTACTTAGCCGTTTAAGTTGCATTGGTAAATTGACATCACTGACTGATTAAAAAACAGCAGCTTTGCAGATTTCGTCGAAGCAGCACCTTACATATGTAGTTAACTAACTTTAAATAACAATCTAAAATAATTTCCAACTGTGCTATTAGTCAGCGCTGACTAGTCTATGATATTTAAGAGACAGAGGACAAAACAAAACACTTACTTAGGTTAAGTCTTTCACCATTTAGAGTCTTTATATAATTATAATATCAAACATATGTTATTTATTTTCCAAATTGACAAACAATAAATATTATTTACAACAATCTACAAATCATAGCAAACAATATGGTTTTTTTCTCCGCCATGTTCAATCGACACCAAATAAAAATTAATCAAATCACTGGAATGCAAAATATGGCATTGCAGTTGCATCGTTACAATGCATATTCTCTTACAGCAGTTTACCATTAGGGCTGGTATGAAATGAAATATTTTACTGTGCTGACGAAATATGCTGATATTTGCATTTGGTTTGGCTGCACGCAAACACGCACCCACACAGACATACGAGCACACCCACGCCTTCTGTCCGTACACATCATAGTAAATGAAAAGCAACCCCAACATTTGTGAATCCGTTTATTCTCTTATTTATTCATTCATTCGCTTATAAATTTAACTCAACAATATTCGATTACCAATTTCAATTTTCTGCTCCAAAAATTTTAATGTTGCTGTCAATGCAGACGTAAAAAGTTTGTTACTTTTAGAGAGTTTGGTTGCTAGTTTCCTGGCACAAGTTGTGCCTGACAATACTGTAAACGAGAGCTAGCGAATGTCGTTGTTGTTGTTACAATACTATCAAATGCACTCATTCCTTCTTTACACATTGCGTAAACTGGTAGGAAATACGAAAAATAAATATCTAATGGATGTTCTCTAATAAATGCGCGTGTTGAATGTTGTGCTTATCATGTAAGCCAGAGAATATAACGGATGTTGTTGTCATTATTGCAAAATTCAGCATCACATTCGTTGCAATTTGGTTGAAAGCCATAAATGAAGTTACCAAATAGTTCTATATCAGAGTGTTATATTGTATTCCTTGCGTTTAGGAACTGGTGTTTTCGCTCATTCAAATATACATTGCAAACATTAATGAAGAGGGCATTTTAATAGCAGGTGCCATAGAGAATATTAAATTTTTAGCATTAGAAATTGCAAATAAAGTGTTTGTTTCAAAGCTTTTTTTAATAAACGAATTTTGTTAAAGATTGTTTTTTTTAAGTATAAAAGCTACATTTTTTTAGAAGAGCTTTATTTTGATGAAAGCTTTTACAAGTGAACTTAATTATTTTAAATGAAAAATTGTGTGAAACGATTTTCAGCTGCAAACAGCTTTCGCGGAGTACAAAAAGCTTTAAAGAAAAATTATTTATTTCAGAGTGCAAAATGAAGTAAAAAAATTTTTGTTTGGTCCTAGTATATAGCAAAAGACGTATAAAGATATATTAAAGAACACATTTGCTACTAAAACCTTTTTTCATAAAAAGAATTTTTCTTCGAAAAATTTTTAGAAAAAATCGACATAAGATTTATTTATGAAAAGCTTTGTGTATATTGAATGTATAGATCTTTAAATTTAGAAGAACTTTTCTTTTTAATCAAAAGTGTATTTGATGTTAACAGAAGTCAATTTCAAAATTCCATATATAAATTAATCCTTTGAAGAACCAATATATCTTTTATTATTAGCGCGTAATGTTGTCGGAGTTAAGTGAGTATTAATATTTATTTAAATAATTTTTAAGAAAAGTTTTATCTGTAAAGCTTTTTTGCAAGAAAAAATACAGTACGACCTCGTTCAATGCAACACATGATACACGTACTTCCTCGATTATTTCAACTCACAAATTGTTTGCGTTGTGATTTTGATAAACAAATTTGCTAAACTTACCATTAAGTAAAAAAAATAATATTCCTTACTAAACGCTGTTCAATAAGAGTTTGTGAGTAAACCAAAATGGAAAAAGGTTTATATAAGTGGTTTGTAAAGCAAAGAAGAAGAAACGGGCCGGGCCATTCTCTGCTAAAATTGTAAAATTAAAACCGTAACAGAGAAATCGAGTTCGTGTCTGAATATTTTAATACGAAAAGCGGCTGGCTTGCCTATTTTTAAAACGTCTCAGCGTAATAAAAACATATATTTTAAAAATAAACAATTTAAACTTAATAAACACATCTGTCGTTTACAAAAACTTTACCTTAATTAATTGTATTGATACACCTTCAGGCGAAGAAAATATATTTAATACTTACAGTTGCTTCAACAAATTTGTGGCTCGGTTTTCGAATCAAACTCAATTATCGCAACTTCCCAAATAAATATAAGTTGCGTTAAGAGAGGCTTCTTTGTAATGCTTTTAATACAAAATTTTTAATTTTAAGTTTTTTAAAAGGTCCTACCTAAGGTGAAAATGTATAAAGATCGTCATTAGGAAAAGTTTTGGAGAAAGAAGTTTTGTGTGAAAAAGTTTTCTTTTTTTTACAAAATGAATAAAGGTATAAAGTTTTTTTTCAATCAATTTTTTTAATAAAATGTATTTCGTGAACTTTTAACTCGAAGGCATTAAATGCATTTAATATAATAAATATAATGAATCTCATTTACACACTCTCTGCATATGTGCTTGTGTGGATGTGTGTTTCAGTGAAAATATGAAGTTTACTGCAATTACATTCCTCAAATCAAAGGGAAAGTATTGTGCATGATATAGCGGTTACATTTTGTGCATCCAAAGAAATTTAATGCGATTTGGGTTTTCGTAAACACACCACTTTTCATATCATCAGTATGACATACCGATTGTCATTGACGGGCTAGTTTGAAAGTGTTTGGCAATTTTTGGTAATTGTTGGAACCTCAGGCTCGAATAAAGTACGAGTATCATGAAATTTGTAAAAGTTTTTGCGTCTTTATATGTCACCAACAACTTCGTGATAAAAGGTAATTAAATAAAATAAAATATTAAAAACAAAGTAGATTAATATGACAAAAACATCTAATAAATACCGATTCTGACGCAATAAAATAGTAATTAGTTACGTCTTCCAATCCTTACAAAAACACCAAATACACTGCAGCTTCGAGCTTAACTTAACACCTGTTATGAAGAGGTTCGCTCGCTACCAGTTCCCATGACAAGTAGATACTTGACAAAGAAGAAATGACCAACTAACCTCTCAGAAGATAGCACATGGCCGAAAATGGTTTCTCATCAAACTAAATTTAATAAGGGATGAGGGAAATTCGTTAAAAAAAAAACTTACATTGTTAATATATGCTAGTCACAGTTATATACTAAATTATGTATTTTCTAACACAATCAAATAATAGCGATATATTTAATAATTTGGTTACCACAAAGTCCAAAGTTTGCTTTAGTATCCTTTAGAAAATTTTAACAATTTTCCTACAGACACCACTCTCCAACTTTATAATGAAAATAACACAGAAATTTTGCGCTTTTTTACTTATTTTCTTTAAATTTGTTTATGTTGTCAATTCGTAAAATATACTTTTATTTTATTTAAATTGTCGAATTTGACGAATTTACCACTTAATTGGACATTGATGTTAAATGTCAAGTAATTATTTTTAACTATCGCTCTGTGTCAGTCTCTCTCATGAAAATGCGGATAAAAATTTGATAAAATACATATGTGTGCTGAATGTTTAAATAAAATTTAGTTATTTATACACACATATACACACCCATACAGACATACATATAAGCACATATACTTGTGTGAATTTATATTGAAAAAATCAAACTTGGATTCATAAGATAAAAGTATTTCAAATTGAATAGAATTTTACGTGTTTATTTACACACAATGGGGTTGTTTAAAATTAAAAGAGTGATAATTATACACATAACATCAAAATTACTAGTTAGATTTGTTGGAACATTCTACAAAAAAGTTTGGCAATTGCTCATTCTTATGTGATATTTTTTACTCTCCAAAAATGGAAGATTTAATTTTGCTTTTTTCTTGATTGCTCATGTATGAAAGTTTTCGATTTTTGTCATTTCTCATGATGCGTATTCTTGGCATTATTCTTTTTTTTTTTTTTTTTTTCTTGACAACTTTAAGTAAACACTCTACGCACTATCTGACACACAAATAAAGCTAAATACTTCTTCTTACAAGAACACCAAAAATACTAAAAAACATTCACATACACTAATGCAAAAGAGCATTCGGGAGACTAAGTTAAGCTGAGATGGCTCTTATAAATACTTATTTGTTTTATTCTTTTTTATGTATAATTGCTAAAAAAAAAACCAGAAATACACATTCATGTGCGATCGTAGACAGAAAGTTTCTTGCAATTCGCCGATAAATATGACTTCTGAACCCTGCTACAAACGAATGTAATATCGAATAATAAGCTTGCTATTGTTAAGCTACATAAAAGACATCACTTCATAAAATCTGCATCTTGTTGTTCGCATTTTCATACAAATTAACTCGTCCCTGCAAAGTGATGTAAATTATTGAAGTCGTTAAATATTGAACAATAAAAATAGTTACACATATGCTTAAAATAAATAATGTAAATCATATATTTTTCACTTTTGTTCAAAAAATGTTATCACTAAAAATTATTCAAAAAGATGCAAGTCATTTTTTCTAGAAATGATATCATTTATCATTTGTCAACAATTTAGTCATCCTGTCATAATTTAACTGTAAATATCTCATACTTACATTTACATAAAATACATAAAAATAATATTTTTATTATTCACGCTTATACATAAAAGTCTAAACATTGGTGCTTGCATGTGTACGAACAGTCATTCAAATACAGTGTCTGCAATAAGTTCTCTGACATTATAAAATAAAATTACCTTTTATAAAAGCTCAATTGCTTCGTACTAAATGTAATTAGGGAATTTGGTAGAAAAGAAAAAATTAAAATAAATAAATTTGGTCGACTACATTTACTTGCTACTCGTACTGATTATATATTTTTCATGATTCTTTAATGATGTTTACATACAATAAGAACACATAATATTACAATCATAATAATACTACTCTTATATATATGTGTGTATGTGTGTGGCTTTATGTAGTTAGAATAACAATAATGATCATGGCATTTGAAAGGATTACATCTTAAAACATTAGTTTGCACAGAAAAAACGACACCCTTTTTACATTGAGAAAATATTCTCCATCGAGTACATTTTCATATGTACAGAGATTAGATTATTTATTTTTAACAAGAAGACTTATAGGTGTTACATCCCCATAAAGTGAAAGAACACATTACAAAACGTGTTGTTGTGGGGTGTTTGGATTTTATGGTAAATTTGATGTATGAATGATTTACAAATAGAAACTTTTAGAAGTACGAGTGTGTGCTTATGTAAGTTTGAATAAACAATCATTGCATATGTTATAAACTGTTTGCTCTACAAAACTTTCGAGTTTTGCCTAGCTGCTATTTTGGTTATTGTTGCTGGTGGTATTGTTCGAGATAGAAGTGATTCCTCAAAAGTGGAGTTGAAAATAACAAAAACTTATCAAATACATTGCTTAACTTAGTGACAGCATTCTAATGTTTATTTATATATGAAGATTAATTGTTGATTTGAAAAACATAGACAAAGAAATGTTTACAAAGGTTTTGTTATCGAAAAGATTTACAAACTTAATTCATAAAGAGTATTATTTGAGATGGATTGTTTGCAAAATAAATAGTTTGCTTTACTACTATATTACGAATAGTTTTTAATGCTTTAAAATTTAGAAAAAATAAGATGTAAAATATATTAGGATGTTTTTTGATTAATATTTATATTGATTTAATTTATTTAAAATTGTCCAAGCTTGAAGGTCTTTTTTTAAAAAATTATATAGGGGATATTACAAAATATAATTTGGTGAATAAGGATCCGACAAATAGGTTACAGAAGAGGAATAATGAAATAGTTGAGAAGCTTTTTAAGTTAAAAATTATTAATGGGATGGAGAGAAATAAGATAAAAACAAGTATTTCTATTGCACCTAGGTTGTATGGGCTTCCAAAAATTCATTAGGAAGATTTCCCGCTAAGACAATTTATTCTTTCATTAATTCGCCTTCTTATGAATTGTGCAAATATGTTTCTGTTATACTGAAAAATATTACTAAGTTTTCTAAGTATAACGTAAAGGACTCTCTAGAATTTCAAAATAAAATAAGACATCAGAGAATTGAAAATAACGAAAAGTTAGTTTCATTTGACGTAGTGTCTTTATTTCCTAGTATACCGGTGGACCTAGCAATTAAAGAAAAATGGAATATTATCAAAGAACACACGAAAATAGAAAAAAGTTTGTTTCTAGGTATGGTTAAATTTTGTATAGAGGACAATATATATTTTCAGAATAAGGAAAGATTTTATGTACAAAAGGAAGGACTTCCAATGAGAGGACAATATATATTTTCAGAATAAGGAAAGATTTTATGTACAAAAGGAAGGACTTCCAATGGGTTCTCCCGCTTCTCCAATTGTAGCAGATATAGTTATGGAGGAGTTATTAGATTCGTGTATAGAAAAATTGGATGAAAAGCCTCGAATGATGACGAAATATGTTGACGATTTATTCTGTATTATTTCTGAGGGTGCAATTAATACAATATTGGATACTTTTAATTCGTTTAATAATAATATTAAATTTGCAATAGAGAAAGAGCAGGATTCAAGACTTTCTTATTTAGATACTTGGATAATAAGGCGAAGTAATGAATTGATAATGGATTGGTACCAGAAGCCAACAGCTTCGGGAAGAATTATTAACTATTATTCAAAGCACAATAAAGCTATTATTATAAACACAGCTAAGAATTTTATAAATAGAGTGCTTACTATAAGTGATAGAGAATTTCATAGAAAGAATAAAGATAAGATTAAGAATATATTAGACGAGAATAGTTTTCCAAAGGAGCTGATTTATAAATTAATTAATCAGTATAATGTTAGGAGAGAACGTAATATAAGCAACGTATTGGAGCCAAAGATATACAAGACATTTACATATATACCAGGAATATCAGAGCGGTTAAATAAGGCTGAATTTTTTGATAAGGAAACATACAAAATGACTTTCAAAGTTTATAATACTTTGAATAGATTGTTTGGTAAAACCAAAGATAGGATTCATAAATTGGATAAGGCAAATATAGTTTATAAAATTCCTTGTAAGGGAAATGATCAGGAGACTTGTGATAAGGTTTATGTAGGGACAACAAAAAATAAACTGAAGACTAGGATAGCTGGACATAAATCAAATCTTAATTGCAGACATTCCCTTAATACGGCATTATCTTCTCATTGTTTTGAATCAAATCACTATCCTAACTTTGAAAACGCATCGGTTTTAAATACAGAAATTAATTATAAGCGTCGTTTTATATTAGAAATGTTACAAATTGTTAATACACCTAGTACACAAAGAATTAATTTTAAGGCGGACACGGATAATGTTGCACAGATTTATAGACACTTAGTTCATAGAATAAGATAGTTAATATAAGTATGTTTTTAGGGGTTTTTGAATTAATGTTAAGTTTCGTTAACTGTATTTACATTTTTTAAAATATTTAAAAAAAACCTCATGTTATTTTTGTTTTATGTTAACTTTGGGAAATTTTTGAATTTTTGTGACAATATTTGTTTCATTAATATATAATTGGTTCGTTATTTTTATTTCCTGATGATGCTACACAATGGAGTAGCGAAATATCGAAGAATAAAAATATAATTTTTTAAAAAAAGACCTTCAAGCTTGGACAATTTTAAATAAATTAAATTTAAAAACAAGGTCAAGAACAGCTATAATTTTAATATTTATATTGATTTTATTTTAAAAGTGCTTAAAACCATTCATAACGGTTGAGGAGAATGTTGCAGTTTTAAACTGTTTAAGTAAAATGAAGGTTTCAATCTTTTTCATATTGAATATCCCTCTATTGCGGATAGTGCAATCATATAATGTTGCTCGGTTAACCGAAGTTCGAAATAATCTGGTGGAGCTACGACTTTCCGTATTATAAAAATATATTTTTTTCTTTGTATTTCTTCTTGGCTATAACTATAGGATTGGAACAAAAGCGAACATATGACAGAGGTAAAAGGCGAAGACAAATTTGCATGCAGGCAATCACATAAGCTCGGTTGACGAAAGGAACGGCACGGCATGCCAGCATGTATACAAGAATTATCCTTTTTGTGGTTAAGACAGTAAGTTGCGTTAGATGAGCAAGGACGGCAAGTTAAGATAGAGTCATCAATAAGGTCGCGTCAGTTGTGCTTGTCTTACTGTTAACATTATTCACTAATTAATATACATAATATAATAAACATTTGTTGTGAATTTAAACTAAGTGTGATAAAATAGAACATAGAACCTTAAAATAGAACCTTCTTTTTTGCCAAAATTTTGGAAGCCAATTTAGAAACCATAAAAAAGCTATACATATGTAGTTACTTAATTAAGTTTAATTTAATAAGCATGTAATATTAAGTGATAGCCACCTGCCAATTAAAGCTACGTTTGGTCCCCATTAAAATAATCCTCCCCCAGCTGCTGTACACTTATGCCAACGTTTTTTCCAATCCTCGTAACAGTTGTTAAAGTCAATTTCCGGAATAGCCTTCAATGGGCGTAGCGATTCTCGTTTAATGTCTTCAATTGACTCAAAACGGTTTCCCCGGAACGGTCGCTTGAGTTTGCTGAACAGCCAGAAGCCACACGGAGCTAAATCAGGCGAATACGGTGGTTGTGGAACGATATTGATTGAATTTTTGGCGAAAAACTCACGAAGAATCAATGGGTATGCGACGGTGCATTATCGTAGTGCAAAAACCAAGAGTTGTCGGCCCATAAAATGGTTTTTACTGATCCCTCCAATATTGCAACGATATCAGTAAGGTCTATGACTATTAATCGTCGATTCTCGAACACCAATTCCTTGATTTTATTGACTTGTTAATCATCAGTTGATGTTGATGGCCGTCCTGGACGCAGTTCGTTGCCAACGCATTCTTGACACTTTGAATAATTTTTCTAATCAAAAACACTTGCTCGCGACATACAATTATCACCGAAGGCCTTTTGCAACATTCTGAATGTTTCGGCACCAGAAATTTCATTCCGCACAATTTAATGGAACTTCTTTGTTGAATAATTTTACTCATTGTAAAAATCGCCAAATGCACTTGTTGTACTTCGGAAAGACAAGCGTATACTAAACACTAATAATTACTTTGATGTGATATTTGGCACAGATGTCACTGGCAGGCATACCAACGTATAAAAAAAATTTCGACGAATGGATTTCCGCGCGAAATTTAAATTAAAAAGTCTTACTATGTTTTGCCCACAGTAGTAAATAAGTATATATGTTATTACCCTACAAAACCCACTACTTATGTAGCGTCCTTTTGTATTTATATTCCACTCTTAGACGCATCAATAAAAAATTAAGCAGAAATTAGTTTTAATTCGACACAGGTCTCAGTAATTTTTTTAAGAAAATAAACAAATTGTCGGACTACATTTTCCTATAATTTTATGAACTAACTTTTTCATTCTTCTATTTAGCCTTTCTTTGAAGCGTAACACACGAATTTGGGTTGTTTAAATTTGCTTCTTTTTATACGAAGATCCCAAGCAAGGTGACTAATATTATTACAAATAAAAAATTGTGTGGGAATTTGAAGGGATACTGAGGCTTTCATTTAATCTCTTTTTATATATGGGTTGTAAGCAAAAATTTTATTGAAATATAAAAAAATATTTTCTATTTAACTAAACTAAAATAAAAATACTATTTCGATGAAGTTATACGGAAAGAAATTTAACGGAAAGAACAACTTGGTAATAAATCAACTTATTTCTCAAATCATCTAAAGCCAATCTTTATTTGGTTGGAGGCTTAAAGTTCGTTCATACTCATAACTACACACGGCACAAAACAACTGCGTACTAAAGACGTAATGACAACTAAACTCACTTCGCGTATTTAAAAATGAGCCGGATATTCTCTAATAACTTCACTCGATCAACATCACAATATGGCCAGTTTAGAAAAAAAACAAGAAGCAGGTAACAGAGTAAAAAAAGGGAAAGTTTAGTAAATTTAGTTTAGACCCACAATGTCGACACAGTTCCTTAACACAATGTGTACTTTTTTGTATTAATAACAAAAATTCTCTTCTGAAACAAGACCTCCCCATAGTTTGTTTTAATTATGTTTTTTTCCTTCTATTATTCAATGTGTTTTTTTTTTTTTGGTTATTAAAGAAAGCTACTGATTATCTTTGCTCTTAAATTATTAACACAGGATATGTAGAGAACAGCAATGTCTGTTGAACAAGTATAAAATGGGATTCTGATAATTACTTACAATTAAGCTTAAATAACTATTCAATTAGTTAACAAATTATAGCAACACACACCCCCGGGAACACGACAACGCAAAATAACTACCCACAATAAAACAAAACCAACAGCAGCAAGCAACTATAAAGAAAACAACAACAAATGTGGGCTATAAAAAAACAGGAAGAGATATAAAGTTTGAATGAAAAATTGTGAAGGAGTCGAATGTTGCAGTACATAAGAACAAAACAAGTAGGTGGTAATCATCATAAAATACCAGACGACTCGCAAAACAAAAACTAACATCAGCATTACTGGATGTTATGGAGAGGAAAACTATAGAAAAAGAATTTAAACATGAGCACCCACTCTGCAAAAAAATATATCCGTTCAAGCTAATATGTTTACGAAATATGTACAACAAAACAAGTAATGAAATAATTACAGCCTTCATTAAAGCGTACATCCGGTTTGTCAAACGACAATGCTTCAAAGTTTGTTTGTGTGTGATTTAAATTTGTCTAATTGTGCTTTTGTGTGACTGTATGTGTTCTAAAGAATATAAGCAGTCACAAAATGTAACCACAATTTAACTGCAGTTAACTCCACTTTACCAAAAAATCAAACAAAAAATAATGTCCACCCTTGTTCATATTACAATTTCGGCCTTATCCTGGTCAACACACTATGCTTCAAATGACAAACTTTCTGGTCCTTATAATTTTGTAGCAATTACATAGATCCAAAAAATAGTAGTAGAAATATTGCAATTCTGTGCTTTTGTTGTTGGTTGTTATTATGTTGTTGTGCCAGTGTTTTGTATATCTTTACTCTGTGCATAATAATAGAGATGATTATGATGATAGTAAATGATAATTATGTTGTTGATGAGCAGGCAGACAATATTGTTAAATGAGAAAAACCACAAACGGACATGTCGATGACCATAATATGAGACAACGAGTGGCATAAATCAGGACATAGTTAAGTTGTTGTTTAATTTCCTTAATATTGTGTTTTTTTCCTTTTGGTTCACCCTCCGTTAGCCTTCGTAATGACAAAGTTTTTCATGGAATCATTATTGGTATTCAAGAATTATTTCTGACATTCATTTGGATTTGTTTTTTTTTTCGGAAATTACTTCGCACACACAAAAAGCGAGTGGGTATTTTGACAAATATATACGTTAATTTTCCTGAGAATTTAGAGAAATTACAAACCTGTGATAAGGAGATAATACGATTATTTTAAGCAACATTAAAACCTGTAGAAAAATATTTTTAAGCCGTTAAAGTTTTGATCATATTTAGCGATTTATAAAATAGTTCTTTTATGGGTAGACAAAAGCTGATAGTGAAGTAAAAAAATATAGAAGTTTATAATAAATTGAATTTGTGAATTAGATGATTATTATCAATTAACTGGTCCACCCTTCGCGAGGTGTTCTTATCCATCCCCTTAGAATTCCTCCATTGGCCAAATACCGTCCCTATAGGAGCCTCACGGTTTTAGTCCACCCCTTGCGAGGCGCACTTGTCCATCTCCGGATTTCTCCTATGGCCTATTACAACCGGAGTTCCTTCAGGGATTAATCTGTCCACCTCTCTCGAAGCTTCCTGAATCATCCCTTCCAGATTCTCTCGGAATTAGATGATAAAAAGAATGAATTGCGACCGACTCATTAGGATGGACTTTTTCTCCTCCAAATATAAAATCCTTCTCTAAATCCAACCTGCGCAAGAAAAAGTTTGCTGTATTGCATTTTCGAACATCTTACAGCTGCAGTATTGCGAATGTTTGCATTGACGAATATGCTGCGCATCAGATGAAGCGAAGTGATGCATTTACGAGCAGACCCATATTTATAAGCTTATACCAAACAATTTTTTATTTAATAATTTAAAATATATAAACATTAAATTTTGGACGAAAACGTATTTTTTTATTGCACATTAATTTCTTATTGTTATTTTACAACTGAGATTCACTAATCATGTTATGTTGCAAAATAAAAGATCGACAACTAAATAACAATTCAACATTACACAGAAAAAGTGTGGGTACAAAATGTAAAATAGGGAAGTAACGACTTACTTCTGATAAGTGGACATATTTGGTAAGTTTTAGTGGCAATACTTCATCAAACAGTATTGATTGCATTCCAAGTGATTTGTAAGACTATACGCTATTCTTTGTACACTGCCGTCTTAAAGAACAGAAATTTCTATAAGTAACGAAAAATCATTGTTGTTTTATGGAACAAGGACAAAGCTTTTGGCAAGATAGGTGGCATCGTTTGCAGAACACATATTATTTCAAAAAAGTGGTATTCAATCATAAACCAAGTGGAATTTTGATGTCGAAGCCTTAACGATATTGACAACAAGGTAAACACAAACATTAATCAATAATGTTAAAGCAAATCCTCACTAAACTGCATGAGAAATCTATCACGTTTGATGCCGTTCGAAAAATTTAGAAAAAATATAGCTACCATAATACGCAGAAAATTCATCATCTCCAGAATCCAATCCTACATTTAAATAAGCCCACCAAGTTCTAGAAATAGGTACTTTTTTCGAATGAGAGCAAATTTCGCATTTTTGACATAAAGGTAAGCCTAAGTATAAATTCGGTCAGCTGCCTTACGGCTTTTCCGGTAGTGGCGGCCTTAAGCACCGGGTGAACGTAATTCTGCTTCAAACATTTGGTGACTTGGCTAAAAAATAAAAACATCAAATACAGCGAATAATCATATGAATATAAATTCTAAAAACTCACTGACTCAGATATTATAAAGTTAAAAAAGCACTGTGGCGTTCAATGCATATTCTTTAACCTAAAAGATTTTTTTGATATTTAGAAAAGTACACTTAGTAGAAAAAGTGTGTGTACATGGAGTAATATTTTTTTATTTGGTAATTAAAAGTATATAAAAATAAGGATTTTATTTAAAAATAATTTTTTTATGAATACATTGTCTTTTTGTTATTTTACAACGAAACTAAAAATGACACTGAAGATGGCACATAGCCGAAACCGGTTTGTCTCCAAACCAAACATGAAAAGGGATGACTGATTTTCGTTCCAAAAATATACATAAAATTTAAGCATTTGGTCACAAAAACCCTTCCTGCCACTAAATGTTGTTAAGCAATTTTGCAGTAGAGTTTTGGGTGATTTTACAATTGCTTAGAATTTTTATCCAAAATTCTTTGATAAATGGTTAGTTTGGCCGATTTTCACTGCAGCAAATATTCATACAGCCATTCTTAAGTACTCGAAATAACATCCACAAAAATTTTTGTTTATAAAAAAATTCTTTTTTGCCAACGAAGTGACACCGTACTTTAAATAAGAAATAAATCACTTAAATCTTGTCACAAAATACCAAGAGCAAATAAAAAAAATATATTTATACAATCATAGGACCAATTTTCTTCGAAAATTATCTGTTATTATGATGTCAACTAAATGCATCGGAACCGTGACATGAGCTAGCTGGATTATTTTTTATAGGGAGCCGCTAAGTTTAAATGGAAGTCTTGAAGGATACAATGGATGTTGTCATGCATAAAGCCCAAACAACCAAAAAATAACTTGAAAATTTGGTTGACCGGTTAAAACTGTATTTACTAGGTGTTTTATAGCCGATTCAAATTATTTTACACGTTATATGGCCCACTCTTTATCTAAATAAAAATGTAATCACCTAAAAACCCCAAACACATTTACCCACATGCCACGATTATTAATTATGATATATAGATACTCGAGTAATTTGGAATAATTTTTTCTTCTTTCAACCAAAAATGTCACCATAATCTTCACATTCTTTTACCACAATAACAAATATGATATCCGTATTATTTGTCAATTTAGTGAGATTTAATGGCAGAAACTTGATGAGAACATATACAACAACATATAACAACATTTCTTTTCGTTTAAGCCTGCTGGCCACCACCAATAGCCCCACCAATATAGCAGAAGATAGCAATACACATTACTTTTATCCAAGAGAAAAAAATACAAGCAATATGTTTGGCATTCTCCCGCCATCCCTTTGTACAAAATAAATTACCCAAGTAATATGGCATTCCACACATGTAAAGTTGGATATGTTTTTTTTTCTTCTTTTATTTAACGACAATTTGGTAATTGTGAAAGCTATGAAGCATAGAAAATCTTTTTGAGAAAATAAAATCATTTTTACTTAAGAATATTATTCCATTTCTTCCCTTCTTTCTTCGCTATTTGAGTTGAATATTGGAGTGGTATCACTGCATATTTATGAACAAAAATTTGTGGTTGTCCGCCTATTTGAAGTTCTTCCGTTTAAAATTAGTTACGCCTACTCGATTTATTTGCCAATTTTGAACAGCTATCAAAAAAGGAGGACATAAAACTAAACGAGTATATAAATAAATGACATGTTACATTTTATAAGACTGAAAAGATGCGCAGAACAGGGGTGTGATGCGTTTAAAAACATAAACATAAATAAACACACATCCGTGGCGATTTTTCAGAAACACGCTACATTGTGTGTTTTCTTATTTTTTTGCTCTGGTTAGTGAGTTTGCATAAAGAATATTAAACATGTTTGTTGCAAAGTCTCGACAATCATATTGTGTTCACTACAACAATATATTGTTGTTACGAACATAAAATGAGTATTTAAACACATTTTAAACCTGACCTTAGTTGGTATAGGCAAGTTTTGGTTTTTATTCATTAAATCATTTCCTTTCATAAAAATTGCGACATGGTTGAGTTTAAGAATACAACTTTCAGTCGTATTCTAACCACAAACAAAGTATTTTAACTATACAAAAATAATATAATAACCCCAACCATAAGTTGTTCTTAATAAGCAAAATAAGTAAAATTCTAGTGATGTTTAATAAAAAAATAAGGGTACTGTGACCTAGAGGGTTAGCGTGTTGACTATTAAGCATTCGATAGCTTTATTTGTCTGTGTTCGTGCCCCAGTGGCTGCCAATCAGTAACATACATTCTATTATTTTCTATCGTTCTGAGAGGACCGCATTGTAATCTACAATAATAATATGATTTGTTTACAACCATATAACTCAAACCAAATACTTTGCTCTTAGATAGTGGTTACCTCATCCAAGAAGGTTCAACGAACATGTTGACCGGATACCTGAACTAAAGGTATCAGCCAACTACGAATCACTGATATCATGCAGACACTTCTGGTCTAACGGGACCATATAGCAGAAACCTGTTGATATTATCTGCTACATAGACGGATCTCATTGGGGACAAAATAGGACCCAGAATCTGTAGACAGAATCGAGAAATGTGGAAGTTGCAACTTAAATCCAAAATAAGATTGATGAAATTAACTCTTAAAACAGTTTTTCTACATTAAAAATGTTATTATAAAAATTAAAAAAACACAACTTTTCATATCTGTATGAAAGGCTTTTTAAGATTTTAAATAATATGAGGTAGAAAATGTAACCCATTTTTTTAAATGCATGTATATGATTTTACTATAACTTTGTATGATATATTATTTAATTTTTCAGATTGGAAAAAAGATTTTAATAGCATGGGGTTTCTATGGTATTTCGCAAAGTAAAAAGTACTGAAAATAGTAATATAATAGTGAACTTTCCTTCACTGCCACATATCAAATAAGCATGGTGCGAGATCGCAACCTAAAACAATTAGTTTTCACGCAAAGCTGTTTTGTTTGTGGGCAAAACCCCCAACGTGACTACGAAACGAGTTGTACCAACGGTCGCAAAGTATATAGCTTGCCTAAATCAAAATTTAAACAACTAAAGGTTTACAGGAGACAATCAAAATACATATTTTAAATTTGTTTAAAGAAATGTTTAATATTTTGTTGACCTAAACTTATGCTTGTTAGACATTGTTTTTTGCTACCAGTAAAATAATCATTATCATGGAAAATGTTGGTTTAATAAAAACAAAAACACTTGAACTACTCAATTCAAGTGTCTTAGGTTGCCCAGCTCTTTATCAAGCTAAATTAATACAACTCATCCAAGGTTGGCTTCATTAGAGTGTTGTTTTCAACTCATCTACAAGTTTTAAACAAACCAACAAACTGCATTGCAAAATACTCATTTGACAAACTTCAACGAGAGACAATAAACTTTCGTTCATTTGAAAATACACTCACGCCACAGACTATACCAAACAGGTTTATAAGAGTTTAATAAACATCTATTCGTTTGGGTTCGGATTGCAGTTTAATTTTTACCTTAGCACGAAAAGCAGCTTACTTCTACGATCCTTGTGGCAATGCCGAGAATAGCAATAAAACGACTAAAAGTTTCTATTGAAAACGACCACAGCTAAATCGAAAACGGTCTAGCTATCGATGTACAATGAAGCACTAATAAATTTTCTTTTTTCAAAGAACTGCAAGTGCAAGCCTTGTTGCAGCCACAACTACTTCTACTGAAGATTGGAAGCAGAGAAAAACGAACGCATATTTTTATTTGTTTATGTAGGAATTTTCATTCGGTTCACTGTCGAAAGGTACTGAAAAGTACAAATATTACGTTTGAGGCATGTTTGTTGCAGAATGTCTTCTGTTGTCGTTTGCCACAAATATTCTTGTCACAGTTGAGCAACCTCACATGACATGACACGACCTTTATATGTCGTATGCATAAAATTCAAATGCAAATATATAAAAAAGAAAGCGACCAAAAAAATCATTCCAGAAGTAATGTAAATTAGTTTTCAGTAAGCGCGGGTTGTTGTTAAAAGCCTGTGGCGGCTTATATTGACTACATCTGGCAAATCAACTGATTATTTTTCAAACACTGATGCCAAATCGCCAAGGCAACTTACACAATAGAGCTGAAGATAAAACTTTATTATCGAAATGATAGTTCGGTAGTGGAAATGTTACTCGGGGCGGAGTCACATTTTTGAATAAAAAGCTAGTTATATTAACCGGAAAAATAGCTGCATATAGGATGATGCCAATACATACGAGGTTCAATAGATGGCAATGCATCGACAATAGTTACTCTGGATTTTCGCAAAGAGTGTTGTTGAACCTATTAGCGTTAGCGACCGGTACTACAGATCAATGAAAACCAACTCTTTTTAAAGAGAATTGAACGACATGGACAAGGGCGGCAAGTGATTTTAGCAGGACAGCGCTACGTGCCCCACTGTATACGTCACAATGAACATTCTGTATAAACAGGTTGCCACAGAGATCGAGCAATTTAACCACGCTAGATTTATTCTTTTGGGGTTTTCTGAATTCGGAGTACTATACCAATAAGCGGCAAATGCATGATGCTGTCAAAATCAATATATTCCAGGCCATTGCTCCATCTGTCCAGGATACAGATGTCAGATCAGTCCCACCGTACAAAATATCATGCACGGGATTTTCAAACGAATCGAATCTTTCTATAGAAAGGCTAAAAATTGTTTCGAATTACCGAAAATTCTTGGGTGTTATGGATTCGGTACGAATTTTTTGCACGTAATCATTGTTTTCAAAAAAGTCAATATGCGACATTTAAGACCAGAAAATTCTTTTAAGATCCCTTTCGTAAATACATTGCATAATAAAAAAAAAGACATGTACACAAAAAAGCTGAGTCAACAATTGAGAATATATTAAAGAACAGATACGAGCAGATAGATACCTTTACATTTGCATTCATTTAACAACCTTTACTCGCTTGCTCATCCTTACGTTAACAGATAATTCGATGCCATTGTTTTCGACAGTTTCTCCATATTGTCTTTGGTTTGCAAATTGTACAATATTGATATGCAGGCGAATAAAAGTTTTACGCCAATTTTAACTCCTGTGACATTTGCATGTCATGCAAAAAAGTAACCAAAACACATAAACATGAAAAAGGAGCTAAAGATACTTACACGAACAGAAGAGTGCAAGCGAAACTGAATAAAAACGAATGAAAATGTTTGAGATGGCAAAAAATGCTGAAACAAAAATTAAGTTTTATTTAAATATGCATGAATTTTTTACGTGGTAGAAAATCAAAAAGCTACAAATTGCACAATTGTATGGTAAATTTATTCTTAAACTATTTAAAGCGTCAAATGAAATTAAGACGAAATGGTGCATGTAAATTGTACATTTTAATGGTTATGAACTCTGGAAAGTCTCCATCCTAGTTAAAAGCCTATCCAACCGAGCAGTTGCCACAGCTCAGTGTTTTTATACCCTTCCAAAAAAACCCTCCGAAATTTTTATTAACCAAGTATATTTAGTGTCTTTCAAGAGAGGAAATCATGGGCATGGAAAAGATTTAATTTGAGCAATGAGCGTATTATTTTGAACTTGAGTTATAGTGAATAATAGCCATTGCATAGTAATGTACACGACAATCATAAAGAAGAACCTGAACTTTGCTTGAATGAAGTGTATGAAGATCCTTCGAAGTGTTTCATTTACTTTGAAAATTTACTTAAAATTTAATTAACTTCATAAGACACATTTTGTAGTCCAATACGTATTAGGGCTTGAATTTTTTAAATTTTCTTTTTGGGCTTGACTTAATTTTTTATTATTTCTGACACAGTGATTATTTAACAATTCCTTTTAATGTGTTTTAATATGTTTAAAAATACCCAAATATTATGGCCAAAGTTTTTTTTATTTTAAATAGCGCCAATTTCGGTATTCGCGAAAAAATAGTTGTTAAATGAATTTAGAAAGTATGAAACTTTTGACAAAAAAGTTTTTTTATTTGAAAAGATTGATTTTTAATAAAACTAAACCGTAATGAGCCCATATAGCGCTAACTTCAAATTCATAATATTTCAAAGAATTTGCAACCTAATCAGTTAAAAAAAATAAGTTAAGATTTTTTTTACCATCCTTAAAAATTATAATAAAAATATTTTCCGCTAAGCCAAAACCACTCTTTTTTTAATACCTTATAGATTTGTGGTGAAGAAGAGAGGAAACACAGAAAGCTTCAATGTTTAAGAACTCGGCAAAAGCTTGCTATATATATTTTTAGTTGCAGCGATGTTAGGTAGGCGCATTAATTTGAAGCTAGTACATCTATTTTTCAGTTACTTTACTCCCACGATGATGCAGAGTAATAAGTGCGAATAACGGCACTATAATACATTCTAATATAAAGAGAAGTTTATATATACTACATACCAAAAAAGCATATGGTAGCAGCTGAGGTACATATACAGCTGACTAAAGCCGTTAAATGCTTAATAACCAACGCAATAACTTCTAACAGTCCCTAATATAGTCAAAACAGTAAAATTGTTAGAAATATTTTACTTAATAACACAAAAAATTAAATGGAGTTAGCTGTTGCATCGGACAGTACTTTAAGTCCTGCATTCAATTAAAATTATAAACTAAAGTTGTATTTCAGGAAATAAATTATATAGATATTAAGTAATTTTTAATTAAAATATTTACTCACCTCAAACATATTCCTCACTACATATATATGTATGTATATGCTTCAGATTGATTTAAACGCCCGCACGATAACTGATTTATTTACAACACGCTGACAAAAGCAACACTAATAAAAAAACAATTGATTTTAAATCAAGTCAAAACACTGCTCTTAATTTTGCACTTTACTCTTCTTTTCTTTTACAATGGAGAGATTTCTCTGCCGCTCTTTTTTTAAGTTCTCTCCAAACATTTAAAAACTATTATGCACTTCACCAAAACAAAACCAAAAACGCACCATTTATAACAACAAAAACAAACTAAGAAATTTCACAGTTATTTTTCTTTAATAAATGACACATTACTTTTTGTTTCTTATATTTATTATTATTATAACAATTAACTATTTATTATTTTGCCGAAATTGACACAAATTTTATAAATATTACACATTTGTATTCACTTTTTTAGGTATCAAGACTAACTTTAATAAATTTGTATTTAAACACGTACGACGCTATAAAACAACCGATTTTGACAATGATGGCAAGAAAACTAAGTTAATTGATTTTTAATGCGAGTAGAGATGCCGTAGTACGTTTTTATTGAATGTAGAAGGGAAAGGGGAAAAAATGTCACCGTACATAGAGGTAAGAAAATTAATTAAAAAGCTGCTAATTATGTTTTATTGCAATTTTAAATAAATTTCGTGAAGAAAATGCCTTGTTATTGAACTAAAAGTATTATTTCAATAAAATAGTACATATGTACTTACATGTGCAGAAATGGACAATCTTTAGCCCTTCTAATTGTCATATACTTACACCATGCTCTAATTAATAAATACCCATTAACAACTTTTTTCAGTAAAACAAATAAACCATAAAAAGAAGAAAAACAGCTATATTCTTAAATACCCTTTTCAAAAGTATGAACTACTAAAAAATGTACTAAAGATTTTTTTCGGGGCAAAGGATTTTGGAAGACGGTTTTAGTCGTCTCATTTTACATTTACACTCTTCTTTTTTGTAATATAAGCACTGTCGATCGGTTAATAGATGAGAGGATTTCTTGTTATTTGTGTTATTTAAAATTTTTTGACTCAGGTTTGATTTTTTGGCGAATTCTCAAATTTGCTATTTTTTTCTTTTTTATATTATTTCTTTAGTTTTTTTGTGAACTGTCGATTTAAGGTTATATTTGTTTTATTTATGTAATATAGATTTTGTTAAGTTTTAAATGAAATATGGCTTTTTTATCTCAACTGACTATCTCAATATTATTATACGATTACAAGAATATTATTATATGGCTACCTTAATAGTATTGCAGCGCTACTTCATATACCATGTAAGCGTACTACATCAATTACTTTTGTTGCTAAAAAATGTATAAGCAAAAAGAGTAACAGAAAATAAATAGTTTGGATGCTTTAATTTTTTTTTTTTTTGTGCTATTAAAGCTAGTGTCACCAAAATGTGACGGTAGCTGTAGTAAGAGTAAATAAACGACTTCTAATTGTAGTCCAGCTTTCAAGCAATGGTTACGACAACTACATATATTATATTCTCAGCCTCAATGTATAACTGCGGCAAACAGATTATAGTTGAAACGTTACCTTAGCTAAACTTTACCTTAGTAAAACCTATTCTTGTTTACATTCGATCATGAAACAATTATCAATCATAAAAATTGCGACGTTGTTAGGTTGAACAATATTTGTTTAACCGCCTCAATATTATTTAGGTTAACAAAAAAAAAAAATAGAACTTGTTTGTTCATAAAAAAAAATATGTGAAAATTTCGTATTTAATACAAGTTGGACAAAAAAGCAATTTTGTCTTCTGTTGAATAGGTATCTATCAATTTATTTTTTTGCTTTCTTATCAATGGATTAATTTCGATGCGTTTAATGCTAAAAATCCCTAAAATATGAAAAGTAAAAAATTAAAAATGCTAATGCGATCATTCTAAGTTTAATTAAAATATTATTGTAATCAACTGGAGATATAATATGATGAATATTAAATACACAATAGTCACAAACGGCTTTTTTTGATTATTATTATTGTTTATGATAATATTGTGATTATACTATGTTATAATGTAATTATAAAGAGACTATTTTATATGATATTATGGTTATCTAGTATAATATTATTGCTGTGCTAATAAAATATATTTTTCGTTAAAAAGAGCCTTTCATCATTTGACTGCATCCACTGCAGATTATGGTAACCTCAACCATGTGTTTGTTTTACGTGTATATGTTACATGGATAAACAAAATTGTATGCAACTTTATTAAATTTATTTTTAGAGTATTCTATTATATATCTAACAATTTATTTGAACAAAAAAAATAATAATTTAAATTTTAGAAATTCAATAAAATTAAATAGAAATTTCTATCGACATTGGATGCAGTAATTTACACCTAGAATATTAAATAACATTATCATTTTTTATTTACATATTAACAAATGGGTCTTTTTTCACTAATACTGCAATTCCAAATTATATAAACACTCAAACTTAATAACTACACACAGAATAGCAAAACAGCAATTATGCAAAATACAAAAGAACGTCATTCATGTACTCAAAAATATTTACCACACTAACCGCCAGCACCACCAATGACACAGAGGCATTGAGAATGTTCTGATTAAAATTTCCAAAACAAAATCATAAAGTTTTAAACTGCTTAAGAAATAAAGGACCGACCACCCTCAAAGTATCTCCCCTGAACTACCGCACAAATCACCACTTTAGGGCATTCAATTATTTGTTGCTTGCATTCCAAAAACCAAAAAATATTTTTACAATACGTTTCTAAACAAAGATTTCTCCAAGGAATGGAAAGGACACATCTACAATTTCTTTTGAAAATTTTTAATGCGGAAAATACTGTCAATGTCTACTTAAAAATGTAATTTTTGTTAAAGTTGGACGAACCTTGGCAGTAACAGACACGGAAAAAACAAAAAGGAAAAGCTTATCATTATCAGCACCAAAACAGAACTGAATTATGGATAATTACACTGTTTCCAAGAAGTAGATAAAGTTACAAAATGTCCTTTTTTGAACTTGTCACTACTAGTATATCTGCATTGTGCACGTAATTATATTACAATGTTGTCAATACATTAACATTTTTTACTCTTCTTTCTTGTACAGTAAAAACCAAAAGTCTTCCGATATATTACACCCCCTTCTAATGTAGCATACATACAAGCTATTTTATTATACAACGTCAGTAGCTGGCTTATGGGTACCAAGTTTTTTTCACTATCATAATGCTTCTGATAATGAATGCTTCTTGGAAAACTGAAAGTGTAGTAATTTTATATGGGGAACATATGACGCAAATTAAGTAAACTAAAGGTTGTGTAATAAACCTATAAATATGTATGTCTATTTTTGGGTCTTATTCACTATACGAAAATATCAACAACAGCAACACTATATTGATCAGCCTAACATTTGAGTGACAAAAATTTAAGGGTCAAATTAATTTAGGGCATTTCAAGTGCATATATTGTGATTGGTCAAAAAAATAATGTAACATAATTATTTTTCTAGCGTCGAAATAAACAAATAAAATTAAAATAAATTAGAAAACTTGAGAAATAATTGTAAGAATGATGTTAAAACGGCTGAAACCAAAAAATAAAACAGATAATCAGTAAACATCAAACTTGTCACTTGTCTCAATCGTTTTGGCAGTACTTTTGAACGCCCATCTACAAGCTAGAAAATAAATAAAACAAATACAGGGCTAAAGGAATAAGTTTAAACACCATTTGGCGTTCCTACCATTCAAATTAATTTTGAGACACTACATTCTGGCCAGTATAAAATTATTATTATAAACAAAATCCTGTTACCACGAAGCTAAAGTGAACTAATTTGGGTTTTAATTTATTTGTAATTCGCTCATCGAATACCTTCTTTTTTACTGTATTTTTATTTATTAACCATGAAACGATGTTGCTACACATTCTGTGAAACATTTGAAGTAATATACAGAACGAAAAATGACACTGAAGATCGTACATAGCCGAAACCGGTTTGTCTGTAAACCGAACTTGACAGGGTCACTGAAAGCTCTATAGTAAGCAAATAAAGGACACCTATGACATATATGTACCTGGCTAGAACCAGTATTACCACAGCTATCGAGAACGTTAGAGACATGTTTTTTTTTTCTTTTATAATATTTCTAGAATAAATGCAATTTGTCAATAAGAATTTGGGAGTCTTTACAAATATTTCTTTTAAGCCGCTAACTAGAATCTTCTTTCAATACTTAATACAATGAACGTTTATTACCAAAAATTAATCGAAATACTTTAAACATAATGTTTCTTTCTCTTTAGAAATCAATGATGTCGTAAACTTTGAAAATAATTTTAAATTAATTTTTGTGTTTATATCTTAAAAGTTAAATAAAGAATTAGAATGAATCCCTTTTTTATATTGTTGAAAACAGTGTAAGTAGACAAAGTAAAGTTCATCTACGATCTATAAGTTTAGCAATACTGTTGCTTTCATGCATTATAAATACCAGCTAGTCAAACCCAACATGAAAACCATTAGATGCTCCAAACTCGACATTTAAACAACAGCATCTGGCGGGGGTAAAAATGGTGTAAAAATCTCTATTCCATTCTCTTTCTTTTTCTAATTTTCCTGTCTATTTAAAAATTGTTCATTTAGACTGTCTAATGCTTCTGTCATTTATGTGGATTGCATTATGCAAAGCGAGGTCGTATGCTACACATATAAAAATTAATGGAGAGAATAAGACTAAGTCCTTTTTTGGGGGATGTCGATGAAGAAAGTTTTTATTCAAATTTGTATGAACAATTTATTCAAGCAGAAAGCTTTTCAATTCTTGGCCTCTTTTATGTTTTCGCTTAACGTTGTTTTCAATATATGTTGTTGTTGTTGCTTTTCCCAAGAAAATTATTACCTACAATTTAGAAATTCCCAGATGAGTATTGAATTTCAAGTGTAGTTAAAAGAGTGCGATGCTTTTCAAATGCATGGGGTGAGGGAGCCAGAGGTAGAATACGAGTACGTTAATTAAAATAAGATTTTGTTTACGTTTAGATTCCCTTTTCAGTCATTTAAGAGGGACAGTGTTAAAGCTGCTATTTAAATGTCTGTAAAATCTTCTTTTATCAGTGGCAAAACAGCATCTGTTTTTGTCCTTAACATTAAAGCGATTAAGTTACTAAGCAGCCAATAATATTTAAAAAGGTTTTTGCTTTTCCTATTTTATGGTTGAATGCAAAATTTGTTTACCGCAAGAACAGCAATAGAACATGATCTGATGTTTCGTGTCCCTCTTGGCAGAGTCTACAGGAGTTAATTTCTGCCACACCCATTTAATTTATGTGATAGTTAAGTCGGCAACAGTTCAGTGTAGAGTATTATTGCGAAAATTTAGAATAGCATCTACCATAACTTCTTCTCGGGATCAATTACTTTTATCGACTACTGTATGTCCTTCTGGGCTCTCTTGCGATCGAGTAGAATTTGTGAAGCTATTGTTAACCCGACAGAAAGGTTCTGATCCTATGAAAGAAGTGTCCGCTCCTTTTAAAGGAAAGCAATCACAAACTTAGGGCTTACATTTACTTTTTGTACACTTATATTAGGAAAGATTGAAGATAGATGGATAGATAGACGCCTAGTTCCTAACCATGGTCCTGTATTGCAGGCGTAGTTAAGGTGCCAGTCTGTTCATAAAGAAATGGCAAACCAAACTGAGCACAACACAAGTAACAACTGTCAAAGTAGCGCACAATTGAAGCAGTAAATTTAAAGTTCTATAACTCAAAAAAATCCCATAAGCGGGTAACTTTGTAAGAAAAACGAAATTATAAATATTAAATTCTAAAGGCAGTCAATAATATCCTTTTTTCTATTTGTATTGTCCGCATTGAAATACTCTATAAAATGTCAACCGACACCTTTAACTCCGCAACAGAATTTGTACACATATTTCTATGCATTTCCTATAACTTTAGTTAAACAAATTAGCTTTAAGTATAAAATCAATTATAATTTATCAAATTCACTACTGATACTCAGCTCTTAACCCAGTTTATGTAGCCACAACACGCATTAAACGAATGAATAAATTCACTTGACAGCATATTGTAAATATTTATGTTTGCATAAGTGTTTATCTAAAAATGTGTGTGTGTGTGGGTATGTATGTGTGTGCTGTATTTCTAAGACCTCCCACCAATGCCACACTTGAATGTTCACTCATTTAAAAGGAATTTCCATTGGGATTCTTAAGCAAAATGCAGATTTAAGAATTGTTTATTTCTACGAGGTCTGTAGGAATACAACCGTGCCTTCAGCACAGGGAAAATGCAGAGAAAACACATGTTGTTGAGTAATTGTTGGCCGTCCATAGTAAAGCTTCCAAGTGATTTTTTTTAAACATGGGTTAAAAGGACCACGGACATAGACAAAATAATCAACGGCCCTTTCAGGGTTTTATGCTTTGAATCGATCGATGAGTCAGCTCGAAGACTCACTACTCACTTTATGTTGAAACAATATCGAAGATAATTTAAATTTTTTTGATAATGTCTATTTTGCACCGCTTTCTTTACGAACTCCTTTACAGTTGATGTTTCTTGTCATAGACCTTTTGTCATGTATGCGCCGCTTCATTTCAGTTTTATCAAAAATTTGAAAACAATCTTGATCAGAGTTTGATGGCATATCCAAAGCGTGAAAATGGTTTAGTGTATGGTACTTAAAGTTTTCACGGCATGGCTGCAAGGAAGTAATCGAGGTAAAAATTGTATGCAAAAGGTATTTTTTGGGAGTGTAGAACTTTAATTTGGCAAAACTGCTTGATGTGAGAACAATTTCGGCGGCTGGCTCTTGTTTTGAGCTTAGTTTCATTTGCCATTTATCATGCGTGACTGACTCACACTTGAATGTTACTAAATCTTTTGGCGTTTAGTGAGAAATGGACAAATTTGGAGTACAAACAATTCACAAGCGAATACCGAAAAACTATTACAACCAAAGATCGTGATTGTCTTAATGTACTTTATGGGACGGTGGAATCATTGTTACAGTTAATGATGAGCGCTATAGGGTCATGATCACTGAAGTTTTTTTTACTACAATTGAATGTCCTTAATATGGAGCAGATATGGTTTAAACAAGACGGTGAAACGTGCCAGATAGCGCATTCTACAATTGACTATTGACACCTTCAAAAGACAACATTCGCCACGTTATCACTGGCATATGGCCGACCGCAGTCTTCGTTGCTGGAAGAAAGTGATAGAAAATTGGACTTCCTGATTAGACTTTCTCCGAGCTATCTGAGGGGGACATTTGCCGGATATCATATTGGGGTAAAAATGGGAAAGAATTATCTTTTGTATACTCGTATACATATGTACCTGAATTCAAAGCAATTTATTTGTTTTTTATTGCCATTGGGAACCTGTTTAATCGATAAACCACATTCGATGGTTGCGTTCTAGTTTATGTTTCTATTCAACAGTGTTGGGGCTTAAGAAAAATAAATAAATACAATATATAAATATGATTTTACAAAAATATTTTATAGTCTATTAATGGAACCTTTTATAATTAAGACAAAATGGAGCAAAACAAGGCCAATGTAGCAGTTGTTATAATGAGGGGAGACCAACAATTTTCAGTTTAAATAATTTTTAATGCAAAAAATTTCCCAGACTTTATTCACTTTTATTTAAATTTTTCTTAATATTCGTTTTAGTGTCCGTGTGTGTCTCTCTCTCTGAAGTGATATTTGTCTCCATGGTGAATGAAAACAGAACTTTTGGTTTTTCCATCTTCAAGTACTGTAAACACATTTTTTTATCATAAAAAATTTTCATTCACACAAAATGTTTAATATGTGGCCATAATAACCACTTTAAATGCACTGAACCGTACGTTATTGAATTGATTTCAATTTAATTGGAAAACCACTGAAACCCTTTTTATAGTCACAAATAAATACCAGGGAGAGTATTTACTTGTATGGTGTTCGGTGTAGAGTTCGATGTTCGAGTTAGTGATGATGATGTTATGAGTTTTCTATGGGAAGGCTGTAAATTTATTCTGTTGAATAGACGTTGAGCCATAGGGCAAAAAGTACACATACGTTTGCATCTTACATTGTGCTGTACAGGTGTGCTGGAAACACTTGAAACAAGTGAAAGAATATTAAATGTGCTTTGAAAATTGCTTTTATAAAAGAGTTGCCCTTAGTTTTAAGAAAAAATGCCGCCTCGTGAAAGGGTACATAAATAACACATCCTTATTTTGTGGGCTTTTATTCAAGGTGGTTTCGTTTTTGAATAACTCATTTACTAAATAAAAAAAAATACTTTTAGTGATGGAAATCTCTATTTGGACCTATACATTTTTTTGGTTAAGTGGAAAAGAGTGGCTGCCACGAGTGCTCACCGCCATGATTTTCCGCAAAATTACCAGCGATAACTGTTCTCATTCCTGCAAAGAAAGAAGTCCGGGGTGGTTAAATCAGACGATCTTGCTAGTCATGCCAAATCGCCAAAATGAGAGAGAACGCGAACAGGAAACGCTTTCTTCACAATATCTATTATGGCTCCTGTTCTCTGTGCGGCTATACGTGCATCACACGTATATTTTCACTGCCCCACAAACAAAGATTTTGTTTATTAACGTAACCGCTTAAGTAAAATGCGCCCAATCGCTCATAATGATTTTCGACTAAAAATCGTACTCTTTGTTGTTGAGACTATGGATTAGTCTATTCCCAAACACATGGCACGTTGTTGATGCACATATGACCAAAAATCGTACCAGTTTCATTTTGTTTTACAATAATCTACAACCAGTATTTAAAGAGTACGTACCGAAGAAAATATTGCTCCTGTAACGGCCAGTGTCGATGAGGTTCGCAATATATCAATTGGTCGTAGTTGTCACCAATTGCGCTTGTATTAGCCGACCTCCTAGATTTTACCTAAGAATCGCGGTACGAAACCGTACAAAATACAGCTGCTGTAAGAACTGAAGACAGGTGCCGTACCACAATGTTGTTTGTTTGCTGATTGGGTCTTATAAAAGTTAAATAAAGATCCAGTTTTCTGTCATAAGATAGTCTTCAGCGACGAAGCTAATTTTTGGCTCAATGTGTACGTCAACATTTTGGTATAAAGAGCAGCCAGAGTTCAAGAATTGGCAATGCACCCTGAAAGATGCACTATTGGGTATGGTTTGTGGGCCAGCGGCGTCATTGGACCGTACTTCTTCAAGAACAATGAAAATCTCAACATTACAGTCAATGGCGCAAGGTATCGTGCGATGATTACCGACTATCGAAGAATTGGACTTAGTTGACATGTGGTTTCAACAATACGGTGCCGCATGCTATGAGCATTAACAATTAATCTCAGGGGTTAGAGCAGTTCTTTGACCGCAAATATCATACAATTTAACGCCATTTTGCGGGCTAACGTAAAGTCTCTCGTATACAGGGACAAGCCAGACATAATTCCAGGTCTGTAAGATGACATTACGACTTCCACGGTAAAGCGGCAGGCAACATGAAATAATCTTTAAAAAGTGAATGTCAGGCGTCCATTTACCAGCCCAAGTAATTATTTCATCCACTTTTGCAAATTTTCTGTATTATCTTAATTCTCAAAACCCAAACGCAAATCACCCTATATCAATATAAAAATAAATATTGACAAAAACTTTGAGCACGAAGCACTAAGACTATTCAATATTATCGCAGATAGATTAACAAATTTTCACATAGACTTTCATGTACAGGTGTATTTATAGGTACGCAGCTACATAAATTCCTTTTGCGTGCGCCTAAAACTTGGCAATCATAGTTACCACTATATAGTTAATGTAACTACAGTGTAATGTATTCACACATAGTTGTTCGTTCACTGTTACTTAGACTTAACCACCATTATGTGTCAATATGTTTTCTTGTTCATATTACAGCTAGTTGTAACACGTTTTCACCCACACACACTTATAACAAAGTGACTGGAAAGGCAAAATCATGTAAGTGTTGTAATTAACACAAAGTTTTATAATTTTTGAAACGTTCAATAATTGGAAAACTACCTTTTGACACTCTCACATACAATGACATCAACTGGCAGCAATAGTATACAGTATGCAACATTCAAAAAAACTGTGTTTGTTGCGTTGGCATGGAGTGCATCTCTACAAAATTGTTTGTTTATTATTTAATTATTGTTATTTTTACTGTTGCAAAAGAAAAATCAATTTTAGTTTATATTTATCCGTTTTTTCTCGGTTTTTTTTTGTCCTATTGGGAACAATTTTCTTATAATTTAACACATTTCAATGCCTATCATGTCCATAATAATTTCAAATATTTTTTTTATATTTTCATCCCGCAAAATTATTATTTTATAGAAGAAAAAACATGTGATTAATGTTGTTGGTCTTTTGTGTTGTGATAAATATTTTAATAAATCTTTTTAAGATTTATTGTTATTAAACCTTAAATGATGATGATGATGATCTTAGAACTTGGGGGTGAAACAATAAATACAATGATGATTTCTTTAACTATTTTTTTCTTCTTCCATCTTATTCCTTTTCTACTCCGAGTGACAGACATTGAGCTATGAGCCCTCTCGTTATAAATGATGTCCGATTTTAAATGTTTGTGTAATTAATTGTTTAGAAATGACTAATGAGGTGATTTTGTTGAAATGAATTATTATTTTATGGGAATGAGTGGGCAAACATCATCTTTTGTATCTACTTTTAATGAAAATTTTAACAGATGTAAGTTTGAGTGCTTGCAACTGGGACATTTTTAAGAGAAATTTTAACGCAATTTTCTACTTCGTTAAAGTGAGATAATTGGCTAAGTCATAGTTGACGACTCTTATTTTGCAATTGAAATATTTAAAGAATATTGCTTGGTTAAATTTTGGAAGCAAAGGTATTTAAAATGATAATGATAAAAACGTGAGTTGGTATTTTGCTAATAAAATAGAAGCAGCAGTATGTGATAATAATAGCAACGAGACAAGATGTAGTGTGGTATTTGTACCAAGGCACTTATAATGCTTCTTTTGCAATCTGAAAAATGTGTTAAGCCCTTCGAACATCAAGAGCTTCTTGGTTTGATATTCCGACAGGGTAATTTGATGTTCCGAAAACCTCAGACCTTCTGATTCCTTAATAATCTATAATATGTTAATCCATCGTGCTTCTGGAAGGTAGTTTTTTAGTTTAATTTTCATCAAATTTTACCCTTTTCGCACGATCTAATTCGGAGATTAACACAAAGACCTCGATTAAGTGTATCAAGCACATTCTGCCTGATGGTTCCAAGTTGCGAAGAGTTTGGGGTTTTATTGAATAAAAATGAATGGCAAATGCTGTTGCCATCTGTGAAAGAATTAACAGGATTGGAAGCTTGACATAAAAGTTCATTGAGAAGAAAAGAGTGTAGGCAAAAGTACGGAGTCGCAGTACCGAAGTTACAGGCGATTACGTAATTTGCTGTTAGTAAACTAATTGTAAATTTTTTGATTGAAAAACCAGCATCTTTTTTGTTTGCTTTCGTAGTTTGAAAACACCAGAAATGTAGAGAAGTTCAGGTGCATTTTATAAGCATTATTTGTAGAATTCCTATTTTATTATTATCATACAGCTTGCTAGCACTATCCGTTTCAATTGCAATCATATTTTTCTTATATCTTACTTAGCAAGATGGCATGAAATAATAGCCTACTAAATCGCCAACTATTTTAGAAATCTCAAAAGGTCACCATAATTCCAAATCAAAAATTGGAACACCAAATAAGTTCGAAAATCGCCACGTTTGGCAAGAAGTTGTCATACAGGCAACACATTTGTAATTTTTGACTCTCTTATTTATAATGAGTTTCGTGCTACCATTAGCTTTTACTCTTAACTGTAATGATTTCAGACTGTCGACTGGTGACTAACTGCCTTCTTCCTCATCACAAAGTCTCTTCTAATTGATAGCCTTTTTCTAAACCTTAGGAGCACCATGGCAATCACATTTAACAAGTTTCTGCCCGCTACCCAGTGCTACTCAACTCTACAATTTTCCCTGAAAAGTCTTCGACTTCTTAGTATTGCAAAAATAATGCGTTTGTTTAACGAAGTCTAGAAGTTCAATCAAGATGATATGTTTTGCATTGCATGCAAACAACGCTCAAAAATACTGCGTTGGTTAAGCAGCTGTGTTTTACTGCCACCATTCTAGTTTCAATGGCATACAGAAGCGGGGAAGAGAATAGAAATGTAAACGGGCAAATAAATATGTTTTTATTACAATTTAATTCACAAAAACTCTTGTTAGAGGATAAGCTAGTCTCTATGTTCATTTCGCTGGTGCTTAACGAATTAAGTCTGTCTCTCATCACCACTAAAATATTTTGGATAGCCGTCACTGCTGCAACACGCAGAAGCTTGGCTTTGGTTCGTGAATTTGCTGCGTTTAGCACATACACACACCGATCATTAAATTGTAGATACAGTCGAGGGAGCATTAAAGGAAACACGTTTTAGAAACGTAGTTTAATTTTTTTGATACAGTCGAAAGAACCACAGAGGAAACCATCAACGGTACATATGTAAATACGTGTAAATAGTATTCAGTGCAAACGATGATCACAATGTTCACGAGTTAAGCCGTAAAAACAGTAGACATTGTATTTTAAAACATTTGATATTTTGGCAATTAAAAAAGGAACCTCAATATCAACGAGAAACATCGCTACAGACGAAGGAACACCAAATGGAATATGCTACACATTGCTGGGTATAAGAATCACATACACATTTAGAAGCAGTAATCGCTTCGAATAGTCAGTCAGTGGTATTCAGTCAATGAGGAAGCACAAGTGCGAGTAAATTTTTAATAGAGAATTAAAATATTTTATTTAAATAGTTTTTAATTGTTGAAAGTTCACTTGAATATAAAGAATAAAAGAAAACTTTTGCTTAAAGTTTAATATCTGATCTCTCGATTTCCAAAGTTAAGTTTTTATATATTTTATTTTTTCTAACAGCAGGGCAAATGAAAATGTTTAAATCCAATAAACCTGTACTGTAATAAATATTCTTATCCTACACATTACAAATCTTTGAAATAAAAAAGTAAGAACATCAATAAAAATAGATTTAGCAATAAATTAAAATTGTAAAATACATTAAATATATACTACAGCTCCATAATGTGTCAAAAGGATAATTTTTGAATGCGATTTCATTTTAATGTAAAATCTTATTATTATAACACCTATGACTTTAAGACAGTTTGTGAATTCCATAATATTTTCTTTGTCATATTTGTTTTGTCTTATATTTGACATTGCTTAAAACGGCGAAAAGCTTAAGCTTCCGGATATATTAAAGAATGTAAGACTTGGAGTGGTGATAAATTCACAAAGCGTACAGACTGTTTCTTAGTTTGGTCGAGTAAAAAAGTTCATCGGAGTTTTCCTCCGTGATGAGGGTAATAAAACTCATATATCGATCTAAGGAAATTATCTTAGGCTCAGAAACCGTAATTTCTTGTCCAATTCGCTTAAATGTATTACAAATTTTATTTTTTACTCAATCACCCTTGCGGTAACAAAGACAATAAAAATAAAATGAGAATAAAATATTTGTTTTTTTTTAGAAAAAGGCTTCCCTTGTCATTATTAACAGTAAACGGTACCACTCCATTCAGCAACTACAAATAAACACAGATCCCACAAAACACTTAATTTATTTAAGTGTTTCCGAAGAGCGAAGAAAAATTCTTTTGTTTAAACATCACAATTTCAAATGTAGTAGGGGCATCAATGTAAATAAATGAGGGGAAAATGTATTGAAAATATTTTAATGAAAAATCAAAACAAATCTCGCGCTTTTTTGTTTATTTAACAATAAATTAAATAAGCTGCAAATTGCGGGCGCTTAGGGATAACAAGGATTTAATTTTAAATCAATGAATTTGTTAAATATCAAAAAGGCAACAATATAGTTTGGGCAATAATACCAAAAAACATGTAAGGAGCTACATTCGGCCGTGCCGGATCTTATATACCCTCCGCGAAAGTGTGAACTAATAAAAATGTACTACAAATTTTTTGCGGTTCAAAGGATTGTTTGTGATCTTTGATCTTCAGCTCCGGTTTTAGTTTTACATTTAAACTTTCTATTCGATTAATAGAAGCATTTTCGAGCGGTTAAGAGGTGATATGTTTCTTTATATTACGGCTTTTTAAATTTCTTTTTCCCTTCTCTTAATACTTATTAATTTTTGATAAAGTCTAGATTTTTTGGTGAATTTGAGATAATATCGGAGTTGGATTTTACTAAAATTTCTAATATTTAATAACACTTAGAGTTTTCGGTGTTGAAGAGCGTTTTTGGTTACATATTTTAGAAAATTCGATTTTTGTTAGATACAAGTTTTCTGGATAAAATTTTTGGTAAAATTAAAAAATTTGGGGTTTTCTGATATTTTGGTAATTATTTTGTTCTATTCCAGTTCTTTGGTGTGTGGTGAAGTTTCGAACTGCTGGTGAATAATTTTTAATTTTTCGTAATATTTTTGTAAAATTTGGCAATATTGAAATTTTGTTTTTTGCAAAATTTTTTGTTTTGGTAATTTAAAAATTTTATAAAATAATTTTTTTTTTATTTTCTGCTTTTTGCTGAATTTGGAAAATTTTGGTAAAATTAAAGTCATTGTGCTGAATCTTAATTTTGGCAAAATTATTCCAAATTTTATATTTTTCCTAATTTTTTATTGCAATTTTTTGATTTTTTTAAATTTCGATTCCTTAGACAATTTTGTTATTTCTGTAATTTTAATTTTTGGACTTATGGTTTTATGGTGAATTTTTTGAATTTATTTCTTTATTTTTAGATTAATTAAATGTATAATTTTTATGACATTTAATTATTTTAGAGAATTGTGATCTTTTTGGTAAATTTTTTTTAGTATATTCCCCATTTGTAGTGAAATTTAATTTATTTTGATATATTTGTTAAATGTAAAATGTGTTTGAATGTATTAAGAAAAAGTACAAAATTTGGTGAAATTAAAATTTTGGTGTTGACATTTTAATATTTGGTGAATTTGTTTCTTTCGTAATTGGTAAATTATTATTTAAAAAATTTTGACGTATAGTTTGGCTTTCTGGTGAATTTTCAAATTCCGAAATTATGGTAAAATTTCTTTTTTTTTCAGATAAATTGAGATTTTTTGTCGTTAAATTTTAAAATTTGGTTAATTTGTTTTTTATATCTTTTGGTATTATCGAAGTTTGATTTTTTGACAAAAACATTTTTTGCAATATTTTGTGCAGCTTCGGATTTTTTAATTTTAAAATTTTTTGGAAAATTATGAGATTTTTTATAATTCAAAATTTTTTAAATATATTTTGCTTTTGTGATGAATTCCCAAATTATGTTAAAATTCTGTTTATTTATTTTTGAGATTAAGTACGATTTTTGGTAAAATTTATAATATTTGTGATTTTTAAATATTTTGGCAAATTTTCATTTTTGGTTTTGTGAAATTTTTGTTGTAGTGATTTCCCGATTATTTTTGGTAATGATGTTCAATAATATTGTTTCGCTGCCAAACTGCTTTTTATCAATCCAAATTTTCTTACTTTGAAACTGGTAGAAAAGACTTCTGCAGGAAATTTATTCCACATACGGAAGGTACCAGCAAGGAACGATTTTTCTATGAAGAATAAACGAAATAAACAAATGAATTTTTTATAAATGGTTTTTAATATTTACATATGTAACACTTGTTAATCCGTTATTTTGATTTAGAGATAGAACCATGACGAAAAAAATATTGCTAATGCACGGCCTTATTACTGGCCACACAATAACTCATCGTCACGAGTACTACCGAAAAAACTTAAACTACCGATATTATTTAACTCACGAAATAATCACTCGAAAGTTCTGCTAATGCATGCTCACGCATGCGGATTTTTGCTACTTAGATCCACACACGTCAACGTAATTGAGGTGAAAAGTTTCTCACGATCAATTGTGATCATGCATTATTTATTCAAATTAGTTCAGTGGTGCACGTCTCTACTTTGATCTATGTTATTTATAAAAGCTACTCGTGGCTTGACGTGTTCTTTATAAAAGCTAGTCGTGGCATGACATGTGGAGTTTCACCACAGTTACATTAACAACAAGGACTTGATATTACAATTACATTTGCTACTAATTTTAGCTTTTAAATTTACTCAGAATATTGGGTACATATGGTTATTTTTAAGCTACATTTAAATTTTCATTAAAAATTTTAAAAAAATTTGACAAAAAATTAAAAAAAATGTGTAAAATTTAATCAAGATAAGCTTTTGTTATAAATTTCATATTCCTAGTTCTTGTTGTCCACATTCTCCACATTTAACCCATTTTAGATTTTTATTGTGAAGTCTCAGACTGAATGTCAGTCTCAATCATTAGTTTTCATTAAATCAAAAAATTTTTAATAGCAAAACTTCTAAACAGACAGAGCATTATTACAGCATTTTACTCTAAATAACACAAGATCGTCATCATGTGGCTACATGCTTTACAAGAGAATTTAAAAATTAAAAAAATTTTTATTGAGACATTTACTTTTTTTTACAAATATCTAAAATTATAAATATTTATGACTCATTCATGTTTTCTACCACAGAAATTTAACGCAGCCGATAAGAAACCAGCAAATTTTAAAAAAACAATTTGAAGTTTGTTAGGAAATAAAACGAAATCCAAAAATAATACAACATTTAAACATCCGCACTTAGAGCAATCCAAACAAGCCTAAGCCACCCGGCTTGCGATTGCTTGTATTCATAGGAGCATTACTAGCTGTCATTGGTGAACCACCTAGTAAGCCTCCAATGCTACTGCTACCACCACCTCCACGATTACCACCACTTAAGACACCACCTATGCCAGTACCTCCCAAACTATTAGCCACGCCGCCCAATGATCCCTGTAGGGTGGACAGAATACTGCCCAAGCCTTCGCAAGAAGTAGATGTAACCGGACTTAAGGAAGCACCAAATAAGGACAGCTGGCAGAAACGAAAATCGGAGTCGGAAGTGAGGCCAGTATCTATTTTGATAAAGGGTGTGCCTTTGCCGGTGACACTTTTAAACAGATTATCGGTGAACTGGCCAATTTTTGTATCTTCTTTAAATGTTTGGGCAAATTTAACAATCATGCCAATCAGATTCTTGCGCACCTTTAAGTCTTGCTTGGTGGTAAGGCGGGCTTCAGGCAAAGGATTGCCAAATATATCATTGCAGTCAAACATGTAACCCAATTCATCGCCATGAGCCACTACTTCGGGATTGGAATTTTTGCTATCGGCTACAATGGGCAGGCCGCGCAAGAAATTAATACCTTTTGAAGTGGTGCCATTATATTCAAAACTATACATAAAGGCGGGTGCTATTTGAGACCAAACTTGAGTGGTTAAAACAGCAGGAAGATTGAATAAAACATCTGTGGTGGACTCAACAATCTGGAAAATAGAAATTTAATAAAAACGACTAATAAAGCCTCATGTCGTTTTTGTATACCTTGGAAAGTATTTGTTTCAAATTTAAAGTTTCTGGCACTTTTAGCACATCATTTAAAGTGGGAGTTAAAGCACTGGGTAAACCTGGCAGCTGAGCTTTAGTTATTTCACCTGTTAATTTGTCCACCCTTAAAAACTCTGCCAAGTCTTTTAACGTGTCTGTTAAAGAAGCCAAAAATTTCTCTGCCGAACCAAAAACATTATTTATGTTTTCCAAAGTAAAAGCATTGGCTGTTTCGTGTTTTGTTACTCCTGTCAGCAAAGGTATGCCTGAAAAGTTGCCACTTTTTAATTGTTCATCTGGCTCGCTTACAATCAAACTGGGTAAGGCACGGCCATCTTCTTCATTCTCGATATGAGGCTGAAAGCCAATGCTACCAGAAAGACCTTTGATCATGGCTCTACCTGCCAGTCGTTCAGTTTGAATCTTGGAATCATTTTCAATAATTTCCTCCGCAGATTTCTGTAATGAAAATTATTTTTTTAGTGGCTTATAAAAAAAGAATAAAGATTGTTTTATTCGGCTGTGTCGAATCTTTTGTGTCCTTTATACAAGTATTAAATAATTAAAAAGCGTGATGAAGAATTTATTTTTAGTGAATTTGACATTTTTGGTAAATATTTTTGTTATAATTTTAGGTAAATTGAATTTCTAATTTTTTTTTAAATAATTTTATTGCAAAATGACTTATTTTTTGATTTTTATTATTTGTGTGCGATTTTTAAAAAAAAAAAAATTTTAAATAACAAATTGCTCTACAAATTCTTGACTTTTATGCAAATTATTTTCCGATCTTTTTCTGATTAAATTTTTGTTGTAAATTTTTGCTAAAGCTTGGGTTACTGGGAAAATTATCTTTTTTGATACATAGTATAAATAAAGCTGATCCATTCGGGATTTTTTAAAAACTGTAATGTTTTATTGAAACTCTCAATTTTTGTAAAAATTTGCTGTGTAATTTTCCTTTTTTTTTGGAAAATTAATTCTTTTTCTTAATTTTTGGTAAATTTTCTGATTTTACTTGAAGTAAAGCTTTTACGTAAATTTTAGTTATGGATGAAGTTTGCGTCTGGCTTTTATTTTAGGCGGCAGATTAAAATTATTATTAAATATTTGAGCCAAAAACAAGTGAAAGGCCTTTCAGTCGTCACACACTTTTCCTCATTGTTATAGTCAATCGGCTTGGGAAATCTCGTTATCGTTACATTTTAGATATAAGGTGTGTTCTACGAGAATCATTTTACCGCTCTAACCCTTCGCCTGTATGGGTCTTTCTTGTCCCTTTCTTTTCATTTTTTCATTAAAACAGACAGGTGTTTTTGTTGGACGTGATATAAAAAAAAACATGCAAAATACTGAATTTGACTAAATGTTCTCACCATTGAACCTGGCCGTATAGAAAAACATTAAGGATGTCATATACAATGTCCTGATCAACTATACGTCAACGCCATTTTAGTTCTTTTGAAAAATGTGGTATACGAATCTCAACGAAAATTCGTTTATTGTATTCGCGAATTGATTACTTTGACCATCAGTTAGCAACCGAATACGATGAATAATACAAACAATTTCATAAATACAAGATTATTAACTCTCTAACGATATAAAATTGCCTCAAGCTAGAGGAAGAATATAATAAATCATTATTTTCTTAAAAACTAAATTATATCTGCAGCTATCTGACTTATAGTGAAATAACGTAAGGCATATTTTGTAAATAAGTATGAAACTAACCCTTAAACGCACTTTAAGTTTTCACTTATTTCTGGCGTTCAAATGTTTTGTAGAACATGTCAGTCTAATATATTAAGTTGAGTTTTCGGCATTTGCTCAAGAGACGGACAAAGAATACCTCGACAGCTATGAGTTAGTGTTTTACATAAAAGTTCTCAACACATCTTATAATTAAAATGTAAGGATTTAAAGATTTCCTATATTGATTTACTATAACAATGCGCTATGTGGAACTTTAACCTCCGTAAAATAAAAACCGGACGTCAACTTTTAGAACGCCGATACACGTATGGTTTTTTCGATCCAGTCTGTCTAATTTCATTGTCAGGACATTCTAATTTTTTTTAGTATTTTTTTAAATTGTTCTTGTTTTTTTTAAAATCATTTTTTGTTGTTGTTTATATGGTGAAAATTTTGCATACATTTTTAATAAAGTGAAAATTTTTGATGATTGCTATTTTTTGTTGTTGTAATTTTTCGGTTTATAGTAAAATATCGAAATTTTTGTGATTGTACGCTTTTATATGAATTTTATTTTTTATTTGCTTGGCTCATACGTTGGTAGAGTAATGGATTTGTTGCTGAAATTTTGAAATATAAAATCCTCTTTTTTGCAATTTTCCGGTTTTTGGTGCAATTTAGATTTTTCTGTCACTTTTAAATATTTTGATAAAGTTTTTTCAGCTTCTGGTAATTATTATTAATCGAAGCAGACCACTTACTTCCTGGTTCCTTTTCGACCCCCATTTCGCTCCTTAAATTGATTTCAAGGAACCGGTGTGTAATCACAACCACCTTACTTTCAATTGAGTCTCGTGCTAGCCCTAGCCTTTACTCTTTACTAAAGTGATTTCAGACTGTCGACTGGTAACTGTCGACACTCTTCCTCTTCACGGAGTCTTTTGTAATTGCTAGCATTTGTCTAAGGCTTAGTTCCCCCATGGCATTCACATCTAACAAGTGTCTGCCCGTGGTCTTAAGCCTTATGCTAGCCAGTGCTGGACATTCACACACAATGTGCGCTACCGTCTCAGCCTCTTCCAGGCATAGTCTGCAAGTATCATCTTCTACAACTTTCATCTTAGCCAGATGGTACTTGAAGTTTCCATTTCCTGTCACTAACGAAGTGATCCAGCTTAAAGTAGCCCTATTATACCCGAGCACCTTGCTGGCCTTCCTGCCGATTCTGGTAATTAAGATCTTTTCGGAAATTTTTAAGTAAAACTTCGGAATCTTAGATAAAATTTAGCTTTCTTGGCAATTTTAATTTTAAAATTTTTAAAGAATTTTATATTTTTTGGTTAATCAAATTGATCATCTTTTCATTCTTGTTGGCTTAACTTTAAAACTTTTTTTAATTAGTTTTTTTTTTACTAAGCTTAGATTTCTCTAAAATATATTATTTTTTGAAAAGTCAATTCAAAGGTATAAAACTTAGCTTTTGATAAAAAAAGGGCTTAATTTTTAACATTTGCATATATATTTTTCATTTCTGTTTTTTGGTCGTTTTTTACAGACATTTCAAGGTTTTTCACTTTCTTAATCATTCGGATTTTAAACGAAATTTATATTGTTTTATCAGATTTAGTTTTTTAGCTAAATTTTTGAATGAGTTTGAAATATCCTTAAACAATTAGTTTTAGCTTCGAACTTAAACCTTTACACCAGAAAATAAGTTTGACATAAAATAACGCAAAAACCATACAAATTTATTTTATTCATATCTCGAAAATTTATGTACCAATTTCAGTAAGTTATGCCAAGGATATGTTACACATTGGTCAAAGAATAAAATCAGCTGGTAATCTGTGGGCTTGATACTAATGATTTTAATATTCACCAAATAACTTTATAATAAGGTAATGGATATAAAAAACATAAATGCGCTCACCTTTCTCAAACATTTAACAATTTCTATTTCATTCGTGGTGGGGCAACCGTTGATCTCCGCCACTTCCTGTACACTTTGCACTGGCTCCTTATCAGTGGCGTATTGCGATAAGGCTGTTCCAGACATGGCCACCACACCCGTTATTTCACCTGCACTACGTGCAGACTTTGACATGGATAAGTACATGGCACTGGCTGCTCCTGAGCCATGACCCACTACTTTTATTTGCTTTGGATCTCCACCAAAGTGCGAAATATAATCATTGATCCATCTCAAGGCCGAAGCCATATCGAAGAGAGCTAAATTACCATCGAACTCTTTAGTTCCATCTCCTATAATACCCAGTGATCCCAAGCGATACTGCGGAGCAACCACAATAACACCCTGCTGAGCCATTGGCGTGGCATCATACTGATTTGCTGAGCCATAGCGAAAACCACCCGGATGTATCCACACTATAACGGGCAACCCAGTTGTTTCATCCGGCATACGTGGTGTATAAATATTTAATAGCAAACAGTCCTCATCGCCTATAATACGATTTTGATTAACGGGATCCGGTTGTATACAGGGTGGTCCATAACGTGTAGCATTCACATCACCCATAAGTCTTTTGTAAACCGGTCGAGCATAACGATTAGGTCCTGTAGGCGGCTCAGCATAATGAAGGCCTAAAAAGGTGTAAACTTTTGTTACGGGGTTCCGAAATCCTTCAACGCGTGCATCACGATTAAAAATACGTGTAAATATGACCGGATCATCTGGCGGTGGTGCCTTAGCTTGATGTCCCCCTACTATACGTTTAACACGCTTCGTTTCACTCAAGGTCATCAGCACACACAACAGCGCTATACAAATCTTCCACTTGAACATTATTTTATATTTGACTTTCTATAAAATTTACTTTTCATTCCAAACTCGATAACAGTTGTTGCAGCACTAAATTCAGTCTGAGTTTCCCTGAAATAAATTGTAGTTGTACTCGCATTAAACTTAACTTTAAGGGGTTTCACGCTTAGTATAGTTGACTCAGTCTCTTTTTATTGTTTGTCTACAATTTTGATAAAGCTTGAGTTTTTTTTATTTATTTTGTATTTTAGTTGCATTAAACTTTTTGTCACGCTACTGTGCAGTTTATGCGGCTGATTTGTTTAATGTTTCGTTTACTACGTTTTTATATCGCAAAGATGAAACCTTATAGTATATTTAATTCGAGTACGTTGATTTCAGTGGTTCTAGCAGTTGTTTTAGGCTAGAGAAGTTTTTTTATGTCTCCAATGTTACGGTCATTTTACCTAAAATTGTGATCTGCTTAAAGCTTTTATTCTAACATAAAACATTATCCGTATTTAGTGTTTGATACAAATGGTCTTGCAAAAGTGCAAATGCAAAATATCATAGCTTTTCTATGAAATCCAACAACAAATATATGATTTGTCTGTCGACTTTCATAAAAAACTACCATTTTGTGCATTCGAACTTTTGGAAGAACATTTGTATCGGACATTGAACACGGCTTTTGTATCACAACACAAATTTATTGCTTTTATTATACCAGAGATTATATTCTTTAGCGAAAACAGTCGAGTTCGATAGAACCAGAAATATAGCTAGGGGCCCCTGTTCCCTTTTTATGCTTTGATCATCAATTATACACTTTTGTACAATGAAAGCTCTTCAAAATTGCACCAGTAATCACCAAACTAAGAATTATATGAAAATATATCGTCAACTATTTTGCCTGACTACGCCAGTGCTGGTTTTGAAAACAACCCAGACTCTAACTGAAGAGTGCCGCATTTTCAGTTCTTCGGATAATGAGCAATTAATATTTACTCTATATGGCTAGTACCCCTCTACCCAGTTCACCGTATTTAAAATTTATCACGAATACGCACTTGGTGTTCCAATACTTCTGTTGAAGTTCTAGAGATAAACGGAAAGTATTAACTACGTAGTAAGGAGGCATTCCTTTGAAAGATTTCTAGAAATTTTTTCGAGAACGCAGTTAGTTGCAAAAGTAACGTTAACAAAACTTGAAGATTTACATTTGCGAATTGCAGTTACTCAACAGTTACTCTGTATGGGGGTAGTCTCTTCCCAAGTTCCTTTCGCTTTTTTTTGGTGTCTACAAATCCTGAGAATATTGAAAATTTTGCTTTTACTCTGCTTGAAACAAAATGCAAATTTAAATTTTCTGAAAGCGATTATAAAATGTCAAAACCAAACGAACTAAAATACATGTATACAAACAAAGATTAGTTTTTCTATACACACATGGACAAAAGTCGTCGTAACTTTTATTCTTTAAAGTTTAAAGTATTGGCATATCCACAAATTCAAAGCGCAAGACTTACGTACTGAACCCTGCACATTTAAATCCACATCAATCAAAATCCCATACGAATGTATTTATAATCTCGCTACACAGAGTTCAATTTATGCTGACAAGCTTATATCCATTTATTAGGCTATATTATATGTATTAGAGAAAACCGGAAAAAGGGCTTTATTAAGGTCTATTAAGTATATTTCGAACAATTAGGAATATACTTAGCTTAAGGTAACAAGATGTAGTATTAATATGGGTACCTGGGCACTTCGGGCCAAAGGGAAATGAATTCGCAAACATTTTCGTCAGGAATGCTGCCAATCACGTCTTACGAATGACGCAGAATTTCCTCCGAGAAGATCTAGACTCAGAAGTGATGCTTGACTTTAATCAGTGGGACAGAAAAAATTTATTTAGGAAACATAAGATGTCACATCAAAATTATAGCAACATCATATTGGCCTGTGGTCAGAATATATTTATTTTATTTTATATAATTTTATTCTTTATTATTTTTTTTTTATTAAGTTTAATATAAATTTATTTTATCCTTTTATTTTATTTTGATAAATCATTTAAATATCTCTTTCTTTTTAGCATAGAACACAATTATGTAGTGAACACATCGAAATCGTTCAAGCAAAAAACTTTCATAAATTTTATTTTGATTTTTGTTTAACATTTGTTGCTTTAAATTTTATCATTTGTTTAAAAAAAATTATAAAAAGCACAACCAAACAACAATAACTTTGTATTCATGAGCTGTAACTTTTTTTAGGAGCTTTTATTTAAATCTACACAACACCAAAAAAACACAATTCATTTTATTTTATAAATAAAAACTCAAGTCTGATAAAAGTTTGTCAATTATACACTAGTGTTTAAATTTATTCCCGTCTTATTTGTTTCTCAAGTTAATGATTTGTAAAGTTTTGCAAATGATGGGCAACCGGTTTTTTTTGTTGTTTATTCCAAGCAACTTCGTAATTATGGACAACGTCATTATTGTCATGATGTGAAACGTCATAAGATTATAATAACATTTTGCTTTATAACAATTGTATAAATTTAATTAAACTCATCACTAGATTTTTTAACATGCTGTTATGCAAGTTAGTACGTGGTAAAATTTATAATTAATTTAAATTACAAGTGTTTTTTAAATGTCAACACAATGGGATGTTGTCATGACAAAATGACAGTTTCTTCAACAAGTTAAGTCAATTCTATTTATAAATTATTTTCATGGAAAAAATAACATCCCGACCACTTAAAAATTTTCCATTGTCTTGACAAGCTAAGTGAACACGAGTGTTAATAATGATATCATCTATAATTACTAAAAACGTATATGTAATTTAAAGGGTTGTCAATTACATCAACTTATTTTGTATCGACATTTTATCATCTTCTGAGGTCCATTTTTCAAAAGTACGTGTTACACATTTACAAGTAATACACATTTTAAAAACAACAATGCTTATAGAACTGTTCACACATATTTTACTGGTGAGTTTATAACTTGTCCTTTTGGGACACTTAACTGAAATAATTGCCTGAAAACAAAGCTGAAACAATTATTGCGGATGATAATCCTGGCAATATTGTAAATTCCCTCAAATTCCTATAATAAGTTCAGAAAAGATGCATTCAAAACACTTATTTTCATTGAAAAATTCTCAATCGCCAACACAATAAAACATTTGTTCAATTCACAAACATTATGTATTATTGTATTATAATACAATAATGCATTTGTTGTTGGTAACTTTCATATAAAAATGTGATGTTCAAATACAACTTAATTTCATATGTTTAGGCAAAGTTGTATTTACACCATACTTGGGGCTATGCTACATATTTATTTAATTAATTTATATTTAGATAAGTTGAACGTTCTCAGTTTTTACGTAGGATTATAAAACTACATATTGTTTATGGAATTTCTTCTGATACGGGTATATATATAATTATTTTTCATCTACTCTTTTGCAAATGAAATTTTTTTAACTGCTAGTAATTTTTTTAATTGCTAGTAATTTATAGTTCCGATAACTGATTAGATCTCATTGTCAAAATTATATCACAATACAATAAAAGTTACTGTCCGCAAACAAATATGGCGAGGAATTTTTAAATATACGGTACAACTATACAAAACATTTGTGAATTGCGTGATTGTAAATGTTTGCATATTTTATAAAGTTATCAACTTATATCCTTTATTTATATATATAAGACTTAAATTTTTTGTAAATATTGAAAACACAATTTGGAACTTTAGTTAATAATGTACGAAAATTTTATAAAATTTTAAAATAGGTCACCTTCTGCCTAAAAAATTAATTTTATACTATCTTTAGCTTTAAATTTATTATTAGATGCTAATTTAAAAATTCAAAATTATGTTCGAAATTTCGAACATGCCAAAAAATTCATATCTTTTCGTTTTTGCAATATAATAAAAATATTCTTATGAGAATAATTATTGAGAAACATATTTTTGCTTTTCATAAGATTTAAAGGACTTTCTTTTTTATTAAAGAATACTCTTTAGAATGACTGGTCATTCTAACTTTATTCCACAAATAAAATAAAATTCGAAGTTTCGAAAATATTTTAATTTTAAAAATTTTTTGTAAATGCCCAAATGTTTTCCTTGTACTCAGATCAATAAAAATACTTTTGAACAAATTTAGAAATTAAGATTTAATATTATGCAATTATTTGGGACTTGGAGATCTCGCACTTTGTTAATTGTTTTTAATTTCACAAGTTTTCTTCGAATCAATATAACTCGTCATAAAACGGAATTTAAACTGCTGAACTTAATTTACACCATTGGCTTGTGCCTTTGTATCCATTTTTACAATCATAGAACAAACAATGCTTCAAATTGAAAATGCCACGCTTTAATAACCAATTATTATAGAACAAACACTCAATATGACCTTAAATGAAACTAGCACCCATTTTAACCCCTCAATTAGAATAATAGCAACGCCATAATGCTAAGCTTATCATCAACAGTCAAAGCGAAGCCCACGACCTAAAAACAAACTCAAAAGAAGTACGTCTGACTGTCTGCAGTATGTGAACAGTCAAACAGATAGACGGGCAAAGCTGATACTGAAATCAAACAAAAGGATATTTTAAAGCTAAAGTAAACTTTGAGAAGCAGCAGTACCCAAACATAAAGAAAACATATCGCACAAGAAGTGTCTTGCAAAGTAAAAGTATTGAAGTGAAATTTTAAGAACAACAAGTCTTGTTTTGAACTGTAATAAAAACATTATTGGCAGTACCGTATTATGTGCACAGTACACCAAATCAGATATAGTGAAGTACATAAGATGCTTTTTACGCCCTCAGAATAAAAAATCATTCCATTACTTATAAACTGCTTCCAGCGGAAATACAAGATAAACAAATCATATAAAAAAATCATTGAAGGAATATAGTTGCATATTAAGATTTCATCCGCCATTTTCTTTTAAGTAAAAGTTATTCCGTTCGCTACTTCAAATAGGCAAGTTTTACGAGTACCCTACTTTTATCCTATGGACGCAGGCCAAATATGTTACAAGCTCAATAATAAAATTTTTCCTTCGCGTTCTCTCCCTTCTAGAAAGTACTAAAACAACAATATCGGTTTTGCATATAAATGAATTGAAGGAAGACAAACGAACGCTTCTACTAAACAGACAAACGTAAGGAAGAAGTACAAGTTAAAGAAGAAGCCAATTTTGGTAAGCCCACAAAATCCATAAAGCAAACAATGGCTGTTGGTAATGTATACAAATAGAAACCAATGCCACAGGATAAACGGAGGGAAGGATGTGGAAAGGATGTTGATTGTTGTATACAAATTTTTAGCAAGAAATAATATTAAATAATAAAATAGAAGCATAGAGTCTGAAGGCTCCCAACCACTTGTTTACGAATGAGCGACATGTCAGTATTTAAAATTTTATGCTGCTGCTGCTGTCTTATGCTGATTTTGACTAAATAACACTGGCTGAATGACTGGTTGATGCTTTGGCAGACATTGATGTTTACCATGATAATGCCTAGATAAGAAAGTTTTATTTTCAACATTTGAAACCCTCTAAAATATATTTTATAACAATTGTAATCAATACACACTCCCTAAAGCACACAAAGCATTACAAATACATACATACACATATAATCACACGCACATACGAATTATTCACCAGGAGAATATTTATCAGTTTATGTATTTAAGCAACAATTTCTCTTTTTGCATTCTTTGTGTATTTTCATTGTTGTATATTTGAGGTTGACTTTTTTAATTTATGCATGGAAATATAATGGACTGTTTAATTTGCATGAAATTTTGATTCGTAAAAAAGAGTTTAGCAGAAAAATATTTTTATTAAAGATGCGACGATTTTTCATGAGCTTTAGTTTATTTAAAAAATTTAGGTGATTTCAATTTTAACACCTAGACTATATTAAGCAATAATAAATTAAATATACAGTTTAAGCTTTAAAGTTCCATTTTGTACTTAAAAATAGAAAAAGCCAACCGATTCCTTTAAAAAAAATTTTTATGCAGAGCAAACAATTTTTCTGGACATAGCAATAATCTTCACCTATCGTGCCAATATGTATATATATTCATACTTCATGCGACATGCTGCGGCGTGCTATTGAAACTCGAAATCATCGCACGATAACACACACCATCGACAATAAAGCTTCAAGTTTCCCAAAAAAGTACACTCCTGTAAGCCAACTGCCTTTAGTTCTCCAGTCATATTGCAACCATCAATATGAGTATAAATAAGGATTTGTAACTTAATTTTTTTAATAAGATTTGGAAAAGCAGATCGGTTTTGATCCAAACATGTCTTGTCTCAATTTAGGTGATTTTATTAACACCAATCGTTACGTGGGTTTAAGATTGCTTGCGATCTTTAAATTAACTACAGTTTTTGGTAAAATTTTGGTCTTTTCGAACTTTTTTTGGCAATTTCAAATTTTGTATTGTTTTTTTTCGCGTTTTTGGTGGTGACATTTTATAAACTTATTTTGACGTAGATTTGTCGAACTAGAATATTTCAAGTAAATAATTTTAAAATTCCCAGACCTAATTTGGTTTTGTATTAAGAAAGAACATTTATTTTATATAATAAACGAACAAAATAAAATGATAAATATGTCGCTACGCAAGTTATCAACATTCTTTATGTCTTTCTACTAAGTTAGTATCCACTGTAAAAATCATATTTTTAAGGTAATAATCAATAACAAAAGGAATATCAGATATTTTCATGTGATGTAAACTTCGTTCTAACTCAAGAAAAAGGCAAACGGCATGAAATTTAAAAATTTCCCATAATTTATTTGTCTTGAATATGGTGCTAAAAGGATAATTTTTACAGTGGACTCTAACTTAGTATAAAGACAAAAAGAATGCTGTTAATAGCGTAGCGGTGAAATTTGTGTTTACGGTATTTTTCTGTGATGTAAAATTTTTGAAACTTTTAGGCGTTTTTCGCAAAAGTTTTTTTTCGTGAGTTTTGATTGTTTGTAAAACTTTACAAATTTAAAATTTAAATTCGATGTCCATTACTTTGAAAATTCTGTGCTTTTGGTAATTTAACTGTGTTGTATTATACATATTGCGATATTGTGGAAAATTTTCGAATATTCGTTTATGCGAATTTGGCGAAATATCAGTTTTAGGATTTTTAAGTTTAAATTAGAGTTTTGGTGACATTTTAAGTTTTATTGATTTTTATATTTTTTGGCGAATCTTGAATTTTGTTAATTTTTGGTGTCTTGCAGACTTATGTTGGAATTTTTTTAATAATTGCGTAACATTAAATTTTGACAAACAATTCAGCGTTTTCATAAAAGTATAATTTCGACTTCTTGGGGAAACTTTTATTTTAATGAAACTTATGGTAAACTTTCAGAGTTTATTAAAAGTAGATGTTCTGCGTTATTTTTAGTTAAAATTTTGCTATTTTGAATAAGTTTGTTATTTTTCTTATATAAAATTGTTTACTATAAAATAAAACGTTTTGTGAAAGATTTTTGTATATAGGTGAAAATTCCGATATTGTGGAGAATTTTTATTTGGTACTTGTTCGTGAAAATAGATTTTTTATATAATTGTGTAACTTCGATTTTATTAATAAATAAAGTATAGATTTTATTTACAAAATTTTAGCTCTTTAGTGAAATTTTAAAATTTGCGTGAAATTAAAAATGTAGTTCAGATGTTTTAAAATTTAGTAAGTTTTGATTTTTGTAGTGTTTTTAGTGAAATTTTATTTTGTTTGCCAAATATTGACTTTTAAGCAATTAAATTTCTTTTATTGCAAAATATTCGATTAAATGGTAAATTGTCGCATTTTTAGTGAATTTTTAATTTCGTATAATTTTTTTCAGAAAATTTTGTTACGTAGGTAATTTAAGGTCGTCTAACTATGGTTTGATATCCAGGGGACTTATGGAAATTTTGGGAATTCCCAAATTTTGGTAAAATTTTGTTTTGAGATCAATTTAGCGTTTAGGTAAAATTTATAACTAGGATGATTATTGAATTGTAATGAATTTTTTAAATTCTGTTAAATTTCTGATTTGTAGTAAAATTTGTTTTTTTCGCACATAGTATTTGCATAACAACAATTTAGTCTTAAAGTTCAAATGATATATTGTTGTGTTGAAGTTTAAATTTTTTATGATGAAATTTCAAAAGTTGGTGAATATCAGTTTTTTGGTGGGATTTCGCAATGTTATTAAATATAGATTTTTTGACATTATTACGCTTTATTCCAGAATTTAGTTTTCTATGTTTGTTCTTTAACTTTTTAGGTTTCTTTATTTTTAATTTGGTATAACATTTAGGTCCGTATGATTTCTGTGGGCCTCGGTTTGATAATGTCTAAAAGGGGACATTATAGCCACCCATTATGCAGATTTCAAACAGCAAAAATTCACTGATTGCGCTGACCAAATCATTCGAGCTTCAAGATCCTAGGTTGGCTAATGCCATCAGAAAGTTGATTGCAACATCATATAAAAGCACAAACGGAAATTATTAATTAATATATACTTTGTTGGGCCGAAAACTAATACTCTAGGAATTAAGAACTTACATATACCATTTTGAAGGGTATAAAAACAGTGAAAACAGCCTAATTTCATTAAATTAAAGAGAAAATCATAAAAAGTATGCAATTTTTCAATATTTAATAGATTATGAAATTGAATATTTATAGTTTATCCTTACTTTGCAAAAAAGTAAATTAATTAAAGAAGGTAGTATGCTGCATATACCTAGACTTAACACGCACTCTGGCACTACTATTACTATGAAAGAATGCTTATATCCCAGGTGTATGCGTTTATTGACCTTTTCATATGGATGCATAGGTATCTATTTCAACATAAAGCTAAAATTACGTTTTCGGCCATACGTTAGAACTCCCATGAACACAGGCAAAAGGGCAAAAAACAAAACAACTTTATAATTTAATCTTTAAAATGTAAGGGTATATACAATTATTTTGTTCAGTAAACAACCCAACGTAACTATTGGTGCCTGAAAACTTGCCTTTCCACAATAGATGATATCGCGAAAAAGTGTAAATTTATTTAGAAAAACTGGAAAAGAAATTTAATTTTCAGCTAATGTAATTAAAAACATATCATATGGTAATATATTCTTTAACAATTCGACAAATGCCATAAAGGGTAAAATATGCAAAATATGCACACAAAAATCATTGCCAAAATTCTTTAAAAATTTTTAAACGTATATTGTTACGAATTAATAATAGAAAATGTGTGAAACGACCTGTTGTACAAATACGCAATATTATAAACATGAAGCAAAAACAATTGCGTAGCGGAAATTCCACGAACCGCGATTAAAAGTAGAACCAAAAACAACTTCTACAGAAAGAAAAAGTAAACAAAAGATACACACACACAAACACATATACAAGACTACTAAGCCAGCAAATGAAATAAATGATGCGCAATTGCACTTATGTTCGGGACATTTCAAGAAGCGGTCGTGATCTCTATATAAAGGCGCCGTCCACCGCAGAGGAGATAGTTGACTTTGAGATTTCATAGAGTGAATATCTTTGCGTACAATAGAGTGTTAAGTGTACAGTGTCAATCAGTACTTAAGAGTTGTAAATAGAGTTTGAATTGCCGAAGTTGTGTACTGATAAAATAAGTGAGGACTGTGTATTTTAATATTAAACGAACGCTAGAATTTAACGTTTATTGTGGTAATAAACGTAAAAATATGTTATTCCTGGTCCCATATAGCGCACGGGAAAAAACATACAAAAAACTAAGCTAATGGAGAAAAAAGCTGTAAATATTATATCAAACCCGAGGTGCCCTATTTCGAGGCCTTGTATCACCGCTCCGTTTAACAAATTGTAAGCTTAAATTCGCTTATTGCTCTTCTATAATTATCTCTAATAACATCTTCCAGTATGGCAATTTTTGACGTTAAAATATGGAATGATCGTATTGACCAATCTGGATTGCTTATCGAACTAAAATATATTTTACTGGGTTACTTCATAAGTCCCAGCCCTTTAGCAAAGGTTAATGAAGCAATATTGTTTCCAAATACATATATACACAATGCTTCTAATGATGTTTCGAAACTTTACACACAAAAATTTAGCTTTGCAAAATGTTGTTTTTTTTTATAATAGTTCATGACTTTTACCGGTCACTGGCTACAAACAGCCACTACTAACCAGTCACTGTAACAATCCAAAGGTAGAGTAAAAGGTCACTTATCAGACACTACGAGTATTTCAAAACTCACACATACAAATTAAATCTTATGCACATATGTAAGCATGCATAATAATGATTTGTATATATTTTATTTACAAGTTTCTAATAATAACCCAAAGCTGACACCAACTGCAAAAACTTTTAGCAGAATATTTTAGTAATCGTTTTAAATAACATTAGATGAATAAATTTAAATAAATATTGCATAGAAATTATGAGATTGAAAAGTTTGAGACTTTTAATAGGAAGAGCTTTTCTGTTGTTACTGCTGTTACTAAAAAATACCCAACAACTAGAAACGTAATTTTTTTAAGTTCGATAAATGGAGAATATATTACACAAACTTCACTTTAATTGCAAATACCTTTGCACTAAAACTGTCTCGTTAGAGCACAGCACCCCCCACACTCTTCGTTATCATATGGTAGTTACCTACCAGGGTAGCAGAATTTTGAGATGATCTTAAGAACAGAAATCTTAACACAAATTGCTGGTGTATGTGGGCGACCCTAGCTAAAATGGACTTACCAAAACAAGATTCTATGTTGCACATTCATGGACTTGTTGACAAATAAGTAATTTTTCTTCTGACAACATAAGTCGCAAGGCTCGTTTTACCATGACCAAATTATATTTTAGACTTTGCTTTTCTTTTATAGTTATAAGATATTGTAGAATCGAATTTTGAATAATTTTGAGGTAGTGAATTGATTTTTCTAGTCGTAGTTACATTACTAAAGTGTCATATAATTATAGTTTTGAATATCAGAATTAGTTAGAATTAATTTGAAATTTATCCGGGTAGAGAATTAGGTAAATTAATGCCTACTTATTATTATTTTAATAATTGTGCTGCTTTCTTTGCAAAAGGGAAAATATTAAACAGACAGGTAGTGAAGTAGAGGGGATAGAAGAGCTTCAGTGTTCACAACCCTGCAACGGCATGTTATGTTTATTATTAGAATTGTGTTGCAGTGCCTCTGGTGTAATGTAGTCACACTAACTGAAGCTAGTATAGCCATTTAATTAATTATTTTACTTCGCCGACGATTTAGTGGTGTGGAGTGAAACCAACGAAGGCACGCGATGCGATATATATTTGTGTAAATAAAAAACTGTGCTATTTATTATAAGAGGCTGGAATACGCATCCAAGTGTGTATTCGGATGCGACTATAGAGGCAAGCACATTAGCGGTCAATTGGCAGTTGCCAAAGCGCTAAGTCTAACAATTGTTGCAGAGATTAAATTTCCCCAGGTGTAAATCTTACAAGCAAAGTTTAAAACAACTAGTGTGGGGCCAAACAGAAGTTAGAGTACTATCTGGTAATACTAGACCGCCAACGGCTGTGGGAACGGTCTGAGGCTAAACTAAGAGCTCCATACTCCGGAGAGACTAAAAGTTCGAAGAGTGGTTAGACTTCTACTTGTTTCACTGATCCTCGATGTTATATGAGTAGTACTGAGTAAGTTATAGTAAAGGAAGAGTGGTAGTCACAATCAAAGGTTAGACTCCTACCTCGTTCGGATATCTTGCCAGCAAAAGATTGTAAGTAACAAAGTTGATATCGGCTCCCCGCTATAACCTGAATCGCAGATGCCACTCGCTGCCAACAAATTGTAAACAATAAAGCAAAGTAAAGTAGTAAGTTTTATGATGTGTATGTATATCGAATCTTTTATTTGAGAGAGAAACTGAAATACAACAATCATTAGCAATCCGCTAGGTAATTCTGCAGGAGATATACGAAAAAATTGTACTCTTTTTATTCCTACTCGTTGGTGGCTGCTGTCCTGAATTTAATTCCAGTCAGTTCTAGACGTTTTTGTCTCGGTGAGATAAAGTTTGAAGTTGAGAGCACTTACTAGCTTAGGGTTCTTCAATTTTATTTATCGTCTTATAAGTTTTCCTTTTTAATGGCTTGCTACAGAACTTTATCATAAAAAACTGTTCTTTTTTGGTTTTACAAAACTCCAAACATACCATTTTCTTCTGCAGATATTAGCTTCAAATTCGCAAGGAATTTTGCCTTCTTTAGTTAGAATGGGTTGGAGTTTCTAGAACTTTCCGATTTCGGATGTTGTCTCCGTGATCATTTTTTTATAATGCACATGTAGCTTTTATATTATATTCCCATAGCCTTTTCCTTCATATGGGATACAGCCTTGGGGTGTATATTCCGCGAACACTTTATATATTAACAACCCATTTACTGTGTGCTGCTAAAGCATAAAACTTAAGATGTTGATTGATATGACATACATTCAATGTTAAGGCACTTTGTACTGCTAATAAATTGTTTCCAGTGATATTAATTCAAAATAAGGCAAATGTGCCTCCTCTTTATAGGAATTTTAAAGAAACTCCGCTTGTCATGCTTAAAAATATAAAAAGAATAATGTAATAATTTTTTTTAATTTTTCAGCGTAATGCTGACGTGAAGATCGGAGAAATATATCAAAAAAATAAAATATCTTCAATATAAATTCCATTTATTTACATGATGAGTATTGTGTCTTATGAACATGGTTTAAATTGTGAACTTCTATCAAAGTCCACAGCCTTTTGGTAGTACTAAGCATTTTTTCCTCTAATACAATTTAACAAGCACCTACAATATTCCTTTCAATACGAATTCTCCATCCTAAACAAATATACAGTAGAAATAAAAAGAATGAAAAAGAAGAAAAGATATATGAATTGAAACTGTCAATAAAAGATTCAAGTATGCAACATTTAGCATGATAAATGTAGAATTGTTTAGCATTTGTATTTCTTGCTTTTGTGAAATTGTTCTCCTTTAATCTTCGACAGAAACCAAGAACATGCAACATTTTGTAGTAAACAATTGTGGGTAGACAAAGCAGCAAAACCACTACAAATACTTCAACAATATATTCAGCATTTTACTTGTAGTATGTGCTTTCCTTACCATCATGATTGTGTTCTCAACCAGTGAAATATTTTCATTTTAGAGATACAACATAGAAATGCAAATAAAAATATTTATCTTAACTTACAAGATAAGCTAAAACATAAAGACATAAAACATAAATGAAAAAAGAAAGGAAAACAAAAACTCATCTATTGTTGCAATATAATGTTGCAATCACATCTCATGGTGGGAAAATGACAATGACATATAATTTATCTAAAAGATTTTCTTAATAAAAATTCTTAAGTCACATCAAAATCAATGTAAAAAAATATGATTTAAATATTTGTATCAACATTAGTTTCAAATGGTACATTACAGATTTAATGAGTTAATAAATCACTTTTTCCTTTAGATACTTTGCAGCGTCGAAAAGAGACCCAAAAATGTAAGAGGTGTGATTTGATATCCCCCCTACATAAATATCGCATCTGTGAAGCATTTAATATTTCGGTAAATATTCATACGCCTACGTTGTACTATTTAAGGACCTTTCGCACTAATCTACAAATGTTTGGATTTTCGTTAGATTTTTGTGAAGAGAAATATAATTAGGATCGAATAGGTAATTTCAGATATATTTTTTTTTTTAATATAGCAAAACTAAGCGGTAAGAAAAGTACAAAAATGCTTAGCACTGCAATGAACAAAATCAAGGACCGAAAATAATAATTATTTGTGTACTTTCAACCAAAAAAAAAAAAAAAGAAAAAAATTGGAAAACAATGATCGAATAACCAAGTCAAGCACACTTTCTTCATCGTATAAAAATAAATCTAAAGAAAATTATAAATTTAAATTTTTCATTTAAATTTTTTTTTTTTGCAGAATTAATAATGCTTGGTTTATTCGGGCAGTAATAATTTTCAAATTCGAATTTATATATATTGGGCAGAAATATTTCTTATTTTCTGAAAATTCAAATCTTGGAAAAGATAAGCTACATTTAATGAACTTAATTAATTTTTATTTAATTTAAACAGTAATAATTATTTCTGCAAAAACCCCAAGATACAACTTTTTCTGGGAACAAAAAAAGTTAGGAAATATAAATTTTTTTCTTCCAAAAAAATTTGGTACAATATTAAGTCCGTATGATTTCTGTGGGCCTCGGTTTGATAATGTCTAAAAGGGGACATTATAGCCACCCATATTGCAGATTTCAAGTTGATTGCAACATCAGACAAATATTGCTTGGTTTATTCGGGCAGTAATAATTTTCAAATTCGAATTTATATATATTGGGCAGAAATATTTCTTATTTTCTGAAAATTCAAATCTTGGAAAAGATAAGCTACATTTAATGAACTTAATTAATTTTTATTTAATTTAAACAGTAATAATTATTTCTGCGAAAAACCCCAAGATACAACTTTTTCTGGGAACAAAAAAAGTTAGGAAATATAAATTTTTTTCTTCAAAAAAAAAATTTTAAAACTAAAAAGTAACAATTATATTTTTATTTGATCAAAAAAGTCAGAATTATTGCGGCATGGTGCTCTCGGCGGTGAACCAGTAGCCTTGTATATTTGTTCAAAACTGATTTTGGTATATTCTTTGTTTGCTTCTGCAAAAATGCGACCCTGACAAAATGAAAAGGCTAACATTTTCGAAAATTTTCAAAAAATATTCATGACATAGTGTTTTCACTTTCTCATTTTATTTGAATTTTTGACAAGTCATCTTATTCAGTCTAATAGTGTGAAAAGTCATTTATTACATAGCAAAAAATTAAATGATATAAAAGAGCATACTTATGGGGTGACTATTCTTGAACATACGTATACTGCATATAAGTATTATATTTGCTTAACTAACATATGCCTTGCATTATTGTATCATGTATTAAAACAAAAAACCAAAGATTTCTTAAGAAACGAAGTGTAGTTTTGGATCAATAGAGATGTCGACAAGCAAATTCACCCTCTATTTGACGATGCCAACATGTGCAATGCGGAGCTTAGTTCGGTGAACTCACCGCCACATAATGCTGTTCTGCCCTACATTTAATGATATATATGTAGACGTCATGTGTGTGATAACAGCAAACGCCACAATTTGCATTTGGTATACATAATTTTAGGGCATGATGGCGTGACTACAAAGGTCGGGTGATTTGACTCCGACTCTTTCTTGTATCACATTCTGCAGTAAAATATCTATAATAAGCTACAATCGATCGTAGGTCAACATAACCTGGACTATCATACAAATATAGAAGTCTCTATTCAGTCTGGTGTTATATCGGCACATTATTTTTTGCTAATATAGCCATTTTGTTGATATGCTTTGCCGACGGATTAAGTATGTAACGCAGTTTTATTTTTCGGCTGGGGTTAGCGTCAGTATTCCCCGGAGTTTCACTAAAGGTCTGCTTCCTTACTACCACGATTAATCTAGATTCATCTACATGGGTTAGGGCAAAATAACTTCGGTAGACCTTATTTATATAACTTAGCAACTAATCTACGATTAATACAAGATAATTTTGGCAGACCTTATATTCGTTTAAAATGCGATTAATCTATGGTAAATACAAGATAATTATGGGTGACCATAAATTCAAAAAAAATTATATTCAATACGAATAGTATAAGATAATTTCGTGAGACTCTTCTCGAAAAATCTGACTCTTCTCGAAAAATCTACGGTACATAGTTGTACTACGGGCGGAACAAGAATCGGTAAATCTTTGGGACTACAGTTCAAGTGGCCTGCTTGGAAACTATGGTTCGCACAGTAGCGATAACTGCTCATGTTTTCATGGCCAAACCTCCACACTATATCCAATATTAATTATAAACTAAATGAGAATTATAACTTTTAAAGCCGCAGCACGCATAATTTTCATCTAAGTTGATAAATGTATTGCTGGAGTAGTTTTTTATCTTCAGCGTGAACTTTGATTTTACTCTTTTTAGAACCTAATTGTGAGAAGCTGCAATAAATTAGAAAAAATTTATTAAAAAGATAAACGATACAACTTGCTGATTTTGAAGATCGGTCTTTGTTCACCCATGTAACTGTCACTCACTCTCACTAAATCACAGTGAATTAAAAAGAACTTTACTTAAGCGCATTTCATGGGTGCATATATAACTGATCTCAGAATGGAAAATGTGGTTAAAATTCAATTTTGTATTGAACCGAATCAAATTCCTCCAAATTAAGCCGTTTTTATTACAATGCACAAATTTCTTGTTTCCTTGTCGAATATTTAAAGTATAACAGGGTTTTATAACTAATGTTTTTCTATATTATGTGATACCGCATTTACTAATTAACCCTGCCAATGTACTGAATTACCCACTTTACCTACAAAACTCATTAACTAATTTATATTTTCACTTTAGCAGCATTACACTGTTCTAAGTCCCCTTTTGAGTGTATTTTCTTCCCCTCGTACAATGTCGTATCAAAGAAAAAGTTAATTTAAACTTTTTGTTTTATATTTTGTTGTTATCAAATCGAATTTTCGTATTAATTCAATGTAATTACTATTCGCACAAATCATTGTTAGCAACTGTCATTATAACCTTCTTTTTATTACAACTTCCACGTAATTACATTGACTTTGTAATTGGCACCAGGTATTATTTAAGCGGCTGCGCTCATTAGTAGGGTGGAGTGTTTGGTCCTGAAAATCAAAGTTATAAGTCGTGATAGTAATAAAAGAAATAGGATACAGTAGTCAAGGATTTTTGCAACAGAAGGATCTCTATAGGAAAATAAAGGAGCATATTGAATATTTTATATGACATGTGACTTAGTTGATCTTTGTATATCCGAGAACCTTTGCTGTGCTTAGTGCTGAGTTTTTTTTACCTACCTTCACTTTACATACCTGAGTTTCAGACGGGAGTCTACAAAATATAAAGCTACCTTAATCTGCTAATAATATTGTTACTGCAATTAAGCACTTCGAACTTCGTATTCGTATATTAAATTCAAGTGACTTGGAGTTTACTGTACATCCAATATTTCAGAATTGTACCCTCAACTACAATATTTGTTTTACGTTGTTGGTATTTTAGTAACCACATGATACGATTGACTTTCAGATTGTCTCTACTAGATGTTGTTTAAGTTGATGTTATTAAAATTTTCTCTACACTCGAAAGAGAATGTTCAAAACCTGTTATAACTTAAAAAATTATTTATTTGCCGCTCATACTGATGTCTTGTTATAACTTCTCTTAACTAATATTAATAATAATTAAGATTTAATTAAATCTTATCAATCATTTAAGTAGAAAAAAATATTTCTCTGACTGTTCTTTGCAAATCTTTGCCCCAGTTAATACTTCTTCTTACAACTGTAAAAATATTAGCAGCAACAGTACTAGCTATATCAGCATTATTGTAATATTCTTCCTATAACTGTTAGGGGCTTATTTATAACGCGTGATTGAGTTTTGCCAGAGCACATTGTGCTGCCAGTTTACCAAAGGCAAAATAACTTTTCTATCATTGTTGTATCTCTTGTTCAGGGAAACTTTTTTCGGTCTTATCTACAATTCTGTACTTTTAGTTTATTTGATTTTTTTTTAATCTTTCGCAGTTACTCATTAACTTTTCTTTCGAAATCATACAACCATTATAAGCCAACTCGATTCTGTCTTTATGTCTTGCTGGTTGATATTTGCTTTGTACGTTTTGTAATATACATTCAATGGAAAAAGTTTTTCTTAAGTTTTACCTGGTTGTTTTAATCGTTGGTAGGAGCCCTTGATAAAAAAAATAAATGCAGTTTCAATGAGGGTGTTCTGAAAAGTTGGTTTGTAGCTTTATTATTGTCGTTTTGGTTTTGACAATTTATTTACAGGGTACCGCCGGAATGGTTTGTTTGTTTATAATTTTTGATTAAATGAAAGAGAATGGATCGTATATTGATAAGTCGTTTAACTAATGTCGGCAATTATGTTAGCCTCACAAATGCGAGCCCTTTTGAACACATTTTGCTTTACATTTGCTGAAGTTGCTCCAGAGGTTCTGGTTTGTTTGCATAAACCTTGCTTTTTAGATATCCCCACAAAAAGAAGTCCGGAGCAGTCAAGTCAGGCGACCGTGGAGACCAATCAACATCACCATTCCCTGAAATAATTTATTGTGGAAGGAGGTCCCGCAGAAATTCCATTGTAATCCTGGCTGTATGCGATGTGGCACCGTCTTGTTGAAACGATATGTTAGTCAAGCCCAAAGCGTGCAGTTGTGTGGGTTAAAAAGTTTTCAATCATATCACGATATCGCCCCTCATTGACATTTACCGTTACGCCGTTTTCAGTTTCAAAGAAGTAAGGTCCACTCAATCCTGACCAAGTTGCACACCAGACTGTTACATTTAATGGATGCAAAAGTGGCTGTTGAATAATTTGAGGGTTTTCTATTACCCAGAACCGACTATTCTGTTTGTTCACATATCCATTCAAATGAAAATGTGTCTCGTCACTCATTACGATTTGTTCATGAAAACCGGGGATGTCATGGGAGAGCTGTAGCATCCTATTGACATATTTTTAGCAGCGTAAATGGTCTTCTGGAAGAAGTTCTTGTGTCAACTGAATCTTAAATGGAAACAAATGCAAATCTTTGTGCGAAATTGTGGCCAAAGTTGTTCTTTGAAGATCAAGCTCCTGAGCACGGTGTCGAATTGATGTTAATGGATTATTTTGAACAGCAGAATTGTTTTCAGCCGATCTTGCAGTGCGTTGTGGTCTCTGATAGGATCTATCAGCTACAGTCCCACTTTCTTTGAAATCATTCACTACACGATAAATAGTGCGTCTTGTTGACACGTTGTTTCTCCCAAAAATTTCACTTAACTTTCTCATCGTCACAGTAATCGATGATTGATTTTGATAAAATGTTTTAACGATTAAAACACGTTGGTTTACCGAATATTTTTCCACAGTAAATTTGCCACGTCTCTACTTCACGACTGCCAAATATGAACTGTCAAGACTAATGTTTACAAAAATGGCGGCAAAACAAAGTAGTATACCTTCCTGTATATATATTTTTTTATAATCAAAAACCAAATTATGAATTCTTAGAAAATTAGCTGTTAAAAGGTGATGTATAAAGGTTTATTATACAAACTTAATGATCAAGAATGCGAAATATAAAAAACTTGTGCCATATTTGGGACAAACATTTTAGTAACAGAAAGCACTCTTAAATTTTAATTAATTTTGGGCTCTTCGTGTGCTATTGTTCCGGATCTGAGCCTTTTTACAATATACTTTATTGATGAAGATTTTTGGAACAAATTTCCGTCATCCCTTGCCAAAATTTGCTTTGGAAATAAACCGCTGCATATTATTAATCTGGTAGCTGTCGTGTTAATACAAATGGCAGGAATGTATTCTCCAGCGTCTGTAATAGTTATGAACTTTTTCATAAAATTCACACAGAAAGAGTTATTTTCGGACTTATATTTGTTTTTGGAGAAGAACAAAGTTTATTTAATTTTCAATATTAAGTTATTTAATTTTTAGGCATAAATTAATTTTCTTTATTCTTTCCATTAAGAAAAAAAAATTATTTGATATGATAACTTTGAATACAGTAAAAGTTAAAATTTTATTAGACACTAGCTGAATGAAATGCATTTTCTATGAGCAAATGCAAGCCTTCCGATAGAACATTTTCATAATATTTGAACTAAGAAAGAAGCTGGCTGGGATATGGACCGAAATCTTGACTTTCAACATATTAAATGAAGAGGATAAAACTTTTTGTAGCCGCGTGCGAAAATTTGACAATTAACTTAGACAAAATTACAATTAAAAATAACATTATTAACACTTTTTCGACCTAATCCTATTTACAAATTCTTTAAAAGTGAGATTAGTGAGGAAAATTCTTAAGGCAGCTTTAGCCTTTTTTTATGTAGATATCAATCATTTTACTGCATTAAAAACACTAACTGCAAATACATAAAAAGAAAGCGTGATATTTGAGAAAGACAAGTTCTCACGTATAGCTTCTCGAGGCGGCGATAGTTAGCAAGGTCATGCCTCTGCTAGGAGTTTGGCTATACAAGAAAAGTTAAAACTCTCTCACAAAAATCCCTAATTCATGGTGGAACAGTATCCGCCAGGGATGGGGTAAAAAGGTTGCTGGGCCTCTAGCTTGCGAGGTTTGAATACCAGTCGATTTGCAGCTTTAAGACAGACTTACCCGCGCATATGGACCTCTGTATTGGTGGACATCTATTTCTCCATTACTAGTGGTAAATGTATGAATGCTCCGAAGCCTATAATTGGCCAAGGAAGGAATCCGGAAGGAAAGGATACGAATGCCTCGCCAGTGGTGAACGGATCAATTTCTAAAGGTACTCCTCCATAGTTATGGAGAGGTTTATCTCTGCAAGAACGCCGAAGTTTATTGTCCACTGAAGGAAATCTACAGAGATGCACAAGAAAATTTTGTAATGAGTGGATAGATTAGTAATCAAAGATATTGCTAAGAAAGAGGCTGAGACAGCAGCGCACATTTTGTGTGAATGTTCAATACTAGCTAGCATAAGGCTTAGGACCACGGACAGACACTTGTTTTCAATACCATAGGGGAATTAAGCCTAGGACAAATGCTATTAATTACAAGAGACACCGTGATGAGGCAGAAGTCCGACAATTACCAGTCGACAATCTGAAATCATTACATTCTACAGTGTTAGCAGGAGACTCAACGATAGTAAGGTAGGCGTAAATTACAAATCGCTTTTGCCTAAAATAAATTCGTGGAAAGAAGGGGATACAAAAAAACAGTCTGATTCGATATTCACCCTAGATTAAACGAAACCAAACTTTTAAAAGCCAAAAGAATAATTAGTTGAAATTTAATAATTTTAAAAACGGACCTCGTTCATAGTTTAGTACCAATATAATGTCTTGAATTGGAGTTTCTTTTGTTTTTTTTTTCTTTTTTGTAAAAGTTCATTGTTAAGATTATCTCAAAAATTCCCTACATAAATTTCATTCTTCGTTGCCTTGTTTACTCTCTAACATTTCGTGCTCTATAACTCTCTTGTTAATGAACTTGACTTTTTCTTCTGTTTTCACAATAGATTATTTTTCTTCCAAGTTTTCTACAAGAAATGTCACTTTTTAGTTTTTTTCTTTATCAGTTCTCTAAATTTAAAGTTTTGTTTTTATTTTTCGAGTTTCTTTTGTTCTATAAGCAACGACGAACTTGTAGTTTGATTTTGTTTTCCAGTATTAAGAAGGGTTTAAACAGGTTTTGTTTTTTTCACTCTCAAATGCTTTTTGTTTATTGTTAATATTTTATGACTGCATTATTGTTTGAAAAGTTTCCGCTTTATTTATTTATTTGAAGTCGATGTATGTTTTTTATTTTTCATATTTAGGGCTTCTTGCATAAATCTACATGCCTCACAATTGGCTTGTTGTTGTAGTTTAGAGTGAAGCGGGGCGAAGATTGCCACCAGCAAAGTGTTATGGTTTCATTTGCAGCTTGAAACTTTTTTCTTATGAATGATTTTATTTACGCTTGATCTTCATGTTTTGTTTGTTTTATTTTTCATTTCTATTTTATGCAAGTTGTTTGAAACAAAGTTTTGAAAGTAAAATTTTCTATCAGTGCCAAAGTTCTGTGGTATGTGATGTAATGGCAATGCAAAGAACGAATACTATATATGCAAAGGTTGGGGTGAAGAATAATAGATTACACCCACTGGTAGTTTTGGTATTTGGACAGGTAATTTTGAATCAAATTAATACTCTCACGTAGTGGTCCTTAGCAATCATGTTGTATTTTTTGCCTTTATTGGGTAGTTTTCCGAAATGTAATTGTCATTATTAAGTTTTTAACCTAAAGCTTGTAGCATGTCCATTCATGCTGGAGCATAATATTCACACAGGTATTCAAATGTTAAAAAAAAAAAAATTACAACAAGTTTCGAAGTCTATCACGTTGGGTGAATTTGAGATACAATACAGGTTAATATTTTAAATATCCTTAAAATCGGATATGCTTTAACGACAGCTTAATGGCAATAATATGTGAATACAACAGCGAGCAGATGGCACAATTGGGGAGTTATAAGCCCAGCGGAAATAATGTGGTCAGTGTGCATTATGTGCCTCACGGTTTAATGGCATACATATGTAGTTTCCTAGTTTACATTTAATTTTATTAGTCAGAAAGTCCTATTTATAAAGCATAGTGGCATGGTTTTGCGCATTTCTTTTATAATATGTTTTTTGCTGTCAATAATTTTGCATTTTTGTAAATATTCACTGGAAGTAGTTTAGAAGCTGATAATAAATTAATAATAAGGGAAATAACTTGTCTTTTTCATTCAATTCTCATAGGAGAGATTTTAATGCTCGTATATTGTAGGTGTTGACGAAACACCAAAGAAAATACCTTTCCTCGATAAAAGACTATAATAATAAATTGGTGTCAAATCCCTCAAAATGGGTGTCTATTTAATTAATTGAGCAATTCCGTGATATAAACAGTTTACCAAAATTTCGTTTTACGTAGATTATTGGATAGCACGCTGTTGTGGATAGCGATGGCAAGAAAATATAAATCGATTCCTTGTGAAAGTACCATTTCTCGTTCTGCTCAGAACAAATTATTAATCAATTATTAATCAATTAAGAAATCATATGAGATTCAATAAATTATTAAAAACATTTAAACGAAAAAAGAGAAATTATTATTCGATTAATTCAACTTAGCGTGAAAATTGTCATAAATAATAAAAAAATGTTTAATATTATGGCAAAAATAGATAAATAAGTTTAACATAATTCTATGTTTGGTTCAGAGTTTACGAGGGCTTTGAAATTGTTTCGTTTAAAGCAGAATTTAAAAGCAAGAGCTTAGAAAAACCTTTTGTAGTCAATATATTACTTTTTTACGTAGCCATGCGTTACCCATATGTATGAATGATTTAATTCGAGAAGTGAAAAAGAAGTTGAGCTCATCTTGACGATTTGTAGCTTTATTGTCCTTTTATTTTCATTTGTAAGTCAAGAACTTGTCGTGAGACCTTATATCGAATTCAACATCAAGAGATGACGTATCGGTTCCACTTCCAAGACGACACCAGAAAAAAAATTTTGCAGCCCTTATTGCTTATGCATTCTTTTCGACTATTTAGATATAGATAATAGAATAAGCCTCGATTAATCAAGAGAAAATTTCCCATACAAATAAGTCGTAATAATCGCATCAAAACAATGGATTAATAATTATTTTTCGATTAAACTTTCCATTACGATCCACATGCTGGCAAGCTTTACAACTGTCGCTATCACTTAACTGTATATTTCTTATCTTTAGCGGTGTAACCATCGTTGCTTTTGAAGGCATTTTTGTAATTTTGTCGACATGAACTGCAACATAGTTGCCTTTTCCGTTGTTATGATTTCTGTTTCAAACGTAGCCATCCAGTTAATTAATGAACAAAACTTTGTAAATGAAATTGTTGCTCAATACATGCAAATAAAAAACATGATGGTGGTATTATTTAAATGTTATTCATGTGTAATCAATGACTGACCAAAAAGCAATCATAAAATGGTGTTTACGAAAAAAATTTTTTAGATTCTCTTCTTTGGCTCTAATAGAATAACAATAGCTTAGGAATACAGTCATATAATTCAATCATAATATTTTACTCTTAGATTATGGCTACCAGATTGATGTATTTTGTCTGCGAAGCAGCGATAAATTATTATGCAATGTGAAATTTGGTTTTCTTCAATGTATTTTACTTGTAAATCCATTAATTCTATTTTTGAGAAATAGGCCCCAGTTAGTTTAAGTTCTGAGACGGCACGCTAAGGACACATTTGTAAAAAGAATATTTTACACATCGTATAATGCGGACTAAGTAGAACAAAGCTGTGTTTCGAGTTCAAGTAAAATGACACAAGGGCGTGGGTACGACCACAATATTATGTTCTCTAGAACAATATATGATTCTCAAGGAAAATGGAGCCGATTCCAAAATGGCCTATGAAGGTTGGAAGAAGCGTTTCATTCTTTATTGAGATTGCAATAGAGATTACTTTAAAGACTATAAACAGAGTTTCTATAAATCACCCGCCACATTAATGAATTACTGTGTTTTCGCGTGAACTATATAGAGATTATGCCATTTCATAAAAATATGTTAAGGGCTTAAGCGACGAAGCCATCCCTTTAAGACATATCCGAAATATACACAATTGCTATAGAAATGGTAACCCAAAATCAATCTCAAAATCCAAGTTAACTTTACCAAGAATGTATTAAAAATTTACCACTTCAAAATTAATACATTTAGTATTCAGTCCACATCATAAAAGCTCTAAATTCATTACAATCTTAACAGTTTGTTAGAGAACAAATAAATAGTAAAAAAAACATCCATCAAAAATTCATCGTACATATTTGGGGTGCGTGAACAATAATACAGTAATATGCGAATTTAATGATAATACGTGCGTATGGAATGTACACGCATGTGTTCACAAACACGCACAAATCTTTAAGGAAACACCAAACTAACACATACTGATAAAGATTTTCTCCAAGGCATTTCATACACACGTGCTCCCACATTTTAGGATTAAAAAAACCAAATTTTCGTGTAAATGTGCAAAGTTTTCAATTAAAATTTTAACGAATGAAAAACGTACGTGTAGTTTTAGTTAATAAAACGAAAGCTAAAAAGAAGGGAAAAAATGAAACGTTTACAAAAACATTTATGAAAGCTTTTATGTTCTATTTAAAAAACAAGAGATAGTTTTGATTTCGTTGAATTTATTATTCCGATTAAAGCCAATATGCGTGGGCAGCTAAATAAGTGATTGTGCAGACAAGATAAATTATTTTAGGAACATACTCGTATATTTCAATAATATTTCTTTTTCTTTTAAGAAGCAAAACTGTCGCATATGATAGCTCGCCAACTGACATAAGTTTCAGCAGATGGCAAGGCACCCGCAAAAAAATACGGGTTTGGATAGGAGCCATGACTAATGGACACATATTCGAAAACATAGTTAGTAAAGACATTAACGTCAACGAGGATCGCTATGGCTTAGTGATAACAAAATTAATTTGTATCCAAATCGAACGCTATTGACGCGGATAACATGTGGTTCCAACAGGACATCGCGATTTCTTTGCTATGTGCTTCATAGTAAATATACCTTCTGCATGATCGGTTTTAGGGCATGATGATCTTTTCTTGAGAGGACATAAATTCGCCACGAATGTAGAGCAAATTTTTCTATTGTGGATTTCTGAAATTGTTGGTCTATCTCAACAAGCCGCCTTCGAATATTGCCCCCAGTATAACTCCGATAAGTACAACTCCGCCGATGTGTGAATAAGAATCATTAAAAATTAAACGTGTCGCACCAATGTCCGAAGCTGAGACAGACGTTTCAATGAAAAATTACAGATCTTTCATGTCGTCGGCTCAAAATTCGCACCAAATAGCAAGAGCCACTGGATCCATGGTAAAAGGGGTCAAACACACGCGACATTTGCACTGACTAAAATAAATTTTCGTAATAAAAGTTTTAATAATGTAATTCAAAATAGGTGTTTGGCTTCAATAACTGAATAATAAACAGATTTTAGAGGCATTTAGCTAAAATAACATGCCTGCTGCAGGCTGCCAATATCAAGGGGCTGTTATTGGAAACCCCTTCCTCCACGTCATTGTAACTTTTCGTTGCAACACGTACATAGACTTATCAATCACACTGTGTTCACTAAACCAAATAAACAGACACACTTAGCAAATTAGAAGATAACAACAGAAAATTGAATGAAAATATTAACATCTCCATAAAAAAGTATAAGATTTTCTGTACACTTTTTTAGAAAAACAAAAAAATAAAACAATATTACACATGAAGAAGGCAATATACAGGAAAAGGAAATACATGTTAAGAATTTTAACAAGAAGGAGTCAAAAAGAAATCTCATTACACTCAAGAAAAAAAAACGTTAAACAACAATACAGGCATAGGTTGTGATTTAAAAAGTATGCCTGTGTGCACGACTCACATTAAATCCAATGTTCGTGTTGTTTGGCTTCTTAAGCTTTCCGTAGGGCGATTGTTGAGATGTGTGTCTATATGGTTTTTTCAACTTTTATACATATTTTGAAGCAACATGAACATCTGCTGCTCCACTCTGTTTTGCTAGAACGAATAACAATCAATGTAGATGATGAAAATAAAGGCAATACTATTAAGATGATTTACTATATTATGAGTCAATGTATGATTGTTTGTTTGTATCTAAAACTAGTGTTTGTGTGAATTTGGTACGTTTCGTCTTCATGCGCACGAGTGTGCATGTCCTTGCGTCAGACATATGTTTGATTTTGAAAATTGCATTTGTTATAAATGTTATTTCATTTGATTTAGTACACAGATGGGTATTGTTAAGACACACTGTTATTGCGTGTTTTAAGGCAATAATCGTTTCAAACAATAACAACACATGATTATGACAATATAATTAACAACAAGAGAACGATTTGAGAAAAACAATTTGTTTAAAGCAGCTGCTACTCAGTGGTTGATATTAAATCAGAAAGCTTGTCGATGGAATTATATGTCAGTAAGCACTAAAATCACAGAGACTCTAGGAGTTTCTTTATTTACATGAATAAAACTTATTTTATTTAAATATTATCTTACTCAAATTGTTAAGAATTCGATGATTTATTCTACGTACGCCCGGGATCTTCTCGCAAGTAAATTTCTCGAAAAATGTTTGCAGAGTTTCGCTGATAATCTGTAAGAAAAACTAGTCTATTGAGTCTTAGCAAATCTCAATGTAGGTAACGGGTGCTTTTTTAATTGTATAGAATTTTAAATTGAAATGAAACACAGTTGAATTGTGTTAATTTCTATTGAAATTGTTTTCCAAGGCAATAATCGTCATAGCACCACAAAAAATACCCCAGTGGTGAATAACCACATGATCTTGCAGTCCAGTTAAATGGTCTGATATGCAAAATAATTCAGCTAATGTTTTTCTTTAAATAAATCAATTATGGTTTGTTACACCATCTTGTTCAAACAGCAGCTCTCCCAAATTAAGTGCATACAATAACTTTAACATTCTGGCAGGCATCGGTTTTGAAGAAATACGAAACCGTGATTCCTCCGACCCACAATTCACAGTTAATTACTTTATATACTTTTCTATTTTTAGATGTGGTATATTTTCACTTTCATCGCTAAACAAAATTTTCTTGTGAAATTGGTAATCAACACCGATTTCATTTTATGCCCACTCGCAATGTACAAGTTAACGAACGGGTTAATGAATGAATTTTTTATGTAAAATAATTCTTACTTTGTTGCTACGCCAAAGTAGTATTTTGTTTTTCTTATTCATTGATTTTTAAATATTATTATTTCGCTTTGCTCTTCGCGACAAAAAATTCCATTCATCTCTCCTCTTCTTTTCATTCATTTATTTTTTATGTTCGCTCATTCATATTTTATTACTATGTAACTTCTCTCCTTGGAAACTGTAAAAGAACTTTTATATTTTTTTCGGAGTACTTGTTGATCGTGTTTCGATTTTTGGTTTAATTCATTTTAACAAGTCTAGAAGTTTTTTAGTTTTTTAACTGGCTTCAGAAGGCGAAGTATGAAAAAATTATATATTTGAAAATAAATTATAATGCCATGAACTTTAATTCTACATAGTAGAAAAAGGTGGATTTATTGTAAATTAAAACTAACTAAAAGAAATATATTAAAAATAAATTTATTAAAATCAAAAACATTCAAATTATAACTTTAATTCTACATAGTGAAAAATATTAAAAAGAGAAATAAATTTAAAACTAATTTTAAGGAAAAGTTCTTTAAATCTTGATTAATACTAAAATTCTACGTAGTAGAAAAAAACTAATTTGAGTCCTTTTAAAGTTAAAAATAAATAAAAACAGATTCCTTAAAATTCTACTGAGTTCACATCATCGAAATTAGACTTGAATTCTACATAAAATTAAATATAAAAAATTTTTGAATAAATTTAAAATTATATTAAAAGGTTAAATAAAAAATTAAACTAAAAGTTTGGAGAGTTTCAATTTCTTTACTGGTGGGAAAACCTACAAAAATTAATTTACACTATCGCATATGTACGGAACTAAACGGTAAGAATCTTCAATGCCTGAATACATAAATTGTAAGTTAATGGAATAGTCCGGATGATACTCCTACGTAAATAAAATATTTATTCATCTGGAAAACAATATGAGCAAGAATCTTCAATTGTTGTTTGGAATATTTGAGTTTCTAACATGTAGAGACGACCGAAAAGTAAGCGTGAATGGAATTGTGAGCGTAGCACTTTTGATAGCAAATAAATATAAAGTATTGTATGTATTAGTGGGATTATTTAAATATTGAGGGAGCAACGGGCGCATATAGTGGATGAGTGGCATTAAAATTTGTGTATCATGGATTTGCTTGGTTGATATAATAAATAGGACTCGCAACAGTTGGCATGACAGCTGCAAATGTATTGGCAGATAAATTATTCGATTATAATAAAATATTCCTGCTTTTTAACGAAAAATTCAGCTTATGGAGTATTTCGGAGATATATCGAATATTTTTATTACGTCTTTATACAGATAAGACCATATAACAGCTCCGTAGTAGTTTATTTTCACACCACATGCCTCTTTCGTTATTCTGATTGGAAAGGGTTGATTTTAATCATACAATGATGTAAAGTATATGTGGGTTAAAGGACACATAGTTACAGCTGCGAGTGAAGCATCAGATGAACTAGCAAAAAAAAAGGAACTGCGGTGAATTTCTGTGGATCAAATCCCGGAGTTGCATTTGGGAATGGCATAGTGGCTTAGAAGTACCTTTAAAGATTGACCCATCCACGTTTCGCCAGACATTCTTGTAAAATTTGAGTTTTTGAGAGACTAAACTTTCCGCCTCTTGCGAGGCTTCCTGATTCATCCTTGTAGTGGAGAAAGAGATATCCACCCACAAAGTGCATGGATTAGCGATTTTTATAAAAGAATGTTAATCTCTTTCTGCTCGACTTATTTAGGCAGGCTCCTTGCACGTACAGTGAACCTGTTACAAAGTCAATAACGCCTTTGTGCCTACAAAAAGTGAACATAGTATATTTTTAACTACTAAAAATATATAAAGGGGCTTTTACTGCAAGTACAATACACACCTAAGGCTTAATTATGGATATTAACTACTGTCCTCCCCTTCCTTTTTCAGCGTACGGGTAGCGACTAATGGTAATACCATGAAAAGAAGCTCGACGGCTATAAGTTTCATTAGATTACACAGCTACCGAACATATCCTTTAATTGATCGATTGTTCCATTTACGTCAGGGCAGCAAAGTACGATATTGCAGTGCACTAACCGCTTCATGGTAATCAAGTTCTCATAAAATTTATATTTTTTTTAATTACAAAGCCTTCAGCCAAAAATAAGAAGCGCCAAATTAAAGAACTTTCGGTCCTTAAAATGCAGAAGAGTATTTACTTATCTTCTCGGGATATTTGTCGGGATCTTTCATTAAAAATTCGGTATATTAACAGATGCTTTTTGAAACCGAACAATAGTGCCGTCTTGAAGATACGAAAAGCGCTCTGTATTTTGACTAATTTTGAACTATTTTTAAATAGGGTTAAAACCAATTTTATTTTGAAGAGTATTAAATTATAATTTTAGCTTATGGGTTAAAGAACTTTCAGTTTAAGTTGTGTATATACCTTAAAAAAATATACTGAAATTTTATCTTAAATTTCTCTTTTAAAAATTTCCTCTTTAACTCATAAGCACGTATGGCAAAACTTTTATCACCTTTGGCTATTATGCTTATGCATCAACTTCTGCTGCTCTAAAATACGGTACTTTAGAAGAAATACTTTAACCATTTTGCATAGTATGTGGCATGCTTTAGCTAACTGCTTCATATGCTGCAAATTGGTTGCCACATATGCTGTAGTTACTTATATCAGAGTACTGTTGCATGTTGGCAGCATTGAAGAACATAAACATACTCTTGTAGTCCGTGCTTCTTATTTCTTACTCTTCTTTCTTTATGTTTTGCCTGAAAAAGTTTTCCTGCTAATGAAATTCCCATAAATCTCAGCTGAACTATGCTGAAAGTAATAATTACACACAAGATTGAATTTTAATTTAATTTTATCTTAACATGAAACAATCTTTTCCAAAAGAGATTATCAATGAAAGTACGTAGCTAACATGAAGCGATGTAACTAGGAAAATTTATATGAAAAGCAAGTAATATGTTTGATTGATATTTTATTGCTTTGTTTGCGACTATCATGGCCATCACCTGTTGCATACGTTTTGACATCAAAAAGGATGAGCTTAATCAATACAAACAATTATGGAAAATCAAATTATATTTCTAATGATAAGCACCTGCTATAAAAATATGTTATAAATTAATTAAATGTACTTACGTGCAACGATTTAACTTTCGTTTCGCCCATTTCATGTTAAATTTAAGAGGAGCTTAAACTTAATGATTATAAACTATAAAAATTTTAACTAACTTAAAGCCTTAAAGAAGAGGGTAAATAATTTATGAACTAACTGCTACTACTACGGTAACTGAGGGTCAATGATTTCGTCGAAAAGAAAATCATTAGATGTAGATTTTCGGAACGAATTTCCATCATCCCTTGTCAAATTTGGTTTGGACACAAACCGGTTTCGGCTACGTGCCATCTTCAGTGTCGTTTTTGGTTCTGAGAACGTTCTGAGCCGAACCGTTTTATCTCCAAACCAAATTTGACAAGGGATGACGGAAATTCGTTCCAAAAATCTACATCAAAACACCCTGTCGGAATATCTAATGAAGAATCAAAATCATTAGATTAGTCGAAAATGTTTTCTTTCAAATTGAAATACAGAGTAAGCCCCTAGATCATATGCTGCTTGTGTTCCAACTCTTGTACTTATAGAGCTCTTTCCTGATGCTAGTTTGAGCAGCAGTTAATCTCCCCTTTCCTTGCTGCCTTTGACTGGTATGTATGATTGAAGAAACTAATTGTGTAAGATGATGCTTTTCCAGAAGATGATGCTTTTGCAGACGACTATTTGGAAGATTGTAGACAAATCTCGAACCATCCCATAACGTATCTTCATTAAACAAATTTCAGTGTTACCAGATATCATCTGTGGTTAACAGCAAATAAAACAACTACCTTCAACTCAAGGGTAAGTTGAATTGTGGAACAGCCGTGTTGTAAAACATAGTAGCCTGCTTACAGTAGCCTTTATTTTTGTATCAATATAAAAAATACAACAGGACAAACCGTTTTATTTCCATAAAACATTTCAGCTCTACCCATTTAATAAAAACTTCTTTAATTTGTTGCGAAGAAATTTTAAAGGAATTATAATTAGCGTTTAAGTTTTAGCTTAAGGTCCAGTAAGAATGTTAACAGGAAAACGTTTTTCTTTGCCATAACTGTGTTGCAGAGGACGTATGATTAATATTACTTTAAATAAAATAATCATTCACTTGGTTTCCTCAAGCAGTGTTTTTTTATCTTGCTAACAAGTCATTAGTCATAAAGTCCGCAACATTTTAACAAAATAAAAATCCATTTCCCACTTTAGACTTAAACTTGTTCAATTAATGGAAATTTATAGCATTTGTTTTGGATAAAAAAAAAATTCAGCAAAACAAGCAACAATAAAATAAAAGCAAATTAGCACTTGCAAACAACATATGAAATACGTAAAACATTTAAAGTTGCAATGTACAAATTGTAACCTGTTTAACTTTGCATGTAAAACAAATTGTATTACGAGCTTAAACAGTCGCACACAGTGCTTGTAATGAAAGCAATGGTAGCAACTGATGTCTGACAACAAATAGTAGCAGTACAATGTTGTAACCATTTAACAACATTGTATATGCACAAGTACAAATATAAACCCACATGCGGGTATTTGATGTATGTGTTGTCTCTCTCATGTTGCACCATGTCTGGCAATTGTGTGTTTGGCTACGCGCAAAAATAAAATAGTCAAGTTGACGATGCAGCACTTGAGTGAATTTTACAAATGTCATTTCGTATGACTTTTACTTTGGTGCACTTTCACAATTTCTGGAGGTCGGGGTTAAAAGAAGGGGACAACATCAAATGAATTCCATATGAACATCAACAATATGCGGGGCTTTGTTAAAACACACAAACCAATGTGTTGGTTTTATGAGTCCGTCGTGGAGTGGACGTACATTATTATTTTATTGCTGTGTCTTAAATTGTATGACAACCACTTGTGAGTAACTATGTTTGATTCTTTTTATTTACGGGGTGATTTTCGTATTTTTTTTTTTTTTTTGAATTTTTTATATGGTGAAATTGATACTTATTTCCCAAAGAGGGGGTGTTTTAAAAGACTCTACATTTTGTTATAAAAGACACATTAGCACTCTTTTGTAGTGACAAAGTATCCAGTAATTATATTGTGTAGAATATATGACAATCGGCGTTGTGAAGAGTTCGACAGATTGAAATTTTGATTTAAGTCGCATGGTAATATCGCTTAAAATCGAATGCCGCAATTTCGAAATTCCGAATTGATCGTGAAGCTTATGCCGTAACAGAAATTCAAAATTTATCGATAATATGATTTTATTTTTTTCCATAATAAAGAACTCTTCTTTTACAACAACGGCATAATCTAAATAATTAATAAGTAAATAATTTTCAGTACAAAAATATATCTTGGCTAATTTCGAAGAATCACTTTTGTGTGGGAAATTAAAATACCCAAAAAAATTTAAACACATCATTAGAACAATACGAAAGAAAAAAGTTTATGTTGTATACCCCGCTACAAAAGAAAGGCTGCTCTACAAAATATTTATTATTCGTTAAAAACTTTACAAAACAAACGGAACCTACCTGAATGATGCAGTTTTTTATTGCCTATGATGAAATAAGAGCGAAAAATAAAAGGAAATCTTTTTTCAATAAAAATAACAAATTTTCATGGTTTTTTAAAATTTTTTTTAGTATTTTGTGGTTCCTCCTTTGGCATTCCGTCGAACCACACGTCATTAATAATACTTTTAATTCCCCAATGGTGTTTTACGACTTTTCTTGATTTTTACGCCCATTATAGCCTACAAACTTTCAATATCATTTAAATCTCGACTGCTTTCTGGCCAGAAGATCCAGCTAATGCCGAGTTATGTTCTAAATTTGTTTACCTCTAAACAAGACATATCTATTAGAATACATTTTTGTTAGAAAATAAAGAATTTACTCACACAACGAGCACGATGACAAGGTGCCCTATCGTATTAAAAAATCGAATTTTTAGCATGGCACCTAACCTGCCCAAATGTGGGATTTACGCTTTTTTAGTACCGTTTGATATTTCTCTTCATCCTCAGAACCGACTGTCATCAGACTACTTCTAACTCTGTGACAGGTGGCGCAACCGCATACCATAACGTACATTTGTTGAATGCTTCACAGTACGTCAAATGCATTCATTCGCTTTTCTGGGAACTGTGGTATTTCCATCCGGCACAATCAAATTAAATTTTAATTCGTCAAAAAATATCACATACCGCCAATCAGATTCTGTACATTGCTGATGTTTTTTATCCAATTTCTGTTACGTTTGTTTTTTATATGTGCTATTAGAATTCTTTCTGGCAGGCCAGCAAGCTGCAAGATCCATATCCTTGAGGAGTATGCGAAAAGTTCTCTTGCTGATATCAATTCCGAGCTTAGCTTGGTGGTCCTTACATTATTCCCTACCTTCGCAGTCTGTAGTAGATTTTGGTCTTCCACTTCCAATTTACCTCTTTGTACCTCCAGCCGCTTGAACTTACAAAAAAAAGTTGCACAGTGCTTTTATTGCGCCCAACTATTTACGAACTTCTCCACTAAAATAAGTGACAATATTCGATATTTTTGTTCATGGGTAAGTACCATTTCCTAAATTAAAAAAAAAATCATTTTGACACAACTACTACAATTTTTGAGGGTTTAACTGATAAATGATATGAGATTGTAGACAATTATAATCAGGTAAATACTAACTTTTTATTACACAATTATTTCCTAATAAGTTTTACCACTAAACGCTAATTTACCAAGTGCGGCACGAGCTATATTATCTCTTTTGTGTACTAAAGTTGACAATTTTGTATATCTACAAATTATTGTCTGTCAAATCCATAAGTATTTTTGGCAGGAAGACCAGTAGTGGTTAGTGATAGGACATGGAAACTTTAGGTATCATCTGGCCAATATGAAAGTTGTTGAAGATGATACTTGGAGACTGTGCCTTGAAAAGTCAGAGGCAGTGGCGTGCATCGTGTGTGAATGTCCAGCACTTTTTAGCATAAGTCAAAATAGACAAATGCTAGCAATTACAAGAGGATCCATGATGAGGGAGGATTGTCGAGAGTTAGCAACCGACAAACTAAAATCAATAGAGTGCTTTAACAAGAGACTCCATGAAAGTAAGGTACTCGTGAATTGTTGCCAGAATCAGTTGCCTAAAATCAGTTTGAGAAGCGAAGGTGGTCGAAAAGGGACCAAAAAAGTAAGAGGTCTGCTTCAATATCCCCCTACATAAACCAAATAATATATAAAAATTTTTAATTACATATTTTTTAATAAAATTATACCAAAAATATGCAGCAGTCTCTTAGCACTTTTTATTGTCGACCCAAGCGGCAAATATTTGCCTAGCATAATAGTCTTTTTGAAAGAGGTCTACTTTACGTGTCCCTTTTCCAGCTTGTTATACCATTAACATGGTTGGCGAGTACTGTTTTGCGTCGGTAAAACCAAAGAAAAAAAATAACAAAGCCTTTAGTATGTTGTGTGCAATTAGAGTTGCCTTGACATTTAACTCATGACAGCAAATAGTAAAAATAACATTGAAAACAAAATTGAAAGGACATCAACAGGATACTCATTCATCTGTAGTAGTATGGTTATTGCGTGCCATTGCGTGATGTTGGTCACTTATGGAATGTGAGGGGTTATTTTTTTGTTATTTTTTATTTAAGTAACGTTTTTTACTGTTCCTACTTTTTGTCCATTAACACACACACACATACGCAAACACATAAACAGATATATTAAATTTCACATACTCGTACGTACGAAGCTTCAGCAAATGTTGGTTGGTAAGAGTTATTTTTCGTTCTTTCTTTATTGTTTTTATTTTTTTAAGAAAAAAAAATTTTGTGTCATTTTTGTCCACTTTATTCAATTGTTTCAAATGGGTATGTGTGCGTGCATGTGTTTGTAAGCTAGTATTGTATTTCTGCGTTCCTTGTTTACTTTTTTGTTTTCCTTTTTTTTTGTTAATATTTTTTTCTTTTGTTTATTTCTTGATTATTTTATTTTACACTCCAATGATTTTTTCGAGTGGGACTTTTTCACTTCTCTACCATGTTTGTGCAATTTGATGTATGATAAGCAATAAATATGTCTGATATTTTGACTGGGCTGTAAATGTTATTTTTACAATTTGTTATCAACATTGTTTGGACATTAAATAAACAAGCCCTTTGTATTGTTGGGTGCATTGCCAACTCAAAATAGACTAATATCATTTCTTATAATTATTTAGCGATGTTGTCGTCTTCTATACGTATGAACACATATACAAACAAATGTATGTACATTGATATTTAATAATTTGTTTTTTACTGTTACGTTAAATAACGTCCTGTAACTTATGTTAAACTTCTTATTTATCATAAAAATAAGGCTTTCGACGTGACAGAAGCACTTCCATAATGCCAATGTAAATAAATTATTGCAATCCCACTATAAATTTGGTTATGACTCGTGCTTTCGAAAAATGTAGCGTTTTGTTTTGTTGTTCTTCTTTGTCTTATGGCGAAGGTTTAGAACAGACCCCTTTGAAGAGCTAGAAATTTGTGTGCGCATTAGCACACTATGCCAGAAAGAATAAACGTCAGAAGTGTCATATTTTCTCTATATCTCTGTCGACGTAAGTTAGGCTTATGAGAAGAAAATAAAAATACCAAGTGTTTTCATTTTATACTATATATTTCTTTTTAATTGCAACAATATGCTCGATCCAATAAAGAGTATATACTCTGGATCGTTATAGGTAGGGAAGTTCAATGACCGTTGACTGTCTCTCTATTGCAATTAACTTTCTGATGACTCTAGATAACGTAGGATCTTGAAACTTGGTTCATTTGTTCAGCACACTCGGCGAGTTTTCAATATAATAATCAATATCGGTATACAAGTCCGCAATATACAGATATGCATACTCTTGTTCGCAGCCTCATAAAATTTACCTAATCTAAATCCTTATCAAATTTGCTTCAAAATCCCTTACAGAAATTAGCAACCCGAGGCTCCGAGATAACTTACGAACTAAATTTTGGACCGAATTAAAAAAAAATCAAAAAACACTCCAACTTTCGAAAACTAACAAAGAAAACTAATTCATCCAAAAAATTCTATTTCATAAAAAACTATTTTGAAAAGTTTTAAATTAATGTAAACTAAATTAAATTAGAAAAATTCAAAATTTTTCCAATATTTGAAATTTATCACAAATATTAAAATATACCAGAAATCGAAAAACTGGAATAAAAAAAATAATTTCTAAAAAATAAAAATTTTATAAAAAACATAAATTTTACTAAAAAAAAAACAAATTCACAAAAGTTTCAAATTGAACCTCAAAAATTAAACATTGCACCAAACACCAAAACAAACATTAGTCTTGACAGTTCATATATGGCAGTCGTTTTTTTTTCCTTCCTTTATTTATTTACAACTTATAATATGCTTATACCATAATAAACAATTGTATAGATATTTACATAAATACATTGGCCCGAGAACGGGCACTCGAGTATTTTTTATATACATAGGTAGTTTTTTATTTTGAAATAAAATATATTGAAATCGTATTTAACGAGGGATTTTATAAATTTGTAATGAAAAAATATAAAAAAACATTACATATTTACATATTACAAATAAAACCTAAATATAAAAAGAAAAAGTTCTATAGAACACTATTCATCCAACCAGAATTTTCTAGTATTTTTGTTTCGAAGTTCTCTATTACTTAAATTTCTATCGTATCTATTTGAATTATACAAAAAATTTGAGTTGATAGCTTTATCATTAGCCCGTCTATATTTGTAGTAAAATATCGGAACATTATTTTCATCGTGTATTATGTTTATTGTATCTAGGTACAAAAATGACTCTGGTGGACCTAGTCCCTTTTCAAGAGTATTTGCTATGTAAGCAAAACTTGTGTAGTATGGTGCCATTATTAAATTATTACTAGGTTAATGATGAAGTTATCGATTCATATAATATTTGATTTATTATATAAATTTTTGCTTAAAACATATTTTAAATAGTTGCTATGTGCTGATCTAAATAACGACATGCAAGCTCTTAAACATTTTCTTTCAAATACCCGCAGTTTTTCCATATAAGAAGTTGATATGTTCAACCATATAGGACATCCATATGTAAGAATCGGTCTTATAAGCGATTGATACATAATTATTCTTACCGATGACTTTATGTATTTTGAATAAAACAGAGATTTATACAGGAAAAACGCTTCTTGTGCTTTTCTAATGACTTCTTGAACATTTTCATTATGGTATAAAAATTTATCTACATGTATGCCCAAGTATCTGCCACATTGTTTATTCGGAATTGAGTCAAACTTGATCTTATTCCAAAGGATTTCCAATTCTTTTTTATTTACATTTGTCTACCGGGTATATGGCAGTCGTGAAGTAGAGACGTGGCAAATTCATCATCGATTACTATGACGATGAGAAAGTTACGTGAAATTTTTGGGAAAAACAACGTTCCAACAAGATGCACTATTTATCGTGTAGTGAATGATTTCGAAGAAAGAGGGACTGTTCAAGAAAGTGTTCAAAACAATCCAACAACCTCAATTCGAGAACGTGCTCAGGAGCTTGGTTTTCAAAGAACAACTTTGGCCACAAATTTGCACAAAGATTTGTATTTGTTTCCATTTAAGATTCAGTTGATACAAGAGCTTCTTCCAGAAGACCATTTATGCCGCCAGACATATATCAATAGCACGCTACAGCTCGCCCATGACAACCCCCATTTTCATGAAAAAATCATAATGAGTGACGAGGCACATTTTCGTTTGAATGAATATGTGAATAAACCGAATAGTCGGTTCTGGGAAACACTCAAATTATTCATCAGTAATCTCTGCGTCCATTAAAAGTGACAGTCTAGTGTGCAGTTTGGTCAGGATTCATTGGACCTTACTTCTTTGAAACTGACAACGGCGTAACGGTAACTGAATGTAAAGATAATTGTGTTCAGAAGGGCTCGCATTTGTGAGGCGAACAGAGGCGTTCATTTATCCGATATTGTATTCCATACATAATTGCCGACATTAAATAAAACATTTATCAATACACGATGCATTCTCTTTCAGTTAATAAAAAATTATAAACAAACAAAATAGTATACCTTTCCGGCGTACACCCTGTATTAACAAAACCCATGTTAAACGAATATATAAAAAAATAAATTTTACCACATATAGGGAATTCTCAAAAAAACAAAAATTTAAAAATTCACCAATAAATTTAAATATATCTGAAAATAAAACAAGAGAAATTTACCAAAATAAATAATCAAACTTTCCAAAAAACGGAAATTTTACCAAAAAATACCACAAAAACCAAATTCCTACATTAAAATTCAATTTCACCAAAATTTCGCAAATTAACTAAGAAACCAAAAATTAACCGAAAAACAATATTTTATGAAAAGTCAAAATAGAATATATGTTACATAATTAACTAAAATATATTTTATTGTTACACAAATCGGGAATTTAGTAAATAATTTAAAAATTCACCAAAAAACTTAAAATTCACCAATTTAAAATATTCAAAATTTTGAGTCGATATACCCAGTTATGGCACATTATAGTTCCAGTCCCTTGTTGCCTGCAGTTTTAAAAATACCCTCCAACACAATTATTCACACGTAATGTCAATCAAGTGTATTTTTTATCACACTAATCAAAATTTACAACTTTAGCACATTTATTTTTATTTCACAGGCGTATTGGGACGATTAGCTGCGAGAAACTTGATAGCAATATTCGTGACATAAGCTAAAACAAGACGGAAATATTTTCAAATGTAAAGTACAGCATGAGTGAAAATGCCCTGCGTTATTTTATGGTCTCTTACAAAAAAATTATATAGTAAAAATATTTAAATGTTTTAAAGTTATACGACTTTGTTCCCTTGTTTTACTTGTATTTCTCTCTATCTAGAAACTAATTAAATTTGAAAATAGACTGTTTCCAGCATAGCAGCTAAAAGTTACATATACAAAAGTAATTTTATAGAACAATACCAGACTTTTAAATTAAGTAACTTAAAGTTGTTTATTTAAAGGATAATTATTTTTAGTTTTTATATTTTAGATAATAAACCCGAATAAATGTTAACATATTTTCTACATTTGTTTCGGTCTACCCTCATAAACGCAGCTCTTTTACGGATAATTAAAAGTAGCAAAAGTTTTTACCAAATACAAGCCGAAATTATAAGAAAAAAACATTTAAACTGAAATGAAAAAAAACAATTAAATTTATTTTAATGGTATGAGCAATCAGATAACATTTCTACACAAGCTTAAAGTAAGAGTAACTCGAGCGCCAGCAGAATTTTTTTTTTTTTTTTGCAGAAGTAAAAAATATTTATTTCGAAATATTAAACAACAAGCATAAGTTTTAATTAAGAGTTAACATAATTTCAGTCTCCTCGAACGTACTACAAACACTGGCATTTGTTTTGTGCTGCTCAAGTTCAGCAGCAAGTACGTCTTATAAATATATTTTCGAAAACAACAACAACCACAAAGTTAACCCTTAAGTGGAAACCGAATTGAAGTGGCAAGAATTACCACCTGGGCCTGACTAAAACTGCTTGTATTATAAATGAAAATTTATAATACTCTCTTACAAATTGACAGTGAAAAACAAAATATTTCAATAAAACAAACTTATATTTATACAAATAGCATAAAATAAAACATAAAAGGATAACGTAACAACAATACAAAATGAATCCAAACAATTTTTCTGGAGATTTTTTCAGAAATATAAAAATTTAATTTCAAATAAAATTGCCATAAATTTAACTTTATTCCAAACTTAATTCTTTGCCATTTGCTTCGGCTGCTAGGAAGAATGTATAACCGGGAATTTAATTTCCGATCACTTTTTTGCAGCAATGTAGGCCATAGTTCTATAATAACGAAACGAGAGTTGCCTTCCAAGCCCTTAATCGTCTGTGACTTATCAGCGCAGATGATTAAATTCACATTAGGCCCACACAAAAGAGTAATGTGCCATTTTGCACCTCCTTGTTGATACAAAAGCTTCTCCACATTAACGGCAACCAAATGTGGTACAAAAACTCAGTGATCTTTGCCCTGTAGCGGCCACTATTAACTGTAAAGTTTTGACAAGTATCAATTTTAAAGTAACACGAACCAATGATTCCACCGACCCGTAAATGTACACAGTGATTTTCTGTGGATGTAATGCTTTTTCGGAAATGCCTTGTGGATTATCTTCACAACAAATAAGGCAGTTTTTCTTACCAAAAGTGAGCTTCATCGCTGAAATTCCCGATGAAATTCTCGAACTTAACCATGTTTTTCGTTAAATATCTGCATTATTTGCAGGCGTCTTGAAGGTATCAAAATAACAGCTGGCAAAATGGCGTTCGAACTGCTAGATGTTCCATACCTCTAAAAACCCGATGTAAAAATGGTGAAAAAAAACGGAAATCTTTTTTAAATTAATTTGACTAAACACAACTTTAAGCATTTCGTTATTTCTGAAAAATGTTTGAATATATACTATGGATTCAAATCTTTGCTAGGTGGTCCTACGCTTCTCGACAATACGTTGTGCGTAGCAAATTATCTAAAAGTTGCTGGTAACCTTGGCCACTTCGTTTCGTTCTAAAATGAAATTTTGTTGTCAAAGGTCGGTAACAAAAAGTTTGCTATAAATTTAGACTTTTACTGCTCTGTTTTGGCCTGTCCAGGCCAGGGTGGGATGAATATGAAAAAATATGGTTTTGACCAGTTGCCACACACGCACGATTTTAAAATTTTAACTTTCATGTCAAAACACTTTGATTAAGGAATACGTAAAATTTAATTTAATATCATTACTACTTACATACAAAAAAAATAAAGTTAAAAAACGCCTGGCTAGTCCCTTTTGTTCACTTAAGGGTTAAAAAAACTAGTAAAGAAATGAGAGCAAAATAAAAGAAGCACAAAAAGCACCCTAAGCATAAAAGTAAAAGTACTTAATTTTTATAGGCTAAAAGTTTATCTTAAAGACAACATCTTAACTACCATTTAATAATGTTGTAAGACTCGCTCTACTTACACAGTCTTATAGTATTTACTTCAACGCATGGTTTAATGAGTGGTTGAAGTTGGAAGGAATACACATAAACCTATAAATTATATCAATGGCCAAGGAAATTCATACGAACATTTAGTAATTTTCTTAGAGAAATTAATATTGTTTGATTCCCAGATCTGTTTATTACTCATTTTGTGTGTAACCAACATCATTAAATGCCATGAAGGCATAATACATACATACATATACATTCCACCAACCCACGCATTATCGTAAAGTCAAATCACATAAATTCCATAAACTGAGCATTTTTATAACTAACAGCAACAACAACATCACTGAACTCTAATTTATTCATGTTCCGATAAAATCAAATTAACTAAATAAAACGTGCTACACAGTTGCCAGATTTGCAAAATTTATCACCATTTCGACGTTTATTGTAAAATTACTTTCTTGCGACTCAATTTTGATACAATTTCTACATATATACCATATACTATATAAATATGTATGTTTCGTTATTAGTTGTAAATACCACTGTGCGCAAGATGGCATTATAACTGGCGACGAGTCTTGGATCTACGCTTACGACCCGGAAACAGACGATCATCGGCCGAATATCGTGCCAAAGGTGAGCCGAAGCCGAAAAAAACACGTCAAAGCAAGTCGAAAATCAATGTCTTATTGACAGTTTTCTTCGATCATTGAGGTGTGCCGAATTCCTTCCGACCGGCCAAACTGTCAACAAGGAATACTATTTGAGTGTTATGTGTCGTTTGCGCAAAGCTATTCGTAAAAAGAGGCCGAAATTATGGGCCGACAACTCTAGGCTTTTACACCACGATAATGCACCGCATTGATGCTTCGTGAGTTTTTTACCAAAATTCAATCAATATCGTTCCACAACCACCGTATTCGCCTGATTTAGCTGCGTGTTGTTGATTGACAAAACTTTCGAAATCAGAACCTAATATGCTAACCACATGCCCAGAAACGTGCTGCCTTGCTTTTAGACTACATACCTCACTACCCAATTAAAACAGATCCTTAGCCTATTCATGTTCAGTTGCGACGTTCCTGAAAGTAAGAACCCCTACATTTTGTAGTGGAATACGAACGAAATCCGTTCCTTCATTAAACAATTATGGGAAAAATACATTGCTTTCGTCTTGTTAGGATTCAAATATAACTTATTACACTTAGACCACTCCTCTACACGTTTTAATTTCAAGAAACTTAACCCCCAACCCAGATTTATTTGCTAACAACTGAATATCATTAATTAATTATTACATCTTTGTTTTTATTATTTTGTCCGAAATAATTTTCCTTTTTAATTTTTTTTTGGGAAAGTATTCAAATAAAAGTACTTAATGTTTTATTGTCGTGTCTAAAAATATTTTAGAAAATATTATTTTCTTTTTTGATTGTTTTTTACTCTACTAAAGGAGATTTGGTGATTTCTTTCACAAAATTAAACTATTTTCCAATAACTTGATCTTGCAGCATAGGTAAGTATAATAAACGTTTTTGCTGAAGTAACTGTGGATTAAAAATCTCGATAAAAGTGCGAAGCTTTCAATAGATTTACTAAAAAAAAAATAAAACAATATTCCCTGTAACACGGAAAAAATTACAAAAATTCTCGATTGGATATTCCGACAGGCTGATTTTACGTGGATTTTCGGAACGATTTTTCGTCATCCAGTTTGGCCAGTTTGGTTTGGACACCAACCGGTTTCAGCTGTGTGCCGTCTTCAGTGTAATTTTTTATTTAGAACAAATTATAAAAAAGTGTTTAATCTATTAGTTATGACGATACTCTTACTTAAAGGTATTTTAGACGGACCTACTTTTCAAAATTTATCCAGGTTTTAAAATTGAGAGGAAGATTCTTACGACGGATGTTTGACATGTCGTAAGTCTTGTGTCACAAAGAAAATAAACCACCCTTCATTGATATATTTTGTGAAAATTGTTATTTAATGACGTTTTCGTTTCTTAATTAAAATGTTGCCCTATCAATTTTTCGGCATTATTATTGGTAAAATTAAAAAAAAACACTTCGTTTTGTAAGCGTAAACTTATTTCGAGTATGACAAAAGGGCAAAATGTGTTACATTTTTCTAGAAACGAAAACACAACAACAGTGTAAACCCATATATCAATTTAAAATTCGTATGACTTCCTATCTATAGCAGTAATTTTTCCAATCTTTTTATTCCGATGAACTAACTGCGTATCCATTTGCCAACGCGTGCAGCATAACGTAAAAATAGTTTATAAGTTATTTGTTTTTCGGTTAGATTACCAAGTATGTCTCCACATTTAACCAGACTCTATAGCAAGAAGGCGCGGTAATTTTCCGAACGCCACCATGTGTGCTATTTTTTTAAATGGCATTTAAATTGTGTACGCTGAGTTGGAAGAAAATATTGCTTAAAGTGGATATTTGACGTGGTAGATTGACCATATGTGGCAGTAAGGTACGGTTAAGAAAAAAAAACACATTCACTTCTGATTTAAAAGTAAGAAAATTTATTATAAATAAAAATTTTATTTGTTATAAAAAACCGAAAACGTTTTCTCCATGTGCGAATATCATGTAATTTTAAGAGTTTTGTACAAACAATGACGGAGAATTAAGAAATAACATTGAGGCCCTAGTGACATAATTGCTACAACGGTCGTCAGCCAGTATTGAAACCACATTAATTTAGTCAAGAAATTTAATTTGTATTTTAGCATTTAATTAATAAATAATAAAATATTACACAAAATATCAAACAGTTTGTAACTCTACGCAACGAAGAAATATTTTCTAAAAGTTGTGAATTTAAAAAAGTTTTATACAGAAATCTTTACAATTAAATAGTACATCTAAGCCACCAAATAAGTCATCGAAAAATTCCTCTTTACTCGCACATATCACATATAAACATTATAAATTATTCTTTTGTCGCAAGCACACATACATATATGGCAATGGTTAAATGCAAGTAAATTTCTAAATTTATTTATTATATGAAAAAGTTTAAAGACTTCAATATCAATATTCTTATCTAAACTGAAGTTAATTATTCTTATATAACAAAAAACATCTCCCACATGACCCCGATTACAAGTTTTGTGCGGTAAATTGTGCTACGATGCACTTATCAGGGGAATTGAATCAAATTACCATGTAATCTTAACCTTAAGGTTATTTTCAAATTTTGTTATATTTTAAGGCACCAAACACCGTTCGTGTAATATTCGTACTTTAGGCATTCAACTTGTTTAAAGCTTATCTCCGTTTAGGAATCAGTTGGCATTCTTTGGAATTGTAACATTTCGTTTTGTCTGTTCGTAATTTTTTGCCAAATTTGCTTTTATGAGAGTATGTGAGCACTTCCTTTAATATACATACGTATGTTTTTTTTCTATTCTTGGTTTCTCATTGTCGTACGGGAAATCTTATACTTCCGTTTATCGCGATTGAAGAGTTAAAGTTACTCTCAAGAGATTTTTTTGTTTGCTGTCAAAACTTTGAGTCTTTAATTTTTTGTTTTTTTGACGTTATATGTAAAGGGGTTTTCAATAATGGCGCCTCGCGTCTGTCTGTGGTGGGCACGTTGTTTCGATGGGATCTGTCAAATCATGTAGTCAGTGATGCCAACGCACAATACGGCAAAATGGTAAAATTTTATTGCCCAAATTAGTGTTTGTTAGTGCAAACGTTTACGGCAAACGTGAAACCCTTCAAAGTCGAGTCTATTTCGTTTTGTGGTCAAATTAAAGACGGTAGCTTCGGTAAGCTGTCGGGCAAGAAACGCCAGTTGAGATGAGAATATGGTCCGAGAACAGCTGTCGGAAAAAGTGTGCAGAAAATTACGTTATTGTTTTTCGCCACGCAAAACAACAGAGTTTAATTGCATTGGAACATCGTAATTTTGACCGATTAATCACAATAAGTGCTAACGTGCATTTTGATACGAACGGTAAAACGGCTATATATGAGACCAGACAAAGGTATCCGAGGGTCACAATAAATTACTGTTGGGTCGGATTTAGGCAGAGACATGTCTTCTTGGTGATCCCGCCACCTTGATATATACTTACCGGAAGAGGTGGGGGTTTTAGTTTTCAGGGCCTCCTGGGGCCTGAAACTAGAAGATAGCAAATGACTTTTTAAGTTGGATTAGTAACGATGTAAATACTAAAACCTCTGGAACTATCGTAACATAAATTGTCCGCCAAACCACGAAATTTGATACCACTGGACTATTTCTCGTGGGGTTTTGGTACAGCAATTCAAAATGTTGCGTTAGGCATATGAACAATGTAAAATAAAAAATTGTCGTTACTACCTCACAACTTCAACTCGCCTTTATTACAAATCCCTTTGTATTGGCTTAAGATTTACTTACACATATACATGCAAAGATAAATAACTAAGAAGAGTTAGCTTGCTTTATTTTTATAGAGATATTGCGTTCAAAACTCAATTATTGGTAAAATATCACACATGAGTGAATAAGATTATTTAAACAATTTTGTATTTTTAATAAATTTTTTTGTTAAAAAAGTGTGTTTCCGTACTCGCTAAAGTGAGAGTAAATCAAAGTTACTCTCACAGAGAAATTTCCGACGGTACGTGAAAGCCAAAAACCAAATTTCTATTTAAAAAGCGAACTTCAAGGAGTTTTGGCAGGTGTTAGAAAATTGGTCTAAGGTTTTCAATTGAGTAAAAAGTTGCTACGTGAAACAACCCTTTTAAACTGAATAAAGAAAACCACAAATGTATATGTATGTGTATGTATTTCAGCATATCGTTTATTTCCTTAGTATTTTAAAAAAGCCCTTCTTCCATGCATGTCTAATTTTATTTCATTTAATTCATTTTATTGCTTTTATTATTACTGTTTTTTAAACAGCTTATAGTTTTGAAAATTTACTCTTTCTATCCGAAAACAAGTCTGGGATACTTCTTGCAAGAAGAAGAATGAGAAGACAATCCTCTCCTAGCGAATTCGTAAACGCTTTTCGTCGTTCCCAATATGTCCTAGTGAACTAAACATAAACTATATAAATGTTTTTTTTGCGCAGACCGAAATTAATCACAATATTGTAGAATCGCCGGTTATACAGAAAATCTATTTTCAAAATGAAAAAATACAATACTCATGACATCTATAGCACTATAGACTATTTTAACTTGAACTAGATAGATTTAGTATAGTTTCTTTTTTGTAAATGTGATCCACGGAAAATGAATAGATGATATTTGAATGAAAAAGATTTGAGAAAAGAAAAAAATATTTAATTTTAGTTTGAGCAAATAGATAATTTTGTTCACCTTTAATGATTCAATATGCAAAATATAAGACCCCTTTTATCCTTTTTGCATTATCAACCTACCAAGGATACACAACAGCATGACATGAATCAAAAGTCACATGTGCATCATTTACAAGCATCTAGAGAAAATAGCAAATTTGAAAGCAAATAAAACACATATTTAATGTTAAAGCAAGTGTATTTCTTTCTCCTCAAATAATTTAAATTTTCATCACTCGAATTTATTGTGGGTATTTTTTAATATGTTGCGACAACTATCAGCTCGTAAAAATGTGCTTAAACTTGCAACCATCTCTGCGATGTGATTGTTTAAAGACAGACTGTAAAACAATTCTTATTTTAGCACAATGATTTATAAAAGTGATGGCTTGGTATTCTTCAAATTGAACCAAGTGCGCGTTATCAAGGCCTTTTTTAGAATTATTTTAATTGGTTGTTGGAGTTAAAGAGTCTTCATTTACGAAGTGTATCTCCCATGGAATTTCTGCATTTTTGAAATTGAAAAAGTTTGCTTTACCCAAATCTAAAGCAAAATTTTCTAACTTAAGAACGCTAATAACATACTTTTCACCACAGAAAATGGGATACATTACGAAGCTGTACCACTCTGCTCTACTTAACTTGATGAACTCGTTTTATCTTGCTTTGTCCCTAACCTTCCAATCGCTTACATTTTGGATCAAGTCCATGCTGACTTAGAGCAGTAAACCCGTTTTTTTAATGTCAATTCCTACTCACTTACATGCTTATTTTGCCCTTAGTGATTATAAGTTGCATTAAGTACTTTATTTTAATCTAGGAGAGATACCAAAGCAGACCACTTACCTTTTGGGCGCCTTTTTGACCCCCTTCGCTCCACAAATTGATTTCAGGCAACCGATTTGTAATTACGATTACCTTACTTTCAATTGAGTCTAGTGCTAGCCCTATCCTTTGCTCTTGAATATAGTGATTTCAGACTGTCGACTGGTAACTGTAAAAATTCCTTCTCATCACGAAGTTTCTTGTAATAGCGAGTGTCTGCCCGTGGTATTAAAGCCTTATTCTAGCCAGTGCTGGACGTTCACACACAATGTGCGCTAACGTCTCAGCATATTCCAGGCACATTCCATGACCTGTCCCTAACGCAGTTATCCAGCTTAAGGTATATAAGGTATATATATCAGCAACTTGCTGGCCTTCATGCCGAGGGGCTCTTTGAGTACCATCCGAGCCCATTTACATGTGGTAACCTCACTCCACCTTTTCAGGTGTAATGAGTTTACCCTTTAGCATAAAGTACTCGCTTTCATTGAACGCTAAACTGTATCTCCTACAATATATTGATTGAAGAGATAAGTTTGTGGACTCCAGAGATCCATATACCTCGAAATATATCATGTATATTCTGTCTTGAAATATTTAACTGCAGTAATTACTCAGATAATACTGTTTGTAACGTTTCGTTATTGTGTAAATAATTTTATTTTGATATATTTTTAATCCTGCTACCACGATTAAAAGAGGACACAATATATATTAAAGGCTTAAAATTATAAAAATTATCCTTTCTGTTAAGGCTAAAATGAAATATATTTTCTCATAATAGTTTTAATTCCTTTAAGAATCTTCCTGCTTATAAAAAAGAAATTAAATAAAAATCAATGAATACAAACAATCTCATACAACTGAATTAAATATATTTCTTTTTTTCGCTTCCCTCATGTTCCTGTTGTTTTTGTAGTGATTTTGTTTTGTTTTTATTGAATTGATAAAATCAGGAAATACCCCAGAAGCAAATACGGCATCAAACTGTGGAATAAAAATCCTTCAATATTCAATAAAACAAATGAGAAACCAAAATAGTAGATTTCCATGTCGTCTACATTTGCTTAAGAATCGGTGGGGATATTATAAAAATACCACATTGGAATATTAACAAAACAAAGTTAAATAAAATGTGGTTGCATAAAAGCATCGACGTAGGGAAGAAAATCACACGACTTTCTCGTATTTTTACTCCCAACAAAAAGCAATGCTGCTATAAAACATGCTTAAACTTACATCAACAATGTACGAGTATGTTCAACATGCGACATTTAAACCCTCCCTGCTTCTGTATTGATAAAATATTTACAAATAAAGGGTATTTTTCTTAGATGTATAGAACTTTCAAAAGAAATGAAATGATGTATTTACTAACAAAATGAAATGTATTTGAAAAATATTTTTTAAATTTTATTTGAATATAATTCTTTTTAAATGGTTCTTCTCGGTTGCATTCCAAATTCTGTATATTTTTTCTGGTATTTAAGAGGAAATATATATAAAAACGAAGTTAATGTTCTGTTTGAAATATTCAATAGCACAATTATGCCGCATAACGGGAAATTATTTGGTTACCTAACTCTACTTTACTCTATTATACTCTTCTCTAATGTACTAGCCTATTATCTTCTCTACTTTTATTTAATTTGCTCTAGTCTACCCTGCTCTAACCTTCTCTACTCCGCTAAACTACTTTAGTATGCTTTACTCCACTCTACTCTACTCTACTCTAGCCTACTCTACTCTACTCTACCCTACTCTACTCTACTCTACTCTACTCTACTCTACTCTACTCTACTCTACTCTACTCTACTCTACTCTACTCTACTCTACTATACTCCACTCTACTCTATTCCACCCTACTCTACTCCACTCTACTCTGCTCTACTCTACTCCACTCTTGTGTACTCTACTCTTTTGCACTCTTTGCTACTCTACTCTATGCTACTCTGCTCTGCGTATTAATCTACGTTACCCCACCTTTCTTCATGTTACTTTACTTTACTCTAAATTACTCTAATCTTCCATAGCATACTCTCTGATTCTTTCTATTCCATTTCTACTCTACTCTATTTTGCTCTACTTTACTCTCCACCCTGCTTTTCTCTTTTTTTGCTGTTAACTACACTATTCTATACTGAAGTCTGTTCTGCTGCGATATTTGTGCTTAACTTTGAGTAAGAGTACATCAACACTTTCTTGGTTTTGCGCTACATTAGCTCTATAAATCTCTCTTAAATTTTTTCCATCCTAACAATAATATTTCTTTCACAGTTCTGGTCCGATTAATAGCTTCTTCAATATTATATTCTATTTTTGAATCAAAATTATATTTAGTAAAACTTAATTTAATGTACTTTTAGCAGTGTCGTCCTTCTCCTTGTCTTGTAAATCATTATCTACATTAAAAATTAGAACTTAAATGTAAATCTTTTCATAGGCATATGTAAATTTCTACTAGAGTACGATTTTTAATCCAAATTTAAAATGGAGCTTTTAAAGGTACTATTGTAATACTAATTTTTCATTACTGACTTTCAAAAAATTTTTGCTGTTACACCAATATTTCACAAATTGAGTGCAGCAAAAACGATAACTCGATTCTTATTTAAATAATGCTAAACATTTAAACATTTAACCTAATTTAAAACTGTTTATTCTTAATTTACAGGTCGATGTAAAATCCCTTAAGGACTTCTAATTTCCGATGAGCATGTGTAAAATACATTAAATAAATAAAAACAGTAACGTTCAATAATATAAACACAACTGAGCTACATTTAAAATCTTTGCAGCAATCATATCTACAAATATTTTCACAATCTCGACTAGTTCATGTCCCACAGATAATATGAAAGCATCAGGAGAGTCTTGTTTCTATAAAAATATTATTTGTTTGTACTCCCAACATTGCAATACGATTTGCATTTCGTGTCATCATGTATGTTGTTGGTGTATGTAAGTTTGTGGATGCGAATGTAGTTGTGCCGAATGTTTTATCAGAAAAAGCAAGTGCGTGTGCATACACATGCTTCATAGAAGTTTGTAGTTGAATATTGCTGTGTGTATGTGTTTATGAAATTGTCAATGCATTTGTGGCTTTTATTTCATGACAATTCGCGTTTAAAACTTTATATATATTGCATTTCAGCTATACTTGAAATACGCAATAGATTGTTAAAAAATAAAATGAACCCATGTGTGACATCCTCTAAAACATTTACTTGCTTTTTCACACTAAGCAAACACGGCACATACTCATGCATTTTTAAATTTTCATACAAAATTTTCATACCCAGAAGAGCATATTTTTAGGCTTGTTTTTTTTTATTCTACATATGGCTGCATGACATGCTAAATGCACGCGCTTCTTGTTGGCTTTCAAATGCTTCAATAAGGTTACACGAGCTTTATTTGTCACATCACTAAAGCTTGGTTTCATGTTTAGCAAATACATGTCTACTAATTGCACTGCTGCATTTTTGTTTATAAAGGGTTTAATACAGATTCTTCCCATGAACAAATGTATTTGCTTTAAGGTTAATGATGATTTTAACTTTTAGGCTTCTGTTGTTGTTGTGTAAAATTATTTGCACAACAACAATACAAACACACATTATTTACTCAAGCCTAGTTTCCAAATACAAATGTTGTTTTGTGCAAATATTAACTTAAAAGTAATTGATAAAGTTTAGCAAAGAATCAAATTAAAATACGATGTAAATGTAAGAAGCCACAACATACACTTTTCAAACTCGACAAAAAAACACTTTGACTTTATTATATGCATGTGTGTAGTGTTTAAGGATTATATATTTGTAAAAAGAATTGAAAAAAAATTATTTTACGTTTACGGGTAAAGTTTTGGGGCGTTACAAAGAATGAGAGTGCTCACGCTGTAATTAGGAATAATTACTTTAGTCGTCAATAGCAAACGAAGAATAATTATTAATATAATATTAATTTTAATGTAAACCGACATAGATAATCTTGTATTCTCACCTTCAAGTGTAAGGTGTGTTCAGCAATTCACTACTAGTAACATTTTGCGGAACATTTCAACTCTCGAACTTTTTGATGTTTGGGTCTTTTTGGTCTTCTTAACCACTATATTTTATTAGGCTTGGTTTAATTTGTTGGGACAGACCACTAGTTTGTTTACGTATTTTGACGTGTATGTTTTTACTTCTTCCTGGATAGTGGGAACTTCTAGAATTCGATGGATATTTTCATTTCTTATGTACCAGGGGGCGCATACAATAAGTCGTAAAATTCTAGACTGTGTTCTTTGTAACTTCTGAATGTTTAATGCACAAGAAGTACCCACAGCTGAATGCCATATGCCCATATTGGCTTTATAACGCATTTGTATAAGATGATTTTGTATTCTAAAGCCAAGTTTGAGTGAAGACTTATTAACCACTGTATTCTACTTGTTGTAAGCTTTATGGCTGTTAATCATGCCTCAATATGGCGTGACCAAGTTAGGCGTTAATCTAGGAGGGTTGGGTTGGAACAGTGGTATTTTTCACAATTATATGAGGACATCTGTCGTTTGAGGGAAAACGTTACATGACTTCCACTTCCTTAGCTAGTTGTCTAACTCGTTAATGAGAGACTGAGGTTGTTTTGAACGCCACATACTAATCTTGATTAACACTTATAAATGCTGTGTCGTCTGCAAACGTTGACGTAAATGTATTTGAGCTTGTTGGCCTATCAGTTGTATAAATGATATATAAAACCGGTCCTGACATGCTACCTTAAGGAACTCCTGCAGAGAATTTTCCTTTTGTAGAAAATTGGTACTTTTATCTTCCTTTAAACGTTCTATCTATCAAAATGTTCTCCAGAAGCTTGTAGGAGTTTTCAGGGAAAACTCGAGTTATTTTCCTGAATACTCCATCATGCCAGACTTTAGCATATGCCTTGGAAATATCAATAACAAAAGTCGGACAGTATTTCTTGTTTTACCGATCAAGTAACGGTGACGATTCTCTCGACTTGCTTAGTAGAATTATGTTTTGCGCGAAAAGCAAACAAATTGAAGTTTTTAAGCTCAAGCCGAATAATTTTTCAAGTATCTTGGACTGAACTGCGAGTAGGCTTATAGGCCTGCGAAACCTAATCTGGCTTTAGTCGATTCATGATGTAGGCAACATGACCATTTCACACATCTTCCAAGAGCGTGATGAAAATCCAAATCGCAACAAGGCATTAAATATAATTCATATAGTTGAATGAGGAAAGCTTCTTATCAGGTCCGGCCGATTTTTGTACATTAAGATTTTGAATCGTTGTTTTTAATAAGTGTAACCGAAATTTCATGGATCCACAATGTCACTGATTATTGGAGTGGTGCAACTACTAAATATTTATATCATGTGTCCAATGGGGTTTTTAGCCCAAGTGCGATTTTTGGGTCTTAGTCTTTTCACAGGATATAATCCGTATTTTCTATTGAATCCAAGTTTTTTAAATAGCTCTCATGTTTGTAGCTTCGACCAATAAGGCCGAAATATTAGTTAACGATTAAATGTTTATACTTATGAATAAGAAATAACTTCTCCTCATACCCAAAAATACATACTGCACCCTTGTATTACTCATTAATTGCTTTAATGATTTGCCTTTGTGAAAAAAGAGTAAAATCGACTTTCTAGATAAGTTTCCAAAAAAAGTTGTCAACTATTTCCTAAACTGCAATTAGTGTAAAACGTATCCCTTTCTAGAATTGTACTTTGTAATAAATAAATGTCTCGCTTTCATCTCTCGCAATTATATGACTTGATATATTCGACAGACTAAACGCCTAGAGTTTTTTCTATTGATTTCTGGAAAAGTAGTGTGTGTTGGTAACACAATTGTGTCTGTAGTTGTATTTCTTTGCGTAATATAATTTAATTTAATCAAACACACAAAACAGTTAAGCTTTAGGTCAGGCCTACAAATCAATCTGCCGTGTAAACGGTTTGTCTGTACATCTATGTGTTTTTTCCGACTTGTGTTTTCTATTTGTTTCTTACAGAAGTATCCTTCAGGATGTTTCTGCTCGTAATAAAATTACAATCACACCAGTATATTTCCGGTTTCATCCTTTTGTCTGTGTGTGTGTGTGTTTTTTTGTGCGGAAAATCATTTAAGAAATCTTTTGTAGTTTTTATGTATTATTCTCTTTTTTTCGCAGTTAGTTGCCCTTCATTAATGTATGGAGAGCTGCTAGCAATTGCAATTGATTAATGCGCAAATACACACCATAAAAAAGGACCCTTTTTCCGTTTGTAAATTCTTTTTATTTTATTTCCTTTTTTTTATTTTTTTGCCTGGCCTGAAGTCTGTTTTTTTTTGTTGTTTTCAAAAGACAGTTTTTTTGTAGGACAATAGTTTTCTTTTTCTTCTTTTGCTTAAATAACCTTTAAAGATTTTTCATTGATGTTGTATCACGCCTATAGTTGTTGTTATTCTATACAGTGGGGTAGTTTAGTTTAAAAAGATTTTGGAGATTTTCGAAATCCTCTATAGTAAATTTAATTTACGTTTATATTGTATTTAGCAAGAAACATTCATTTTACATGGTCCCTTTATACTTCCTTTTGTATTTTTTGTCATGTTATGTCCACTTGTGATAAAAGGAGACATTTGAAATGCTTCAATTGTCGCTGAAGCATTTAGGAATTGTTTCTTAAACTGAAAATACAAGTACAGTACGGAGCAAAATAAGAGAAAACTATTGCGCTACTCTAATCGGGGAATTTCTTTTACAATAACTAGTGAAACCTACATGGTCTTAAAAGAAGGCGGTATGTCAGTTTTTTGGTATTACGCCGATTAGGATTGTAAGTGGATTGCCACAGACTACATGCAGACATGTTCCCATGAAATTTTCTATCGTCTTGGAGTGAAAGTTGGTATCATGAACTTGCTGCGGAGTTTTTGTTTGCGCCATTGAACAGCTGTTCAAAATATAGTCACCTTTCAGTGCACGCTTAATGTGAATTAGAAGAGTAAGCTGAAAACGTTTTTAAAAGTTAAAAAATATATAAAGGAATTTGTTAGAATCGGATATTGGTTTTATTACGTAAAGAAGAAACTAGATATAATCAAGCTGTTCGTCGAGGTGCGTGAGACGCATCTTGGTGTTATTCGATACAATTCTAAAAGAATCCTTTAAAATTAAGTTTTGTATTATATTGCTTGCCTGTGGATCTTGGCGAAGGATGGTTATCAGCAATGGGTACCAAAGGATTATAAAGTCATTGTATCATAATAAACATTCTCTCACAAATTTTGGATGGTCAGACAGTAATAGGTCGATTCTGGATAGCAAGCAAACTTCAGACGCGAACATGTTACTGGCAGTTAATAATTTCAGTTGCTAAAAAACGCAATATTTTTGTTTATTTAGCCGTTAGGCCTTCATTGCTGTTAAATGTGATTGAAGATTAGACTTTCTAACTGGACTTCTACCGAGCTGTCAGACGTCAGCATATGCTACCTGCTATTTTATTGTCCTTAGCTGCTGTGTTTTTTCCACACTCAAATGCTATTTATCTATATTATTTTGCATTTCATTTCTATCTTTTGTTAAACTTGTTTGTTTGCCATTCATTAAAACAATTTCCTTAAACTTCTGCTTTAAAATTTACAAACCCCCACCAATAAACAAGACAACGATTGTTTTCATATTAAGACTTATTCATAGCTTGTCCTTCTTGTTTGAAAGATTTATGCTTTTATGTTAGCAAAATGAAGAAACAGGAAGTTCTAATTTTTGACCCTACAATTTTTTGAGTAAGGATAAAAAGAAACCTTCTGCTCTCCCATCCTTCTTTTCTTTTTTGTGTTTTAAACAAAACTTTTTTATCTCTTTCTTGGGGGGTTTTTATATTCTTTGTCTCCAAATTAAAATTGATTTGATTTTCGTCCAGGTTTTGTTTTCTTTAAAACTTTTCTATTTACATGTCCAGTTTGTTGCTTCACTATAAAGGGGTTTCAATCAAGGACTGCTTATTTACAACATACATAGCCATTGTGTATGGAATATAAATCTATCATATAAATCCGGTTGATTGTTGGGTTTTGTTGGGTGGATAGCAGTTTAGTCCGACGACTTAATAAACCCATAACAGAAAAAGTCCAGCACGATGTTGGTTGACAATTCACATCACATTTACAGGATATAACGATATATTCGTCACTTGTAGATTTCGCACCTGATGGAACCACAAGTCCCCTACTTTCGGGCAAAAGTTATCCAATAATAACGTTTATCAGCAATTACAACGCCATCCTAAAATTCGCACAAAGCAATAAAATTCGCACTAGCAAAGCAATCGATTTTTTTCGGCTTGCGAAATAATAACAGATCTTCTAAAAACCGACATCCTTCATGGAAATCCCTTTACATTCTAATATATTTGTCATTGGCTGCGTGCAATTGTATGTGTTTAAGTTTAATTTCATGGTAATGTGATTTTCCACATACGTGCACATCTGTTAAACATTTCCGGTATTTTGTCAATAAATGTAAAGCGGTATTCTAATTTGATAGTAATATAAATGGCAAGGTTATTTAAAATAATCAATAGATTTACCCTTATCAAAATTAGAAATTTTTTTATTTGGAATATATGAAAATAAATTTCAAATATCTAGTTAAAATAATTTGACTAGCAATAATTTGTAAAGAGTGCATTATTTTTAGAGTGGAAGGATTTTAAGAATATAAATTTCTAGCTATTATTTGCGGGACAACTCTTTTTTAGCAATCGCTAACGAAATGGAGCAGCTAAATTGTGTTTACTTATTAAAAACAATAATGAAGTTTTAAGTTTCAATATCAGAATAATAAAATGCACCATAAGCTAGATGCTATTAAATTAAGTAAAACTGATGTATTAAATAATAATCCGTAAGTGAGAATAACCAAAGGTGATCGATACAATAAGTTTCGTCATTGTCTGTCATGAGAACACACTTAAAATCGTAATTTATGAAAGAAATTGTGGATTATAAATTTTTAATTCTATTTTTTTTTTTTTGCTTTCTGAATTATATAGAATTAAATTTTTGTTGGGTATTGTATTGGGTTTGCTTTAATAAGAATGAACTATTTAACTTCTAAAGCTAAGATCCCACTATCGGCGCGATGTACCGATTTTTGTCTTATTTCATGTCCCGATAATGTGAACGCACACAATTTTTGAAAATGCGCCGATATGAGCCGAAATTGTGCTTACTATGGGCAATCAAAATTGACGCTGATGTGCCGAAAATGTGAACACGCTTTTGCACAATGTCGAGCAATAAATTTGAATAATCTGCGCCGATTTTTATCGGCCACTTATGCGAGATCAAAGTTGGCAATCAGCGCCGATAAACATGAACAGCAGTGATGGTAACTTTGTTTTAATCTTAACTTTGAGAATTGTAATAAAATTTTAGGTATAATTTGATACTCGTTAATTTGAATGTCTCCATAATGTAAATATTTTTACATGTTCTGTGGGAAACACGCGATAAAAATAAAAAAAATATAAGTAACATGTTTTAGATTCTGTGCATTGCTCTCAGCTTATACAATTAGTGGCAGCATTAAGCATAGAGAAAATGTTTTTTCAAGTCCGTTATTTGGAAGTTAGTGACTGATTTTTGCTTAGTGTCAATATGTTTATTTATCTATATGTGTTCACAAATATTGTAAATGTCTTTCCAAATTTTATTTATTTATAAACATTCTTATGGCATTATTATGGCACTTGTCTACTTTAAGAAATGTTTCACTAGGTATCCCAGTTAACGTTCATTCAGAATTTTCAATATTCAGCGTTACAAGCAAATATTTATATACTAATAAAACATTCTATCCGTATACGAGGTGATAGCCGAAATCACAAAAAAATCAAATATAGAGTGACTTTGCACGACATTTGTTACAATGCCACATCGTGAATATAATAATAGATTTACTGCAGCAAAGATTTCCATAGTGCACTCTTACTGAGAAACCTAAACTCAACGATAAAACATGATTGTTGTTTGGTGCGAAAACTATATAATGTTTTCAACAAAAATATATTGTTGTAATAAACCTTTAAGGGTAATTTGCAAACGTTTTCCTTAGTTGCGATAAACAAGTTATTGTTAACATTTGTTTAATGATTTTCATTCATAAAAAAAATGCAACGTGATTGAGTTGAGAATGTAAATTTTATCAGGATGCAATTTTTAATAATATATTAAATCTAATCATAATATATTATAAATAGACATAATATGTAATATTATGTTGGTCGTTAACGTGGCTTAAATGATTAGCTTGTTGATTATTAAGCATTCGATGGCTTTAATTGCCCGCATTCGTACCTCTGCCAATTAGCAACAGTCGTTTTTCTTTGCTCTTCTATCTATGTAGGAGGACCACACTAATTATATTATTTGCAATAAAAGTCTGATTCTATAATGGCATCACAATATGTTGGTCTTAGATCATGGTTGGCTCAAACATGTTTTTTCTTTAAAATTTCTAGATTTTTATCCTCCTGACTGAGTTCATGGGTCCCTTTTCGACCCCCTACGTTTATTGATTTGATTTCAAGCAACCGATTTGTAATTTATAACTACATTACTTTTATCGAGTACCGTGCTAACACTAGGCTTTATTCTTGACTGTAGTGAGTTCAGAGTGTCGACTTGTGACTGTTGACCTTCTTCCTCACCACGCAATATCTTGTAATTGCTACCATTTTGCTAAGGCTTAAGTTCCCTATAGCAGTCACAAGTATCTGCCCGTGGTCCTATGTCTTCTACTGGCTAGTGCTGAACATTCATTCCCAATGTGCGCTACCGCCTCAAGAGCATTTGTGGAGACTGATTAGTCTACCCCTTATAAAGTTTTCTTGCTTATCTGTTTAGCATTTCAACATTAGCTACTAAACATTGAAGTTCCTATAGAGATAACCTCCCTACTTTTCGCGAGGCTTCATCGACCACCTTTGTCGGAACCTCAGGATCCAACGGCCTAAAATCACCGTTAGAGATTGACCTGTCCATCACCATGTGAGGCATTTTTGTCCATCTCTTTCGGATCCCTTCCTTGGCCAATTGAAATCCGGAGTTTCTTCAGAGAATTCTTATAATTCCCGCGTGTACTGGATAAATTGGCGTCCACTCACACAGAGCTCCATATGCACGTGTAAGTCTAAATTAAAATTGGAGGTCGACTGATATCGAGAGTTCGCTTACTACAACCCAAGCATTCTCTTGTAGTCCCTGGTGTATGCTGTTCCACCGTGGATTAGGGTCATTTTATAAGAGAGTGTTCTCTCCATTCGATTTATTTAGCCAGACTTCTAGCAAAGATGGAAACCAGTAACCGACCGCCTACACGAGGAGGTGTAAGTCAGAACTTCTTACAGCATTTATTTATGACAAGCCATACCTTTGTGTTTGCTAACTGGCTCACCACAGTCAACTAAGCTTTTTTCCTCAAATTATTCCTTTTAAAAAGTATTTAGTCTCGAAATCTCTTGTTAATTACGATCTAAACTATTTGTTCATTCTCTAACAGCAATCGCTTTCATGTTATTTATATCTTGATTCTTAGCACGTTGTCCCCCACCGCAACTAACTTTAATCGTTAAAAGTATTCTGGGGTAATTTCGTATAATCTTCCAATAAAAGTATCAAATTTATTTCATTTTATAATGTTTTGTTTCTTAATTTGATAACAATAACCAGACATCTGTTACCTATAATTAAGTCTCTACTAATTGTTCTTTACAAGTATAGACAGACGCCCAGCCAAGGAAGAAACAGCAACAATAATAATAATACAATACAATGCTAAAACCAAATCAACCAGCAGCCAAACCAAGCCAGCGAGGCAAGTAACCTGAACCAAAAGCAAAGACAAAACATAAAATGATGCAAAGGTATAAAGTGTCTTATGTATGTGTGTGTGTGTATATATATATTACGGCATTATGAAACTAGTGTTGGTGTACTTAGACATCAAGCTCTATTTTAATGCCATTCGTGTGGCTTTTAAAAAGGTTTTTTTTTGTTCCTGTGCTTTACTAATGACTAAACATGACTACAAATACTCTCACGTACACAGTGTTACGCACAAATGAAGGCAGCTTAAGAAACGCCTGTAATATCTACTTTGACGTTGAATTATATGCGTATTTGTGTAGTGGTAGTGTAAGACTTTTGGGAACGAGCGTATATGCAACATTAACCACAGCGACCGCAGTCAATTAAGCTACAAAAATGGCAACCATTGGCAACCTGTGCAACATCGCAGTATTTTAGCAGGTGTGGGCAAGTTGATAGTTCTGTAATTTGAATCTTTTATTTTCATATTATTTTAAAGTAAGGATATATGTATTTCAGCTTTCTAGGAATAAACGTGGTAAAAGAATAAAAGAAATCTTCCGCTTAAAAAAGTAACTAAGAAAGTCGTTGCAGTTCTTTACAAATATCATTTATAAAATTTGCTTCTCTTTTTTATTTTTAGACGGACCCCTCATCGGTCTTTACTAGGCTCCTTTTAATCACGAACTAGTTCGCTTAAATTAGGGATTATTTCAAAAATGTAGTACCAACTTTACAATAATTACAAAAAACAACAAGTGATTTCTTTTTGTAATACAATTAGTGCCACCTTTCTGAAATAATCTCTCAGTTTAACGACCAATTCAACTAAAATTTTTACAAATTACAAAAAAAAAATATCTGAAAATTAGAGAAAAGTAGAAGTTTTGATTTTAATACTCTGTGTTTTTGGAAATGTCTTAGGATCTTTACTATATTTTTAAAATTGCTTAACTTTTTCAAACCCAAAATGTTTTAAACTAAAAACATGATACCACTATTTTTTCTATTGAAATTAAAAATTATAATTAACTTTCCAGTTGTTTTTTTCGCACTTCAGTCAATAATATATACCAGTTTCCCATCCCTGCTCTGAAGCAAACAATATAGTGGACGCACATAAAAAGGAACAGATTGCCACGGAGGAAATTCTGTAGCAAAAATTAACCAAAAATAAAAGCGAATAAGGCCAAAGAAATATCACCACAACAAACAATGCAAATTATTCGTAAAGGGTTTTCGATAAGGATGGGTCGATGCAGAAATAGATTGGCGAAATTATTTTTGAAATATCAAAGTCTACTCGTATAGGCACCACCAATACGAAATATAATATGGTTCAACTATTCGCGGCTGCTTCACATGGTATCACGGCTAATAGCAGTCCAATTTTTAATGATTCTCTTGCAAGTATGCGGCTGAATTTAAACAATGGTCTTGATAAAGTTGGCTTTGAGAGCTTAGATCGAATGCTCAATAGTGGCAAAGACCTGCCGCTATATAAAACTCAGCAACCCTCATAAGCGCAGCGGTACTAAACAAACGATATTAGTGGCCAATTCACATCATGTCCTAAAATCGTGCATGGAACCACATGTTCTTGAGCTTCGTATCGCCCAATTAGGGACAAAATAAATTCGCTCTCTGTTGACACATCTTAAGTTCGCGTTCATTAGCGTTATAGGCTGTATAAAACATAACACCGTAAAAAAATTATGGCTGCCCTGGATTTTCAATATAAATCCGATCTTTTTGGAAAACTCTATATAAAAAGTTCCACTCGTAATACTTTAATACATCGTCTAGCTACCTCAAGTGTATGTTTCATCCGTGATGACGGATAGAAGATGGTGATGCATTCATTCAAAGTAATACATTAAAACAGAGTTTTTAACTTTTAAATAGCACAGTGTTTTATTTTTAGTAATAGTAGTGGTTGCACAGTGATACAACTTGTATTGATACCCTATGGAATTAAAGTATGTACTATCAATAATTGCTTTACAAAGCTATCTTTTTGCAACTCCTGACACAAGGCGCTCATGTAGTTATACCAGCATAAAGCTTCGTAATAGCAACAAACCCTCTCCAAATCACTGTTCATTTCTGAAAATGTTGTTAATGTCTTGAATGTTGTTGCCTATTTTCTATTCAGGAAAACAAAAGCAACAGCGGAAAAAGTAAAATGGTAACTTTTTGTTGTTACACTATTTTCTTGCATTGTTTAGTACTTTAGTTGATCGTCTGTGTTATTCTTCTCGTCCCGTCGTCTCTGCTGTTGATGTTAAGGACTTTGTGGCTGTGCGAGTTAAAGTAAAATATGTTGCCAGTTAAGGACTTGCAAATTACCGCTTAACAAATGCATTTTATTATACCTTAAAAATTGCTTGCATATGAATTATTGGCACTTCTAAAGTAAAACGACTTCAGTAGCATTTAGCAGACATAGCTGCGGTTTTTTAACCATCAAATTAAGAGTGTTTTAGCATTGTAAGGACTTTAATATGTAAGTGTGTGGAGACAGCAAGTGTGCTTTTTATGGAGAATCTAGTAGGAGCAGTTGCGAAGACTCAACAAAACTCTGTTACATCAAGCAGTGGTTACTTACTTACCACTCTTAGGTAATTAGAATTTATGAATTGTTATTTTAATTTATTTATTTATAAATTTTTATTGCATAAATTTTGGCTCAGCACCTTGGCTCAATTACTTGTCTACTGCAGATGTTTTTTGATACATACTCGTATAATAAGAAATATTTGTAGCGGTTGTTTTTAATGCTTAAAATTATCGTTAATAGAGCAGTCATTAAGTATTGAAATTATATTTAACTACGCTCATTTTTAAATGCTTTGCAATATGAATTCAAATATTGATTGATAGGGATTTTGCAACAAGTATTGATTTCACTTAATATCTGCGAATTTGTCTCTTTCGGATCCGAAAGATGTGTGTGTGTGTCTTACCCTTCTCTAAAATATTTGGCTTTCAAAGTTTTCACCCTGAATGCTTTATAATTTCCTTTGCCATTAGTTGTGAAAAGAACACAAAAAGAAAACGTCTAAAATTAATAAATTAATAAACTTTACTGATTTTTGATTTGGTATTCCGACAGAGTAATTTGATGTCGATTTATGGAACAAATTTACGTCACCCTTTTCAAGTTTGGTTTAGAGACAAACTGGTTTGGCTAATGTGCCATCTTCAGTGTCATTTTTCGTTCTCCCTACACCAAATCACCGTGTTGGATTAGTGTCGGAAATAGTGTGTAGGAAAGCAAACTTTAGTATGTTTTATTAAAAAAATAAATGTATAACGATCAACTGCGAGCATTCAGAAAATATATTTTTTAAAGCACGGTTTATAAAATTTATGTATCGATTATCAAAATTTGTTTATCGTTTAAAAGGTAGAACACATATCTTTCATAAATACTGAAGATCAGTTTCGAAACAACACATTAATGATATTTTGAAGTTCCAACATAAAAAATTATGTCATTTCTTAAAAAACGTAATGTGGACTCCAACAAAACGGATTTCCTATATTAGAATCCCTTCATATATATTTTTTTTTTACCTTCATATCGCTGTGTAAAGTCAATATGTGTATGGTTCTTTTCCGCTCTGGTGTTACAGAAGTGCCAATCAGAGAACAATATTTTTGTGCAACTGTGTAAAATTTAAGGTTTTATTTCATCACATGCGTTGACCTAACATTATAGGATTTTATTGTTTATTGTTTTTTTTTCATTATTTCGAAAATAATCAATTCATACTCGATTAATCGAAAGAGACATTTTCAACAAAATTTTTTCGATAATCACAACAAATAGTTGATGATTCATCATCTCTCAATTAATCTTGACATCACTAGCTATAAGTCTACTAATTAATCTGTCTGTGTTGTAGGTTGGATTCCTACGAAGAACTGTGATCTGCTTCACTACAACGGGTGAGGATATTCAGTACGAGTACTACGCCTGCTAACATAGATAAGAATAAAAGTTATAATTGCATTGTAATAACTATAATGATGTCGAATCACTGTCCGCGTTATCCTTTTGAACAGAATGTGAGCAAAGGAGCAATTTTTGACCAAATAAGGAGTACGACATAATGATGTTTTTGTTTTCTAATTGTAAAAAAGAACTTAAGTAAACCATATTTAGACAAAAATCTTCTAGTCGCGAAATTTAAAATTCCTCATTTTTTGTTAACACAATTTCGGTTTAAGGATGTGCACTGTTACTTTGTAGGTAATAATGTACAATATTTAAAATTATCCTCAAATGTTATAAAATATGTTATGCTGATATATTTTCATTATTTCCTCCTTCGCAATACACCTAAAAAACAAGTATTTTTCACAATAATAAAAACTCATTTCCATAACGAGTTTATTTTCATAAATGCAATTCTAACAAATTAACTTAATTGAGTGCTGTTGAAATTTTATTATCATTTTGTTCATTGTTTTATTTTCTTGCTGTTTTGCTGGCTTTGTTTTTGTAGAGTTAAAAGAAAATTAAAAATTATGGAAATTTGTATGCATGCAATGAGCAAATTTAATTATACTTACAACATAATAAACGAACATATAGAATTATTGTAAAAAACATTAACACATGGCCATGTAATACCTTTTTAACACAAATACACACACACATCCATAGATGCATATACACATGCTTAATCCAATGCCGGCTTTCATACACATAATCTTGGGCACATTTCTAGACAGATATTTTATTTGGCAGACACAAGGGTACCCTGTTGTAAACACGTTAAATGGAAATAGATTTTTTTTGTTTCCACGTTGGTTTTCTTACAGGTTTTTTTTTGTGGTTAAAACTGGGTTCTGCTTTTCTATTTGTTTAACCATTTTTTTTACTTCTCTACTTGCAGGTCTGTTGTTCTTTAAATGTACAACACAAAAGTAATTATTACCGTTGATGTTATTGCGTACACGAGTATAAATATGCATGTGTGTGTTAAAGTGAATGGCTGCAACATTGTGTCGTTGGGATTGGTACTTGTTTATATGGTGTGAAATACAACAATTGTCGAAAATATAAAAATTAATAACAATAAAACAAACGCATATCCTCTTACTGCCTTTTAACAAAGAAAGGAATAAACAGAGAAACTATAAAAATATATATAAAAAGCTGTCGAGGCTTGGGACAATTTATTTGCCGAACGTAGGTGAAGTGTAAACCAGCCAACTTATTTATATTTTGCCTTTCGTTTCTTATTTATATTTTACTGTTCTCTCTTCTTAATAAAACTGAAGTACAATATAGAAAATACGTTTAAAACTGAAAAATATTAAAAAGAGGGGAAGTATCTCTAGCTCCGCAAATAAAAAATATACATATGTCCTTTAAATATTCTTAAACTACAAGTTATATAAATGGTCTTAATCGCCCGGATGCGATTCTTAGCCACCTCATTTATATTTCTATCTCAAAACCGCAATTTTGAAATAAAATCGTACAATTACTAAAATATTGCAAAATATCGGAAAGACCGTTTAGAGCAAAATGAAGTTGATATAACCTTCAATTGTACCATTATCAAATTATCTGTCTTTGGGTTTAGAGTGAAAAAGTTTAGAAGTTGGCTGGAATTAATTTTTATCGCTTCGTGCAGATCTGTAAGAAATTCAAAACTATTAATCATGAACATGTGGTTACTAGATTTTGTTTTCTTCACGGTGTAATACATTTTTTCAGTTAGGATAAATACTTAATTCGATATTAGTTCCCTTAATACTTTTTAATAATTTTAAATGAGTTATGGTTTTTGAAGCGATTCGCTCTTCATAATGCTAAACAAAAACGAATTGAGTAAAGCACGCCATTAGAGAATGATTTTTAATATTAAATCCTGGAATTACAAAGAAATAATATTTTTGAAAATAAATTTAAATATTAAACTTATGTAAAGATGTTAAGAATGACCTAGTTTTGAAATACCTGCATATCCTGCATATTTTAAAAATAATTACAAGTCCTGAACTAATGTCAGGTAAACTGGGTTTAATAATCTAATGAAATTATGAAGTTAAATTATGTATATTTATTTTAAAAATATATTGAAGTTTAGATATCAAAATAATAAAATGCACCATTTTATTTTATTAAAATTAATGTAGCAAATAATAATTCGTAATTGAGAAGAACGAAATGTAATCGATGCAATTAATATTCATCGTAATTTATGAAATAAATTGTGGATTTATTATTTTTATTGTGTTTTGTATATTGCTTAAAAATAAATATTAATTATCCGCATTGTGACCCTAATTGTTTGAGGGAATTCGATATTACGTATACGCCGCCAGTTCTATTAGCGAAAGTTCTTTACCATAATAATTAAATCGGTTTCATAGAAGATAATACAGGTACGAAGACTATTCATTTATCTTAATAAAGTAATAATAATGAGCAATTATTAAAGAACTGTTCTTTAAAAACTCGGACACATTGAACTTTTTAAGGTTTTGTATTAAAAACATAGAATTACGAGTTTAATAAATTACAGATAATATATTAATTCTTGATTTGATATTCCGACAGGATGATTTGATGTAGATTTTTAGAACGGATGTCCGAAGATGACATATAGCCGAAAGCGGTTTGTCTCCAAACCAAAATTTACAAGGGATGACGAAAAATTTTTTAAAAAATCTACAAAAAAAATATTACATTTGTATTATTCTTTTCTTTGAATCTTAGCAGTGTCCGCATAAAATATTCTGGTGATTTTTTATCATAATGGTGTCCAGTATCTCACTAATTTGACTTTGATGGTCTCTGAATGCTCTATATTATATTGGTTGTATAATATCTCGCAGTGTCCACTAATCCGACTTTTAATAAAAATTTTAATTACAAATTTTCCAATACTTTATACTATCACAATTGTGCTGTAGCCTCACAAGAATATTATAAAAAATAAAATTGGTATTTTTTTATATTTGGAAAAACTTTGAAATACTAATATCAGTTTTATCTTTAGTTAAGATATAAATAGACCTTAAAATAATAATTATAACAGTAAAAAGGAAGAAGTTGCTTATAACGTATATTGCAGCTCTACATATTTGGTTAATGATAATTTCATAAAAAGCAATTTGAACATTAGCATCCTTAAACGATTTTCTTGTATTCTGAGGCAGGAACGTTCCCTTTTTCTCTACCATTTCATTTAAAATATAAATGAATATATCTCAACAACTATTTTCCTATAAACAAAAAGTAACAAAACGGAAACACACACAAGTTCCACTTTACATTACTTAAGCGAAAAGACACAAAACCGTTGGAAAAAATAAGAAAAAAAACCTTTGCTTGCCACCAAGCCGACCGCAATAAACAAAAAGTAATTTTCACAAATTTGCCAACGCATAATCCCCGACTACAAACATCCAACCATCCACAGGAATTTATGTAGCGTAAATAAGAAATGTTACGCCGACAAGAGTACAAAAAATATAAAAATAAAAATATTTACCGAAATACTCTACAACACAGTTGAAATTCACACTTTCTTGAACTCATGCATAAAGTAACATTAATTTCCCTTTCCTTAAGCAACAACGGCAACATCAACTAATACACAAAATATATAAATCACCCTCCTACTGCCAGTATTAATTTTGGTACAATGTGACTGCACTTAAAACTTGAGCAGCTGTTAACCCGGCTTTTTACCTCATATTACTAAACAAAAGAAAGTCGTTAGCAAAAGTTTAGGATAAAGTTTCACATCTAAACATACCATAGTGCAAGGCAACCACAGTTACTCAGTGGCACATCTACTAGTTACACTGCTGCTATTACTGCTAACATTAATTTATAATTCTTACACTATAGCAGAACCATTTTAAGGAAATAGAGCAGGAGAAGTAGCAACATTTTTATTTTTATACGAGCATTTGGTATCTTGTATGGACCCAGGTGTAATGCGTATATGACCCTTCGTACGTGAATCAAGTGGCAATTTCACTTTCCTTTTGCAACAATCAGACTATTGTCGTGCACCATCGTCATGCCTTTCAATAAAGGAGAAAAAAAGTAAGAATCCTCTTAAGATGAACATAGAAGCTATCAGCGGTTTAAAGAAGTGCATTCTATAATCGTAGAAGACTGTCAATTGCTGCTTGGAAAACAGCAAAAGAACTCTTTTTTAATTCTCGGCAAAATACAAAATCTACACACAATAAATAGGTCTTAAGAAACCAGTTTGATTTTCAGAAGAATTAAGCGATTTAATACCTTCAAACTTCTTCCTGTTGAAACGTGTGTCTGCACGAGTTTCTCTCTGGCTTAAAACTAAGTAAAACTGTCGCGCCATCATTTATTATCGTTTCCTAGTAAAATGATATTAACGACTTTCCTCCACAACTGATATTAGAAGAAGCTACTGTTTTTGTGTTTACTGGCAATTTAAGTTTTTGTCGTCGCCTTTTTAAAGCAATAGAAGTGGGTAAAACTTTAAACTCTAATGTGACTTTTGTTTCAAGTTTAGAAAGAAATTCTAGCTGAAGGTTAACAACTTTGTCCTAATAACTGTGATAGTGCTGAGGATATTTTCAATTAAATTTCAGTATATTTCTCAGCATTAATTTCAAAAAGTGAAAAGTGCTTAATCCCTTATTAATCGATTTAAAGATTTAACTAGGAAATTAGTATATGGGTCAGAGTTGGCTTATGTAATATAATTAAACTTGGCTTGGCGCAACATCAAACTCCTTAATGATAAAAAATTGGCATATATTTTATTAAATAGATTTTTTTGTTTAAAATTCATAGGGGATTTCAAGTTTATGGCCTTTACCTATAATCTCTCCCATTAACTTTAATCAACACAAAGGCCTCGTTGGCAGAGAGACGAAGAAGACGGTGAGAGTTTCGTTTAAAAAAAATAAAAGCTACTGCATTCCTTTGTAAAATCTGTGTACTGGCTCTCAGTTTTAATTCAAAAACCCTCTTGGTGACAAGCAAAACATCAACTGATATACGTATCGCGAAATTTCTAGTCCTGTAGTTGCTGTAGATAGCGTAACAAGAAATGAAGGAAAGTCGGCAACACAAACTACATGATAGAAGTCTTGCTTAAAATTAATAAGATTAACTTGAGGCAAGTAATTAAGGCTTCAGTTCGAATATATTAAAAGTTCTGTTTAAAATGTTGCTTGTAGCTAAATTGTTGCGAATTTATGCCCATAGTGAAAGTAGAAGGAACAATTGTGTGTTCTTAAGTCTCAATTTAGGTTATTATCAAATTCCTCTTAACTTGCTTTAACTAACGCCAGTCAGAAAAAAATTAACCCCATTGAAGACTTATACTTTACAATATTTTAATATTGAATTCAGTTTGCGTAAGCTTCTACATTGATTTCTCTAAAAAATTTAATTTTAAATAATTATGCTTCTAAATATCACTGCGACTTTCCAAAATTGTTTAAGCAGTTTTAATATCGTTGTAGAAAATAATTGTCTGCTGGTCTCCTGGCAATGGCTTTTGGTATCGAACTAAAATTCTTTAAATATAGCGTAAATAAAACTTCAGCTTCTTTTAACTACCCTCATTATCAGCGTAAGGATTAATTCGCCAATTGCTTCGACCCTAATAGGCTTGCCGTATTTAGAATTTCAAACCACTTTATTCGTCCGTCTGTCCAATTAGCTTAAAATCACCTGTTCGACGGGCATATGTTTCCTTGATTTTCTGTGGTTTTTACGCTACTCCATAAAATATCCTTATTATGATTATCGAACCGACTCATCTCTCCGTCTATACAACAGAATTGAAATTAAAAACATTAAAAAATAATTTACAAAACACATATATGTTAAATTTAACTAAAACCGGAAACCGCAACTAAATTCAACAAAAGAAATTAAATATTTATAAAAAAAAACAAAATTGTACCCAAAATACTAACAAAAGTATTGATTTCATAAGATACTGAAATTAAAAGAAAAATTACTGAAATGTCAAAATTTTAGCAAAAAATTTTAGAAAGAAACGGGATCTTGATCGAAAAAAACTGAAAATTTACCATAAATTAAAAAAATTAACTCAAAATCAGAAAATATGCCAAAAATGTAAAAAACTTGAAAAAAATTAAACTTCCGAGAAAAACAATATTTTCAGGAAAATCCTCCAATAAAAAATATTTTGAAAAAATTTAATTTGCACAAAAGCAAAAGTTTGTCTAATATTAGAAAAAAGGTTAACGAATAGTTATACAAACTAGTTATTTTGAATAAAAGTTAAAACACAAATGAAAAAAAAAACTAACCGAAACAATTACGTTCGCCGATTACAATAATAAAAATCGATAACATTTTGGTAATCCCATTAAGATGGATGGAAAATTTTCGGCTAAATAATCCGAGCGGAGAGAAGTTAACACTCTCTTATAAAAAATCACTAATTTACGGTGGAACAACATACGCCAGGGATGCGTGGCCAAGAAGGTGCTTGGTCTCTAGTATGTCAATTCTGGATACAAGTCGATCCCCAGCTTTAATGCAGACTTAACCGTGCATATAGAGCTCTGTGTTGGAGGACATTTTTTTCTCCATTACAGGGATGATTCCAGAAGCCTCGAAGCAGGAGAAGTTAATCTCTGAAAAAATTTCGATTTTAGTTTGCCAAGGGAGGAAGGCGGAAGAAAAAATGCCTCGCAAAGGGTGGACGGGTCAATCTTCAAAAGTACATATAAAGCGTTGGATCGTGATATTCCGATAGCGAGGGACCATTGTCTATCTTCGCAAGAGGTGGAGAGGTTAATCTCTATAGGAACTCACTATAGTCAAGAGTAAAGGCTATTGGTAGTACGAGAGCCGAATGGGAGTAAGGTAGTCATAAATTATGAATCGGTTTGCCTGAAATCAATTAGAGGAAAGAAGGGCGTCAAAACTAAGGGTTAAACTAAGAAACAAAACAGGCAAAATGTGCCCAACATTAACAAGCCTCACCACTATATTATACTTGAAAAGCCCTTTGGTTTTAAAATAACACTGAAATTTACTTGCTGAATTAATTTTTTTTTTTAAATGTCAATTGAACAAATAAATCTTCTCTAGCAACTACAAAAATATTTTTTCAGACTTGAGTGTAGGGCTCAGACCAACTAAATATAGCCTCCTTATTACTTTTTATATTCAATTTTAATTTATTTAAGGAAACTCTTCCTTATTGAACCTTTTTATTTTAATTAAGAAGTAAAAAAAAAAACAAATGTCGATAACGTTTAACCAAGTTAGTTTTTATATTTGTGATTGCAAGTTACGAAGAACATAACTTATGGTCGACTTTTTATTATAATACTTTTCGTTAATATCGTTGTTTTTTGTTGGGGGCCATTTTCACATATTCATTTATAGCATGATGTGTTTGTTTAGAAAAAAAATACTTTTTTAACAAAACAATAAATTAACTTTATTTGAAGCAAAACAACTCCAGTCCATATCAGCTTAAAAATAAAATTCAGCTTTTAAATAAACTCTCGAGTTCTCTTCTACTAAATCTACTTTTTATAAAGATTAATTTACCATTAATTTGCATATCCGATCGATGATTTTGATAATGACAAAAAAAATAAGAAAACAAAATTGTTTTGTAAACGGAAATATACGAAAACCAATCAACATGATAAATATTTTTCAAATGAACAAATATACAAGAAAAACCAACAATAAAAGCCACGTCAAGCAGAAGCTAACAAAATTGTATGTAAATCCCCCGGGGAGAGATAGGTAAGAGTATGTGAAATGATGCCATACACAAACACTCGGAGCACACGCTCTTTTACAATTTGCTAAATAAATGAAATGCTGTTAAAAACGGAAATTATTTTAAAATCAAAAATGATGATTGCATTACCTACAGCTAAAAAATCAGTCATGACATCCCCAAAGACACTCACACTTCGAGCAATTATAGCTTTTTTTCCTCTCTACACTTTGTGCGCTGTCTATATGTATGTGTGTGTGTGTAGGAGTTGTTGTGCGATGACTGTTATCGCAAATCAATGTTTCGAACTTAAGGCAAATATAAAATAATAAAAATAAATTTTAAATACAAAAAAAAGCAAACTGCTCCAGTAAGTAGCTCATTTATATGAGCAACACGTACCATATGTTTGGACCATTAAAGATAAGCGCCGCCTGTTGCTAACGACAGCTAAAATGATATTTTGTATAAAGATTTGGAACAAAATTGTACTACACAACAGGCAGATGAATGGCAAATGATTTAAAACATTGAGAAACGAATTATTTAATTTTTTTTAAATATGACAAATTTAAAACAGGGTGCAAAAGATCATGTTATTTACAATTTCGAAATTCTCAATTGACCAACCTACAGTAATGATTAAAATATTTTGTGGCAAAGATGACATATTTGTCACAGGCAGCCTGCAATTACTTAGATGGCCTGGCTCAATACCTTTTTCTTATTATATGGTTCTCATTATTTTAGTTTTTCCAACTAACATTTGATCCTGTTTGGCGAATACCAAAAAAAAATGTTGGCATAACCTACAGCTGATACGTGTAAAAAATAGTACATTTGTTAGAAAAATTGTTTAAGGCATGTGCAATAAATTATACATAAACTTCACCTCTACTCTTGCGCCAGTGTTCCTAAAGCTGATTGAAGTTAATTCTCAAAATAATAAGGAGATGAGGCTTTAAGGGTGTGGCTTAGAATTATTTCCTACAATTTAAACTTTTTTCATTCTATATGCTGCCAACCATGCTGTCATCATAGTTGTTGTTTGTTTCATGTTGAAATCAACACTTTTCTGTATGTAACACTTGAACTTGGGTGTCTGTAAGGAAGCAAACAATTTCCATGTATTATCTATTTTATGGCGGCCAAAAAAATATTACAGGTTATCTAGCCGGATATATTGTCTGGTTATTTAGACAATAAGCAACTCCTGCTACTAATGATGTTATAAAGGACAATGTGTTTGCCGTGATAGCAAATAAGAATTTGTGTATACGAACAACAAATTTTATTGAAAAAAACTTATAAAAATTGTCTTTAAATGTTATGAAATCCGATCACATATAAAAACGTCCATTTTCCAAAACACAAAATAAAAGACATCAAATGCTAAAGCCTTCCATAAGCCGTAATCTTAGTTAACTAAAATTTGATTTTAATGAGAGTTTTAATATTAATTTTGTCGCTACTTCTAACTAAAATAATTAAAGGGATATATAATATATGTACATCATCGTTTAAATGGCTTTAGTACTCAATAATTTGTAGAATTTAAACAATGGAATAGATTATGTTGACATTCATGTCAACTACCCTAGATATAAACACACTTCCAAATCGGTGCCAGATACTGCGAATTTGATTGTGAACATGACTGTCCTTCACTCAAGATGTGTATTGAACTAAATATAAGATCCCCGGCCATTGCCGAGTGAACAGGCGTCGCTGCCTGTGGTCATTACCTGTGAGCGCCTGGATCAGCTGGATCTAGTATAGTTGCAGGCCAACGTTCAGACTAAAAATTCAACAAATTAAAGACGGCGAAAGTCCGAGTTCTGGTATAAGGCGGCTGAGCGATTATCTCGGATACTCTTGCAAACTTTTATGGACAGATATGCCATGATTTATGTCGACACCAGGCTAACGACACAGTGTAACCCACAGCCACCACGTTGACTCCTGAAGCAACCTGACCAATAAATGCTCTGGACCTTAGAAAGTCCTACCTTCTTCCACTTTCAGGTTCCACACAAGCCTCAGGGACTGATTCCCCTCTTTTCCTTAGTAACAATATTTGATATATTGGAAAGATGAAATATGAATCCGTGGGCGAATTTAATGGACAGTAACGAAAGCCTGTCTCAATCTGATCTTTCTTTAAGAACCGACCATCTCGAATTTGACCAAAAAACATACAAATTATTTTCAATAATAAAAATTAACATGTCTATATGTATATTCAAATAGTGACTTGACAAAGAAATTTTACAAACGTATTAATTTCTCCAAGAATCAAAATTGAATCAATATATAAAATGTTTGAAATTTCACAAATAATTTTCAATTTACAAACCATCAATTATCTGCTAAAACTATAGGACCACTATACTTTCGTACAATACACAGTAGCCTGCTTGAGTATACTTTGCGATGATGAATTTCCACTTGACTAAAATCCATTTGACATTAAATGGAATGCAACCCTCATTATCAAACTGTATATAAAACGTGGAATTTCTTTCACCTGTCTGCTTTAAAACTGGCAAAAACGAAGAGACGAACATGTTATGGCGAATGATCCCTTGATCCTTGTTGATGTTGTTCGACACTACGCTGTACGCTATCCCGTACCCGTTAAATATTTTGAGCAGTGTTCACGGTATGAGGTCTTCCAACTAAATGATGTATTACTTATGCTGTTAGTACAATCGATACACTAAGATGATGAAGAGAAAGAATTGTTGAGTTGCAAAATAAAATAAGTGGTTCACTCTGCACACATTATGAGTGCTCTTTGCTTTTTTGATTTTCACTAGGATCTTGTTATTCTAATCTATATTATAATTTATATTAAGGTTAATTGGATAATTTGTATACCATGATCCAAATTTTAAATAAAATTTTTTTGGTTGATAAAATTGGTGGCAGAGCGTAAGCATAATCAATTACAATCATTAACTTTGTTTAAGTCTTTCGATTACTAGATAACAAATTTCGAATAAATAAACTCTTTCCATTTCCATTAAGTTTATTGCAATAGTATAACATATATCTTCTCATACAGTAAACATAAAATGTACCTGCTTAATAAAAATATCGAACACATCAGTATGTCTTTTGCAGCAATATCTCTTGTTGTGGAAACACGAAAACATTGAGTAAATCGACGTGAACATAAATTTACCTTTAAAGTTCACCTCTACAAATTTACATAAAAAAAAACATTTGTCATCGTTCATTCATTTACTTCCAGTCTGTGTGTTGCCTCGTTTTGCAATCGATTGTTTTCATTCAAGGTAAACCGTCTATACACCACGAAGGTAAATAGCAGCAAACTTTCACATTTTCAACCAGTGCTTTTGCTGTTTTCAAATCCCCAGTAGTTTTGCGTTGCTGTACAAAATCGTTAACGCTTTGTTTGTAAGAGTGTTAACATACATAAGTTTGCTTATAATCAAACAAAGATTTCCAGTGCCTCTTCTAGGCTGTACCTAGTAAAGTTGCTTCTGTCATTTGAGGCTATGACGATGAAATTGAACAGGAATCTTTTTGTTTTTTCCATTGGCATTATTGTGCCTGATAATAGTTCAATGGCGATATCGTCGTCACCGTCAACATCCCTCTCTGTGCATATTGTTGTCGCTTGTGTTATAGATTTTTCAATTCATTCGTGTAGACATGGTTGGGGAGGACACGTTCTTTGTTGCTTATTGTTTCGAAATGTTTTCAAATGCAGCCATAAATCTTAACTTGTTGGATTTTGTAAAGACGTTTAGAGCAAAGGTTCGTTGGTATTGTTTGAATTTCAGATGAAATTGTCATTAGATAATAAATTGCCAAGATATTCAAAACAATTGTGAGGGATTTTACAAGTATCTAGACATGCGGCATGTTTTGTTTCTTTAGCATTTAACGAAGGGGGAGGAAACTTTTAGTTTGCCTTTATTAGAAAGGCGAAGAACAGAAGGTGGTCATAAATAATTGCTTTGAATCACACGCAAATATAAAGTTATTTGAAACTAAGTGAATATTTGAGATTTACGAAAGGCATTTAAGAATTATACAATTGTTTCGAAGGTTTTTCTTTTGGTTATTTTTATAATCAGCTATAAAGCAATAGCTTTCTCCATTTTTTATTAAATAAATACATTTTTTGATAAATGTTAAATATTAAATTTTTTTTGACGGCAAATTCGGTGACCGTCGGCGCGCTAAACCCACTGCGTCAAAGGACCGGCAGATCAGACAAGATCATCACTTTTGTCTACAATAGGGTTAGCGAGAAACCGCAGCAGTTAGTTCTCCGCCTTGTATAAAAACTGGGACTTTTGGAGACTGAAGCCTGCACCTGTACAAAAAAATTATTTCAAAGTTTGTTCGCTTAATGTGCTTCGGCCGAAAACCCATCCTTACAGATTTTATCTGTTAGTATCATTGCCTTCTCCTCGGCACACGTCACAAATTAATAATTAAAAATTCTTCTTTACCCATACTGAATGATGTAGCCGAGGATATCGAACGCGTAATTGATTTAAATTAGCCATCGAAATTGCGGGATTTGACCCTACTGGATTTTTTTCTTGTGAGGTTTTCTGAGGTAGCAGATGTATTTCAATTAATATTATGAGCTTTAACTTGTGTATGAAGGAGCTATTGTTAAAAGTTATATAGTTTATACCTATTGGAAAAACTTGAAAAATTAAGCTTTAAAAGGGCTCTATCTCTTTCTAGTACCAGGCATCTTTGCAAATTATTAAAATTCCGGGAATTAACTCCCTCAATTTATTCCATATTTCTGCCCGCACTTGATATGCGCTAATGGCCGAGTTCGCACGGTATTTCAAATTTATCTACCTAATTGCAAGCTTTTTAATCACTTATTTCAATCCTTCTGGTATTAGTTCTACAATGGCTATGAAGAACTTTACCCAAATGAAAGGGTTTGTACAAAAACTTTCGCAGAACTTACAAAAACGATATCTTCAGTAAAGTCTTATTCAAGTTAGTAAAAGCTTTTCTTTTTTAGCAGTAGTACCGATTTGAATAAGCAGCATTTTTTGCCGACAGCAAATGATGACCTGTTTAATAGTTTTTTATTTAGACTTAATTTTTTTTTTTTTGAACGGAATCAGATCAAAATGAATATGTTACAAATATTGCGTTTACTCGACTTATCGTGACTACATTTCTAAAACACTTTTTTTTATCTGACATGTAAGCCAGTGGTCCTGGATTTTCAATACTCATTTATAATCTGAAGACCTAGTTCGAACATAGTGAAGCTTTTGCCAAGCCGAACGATCTTTCTTTTCTCCTCTCACTATGGCCTTTTACCAGACCTCTAAGAGATCTTTTATCTTTTGCTATATAAAGCAGAGCGCACAGAAACTCAACCACTGACTTCAGTGTATATTCACGTATGTGTATATGAGACTAACGAAGCTTCGCTGCCTAATGTAATCTTTGTGCTCCTGTCCATAAAACCACTATTATTTGAAGTTGTTCTTTTAGCGTTAGCTTAGTTCAATAGGTGTAGTAAGAAATTTTTATCTATTTTGTCTTCTAAAAAATCTACCAACAAGCTGGCAGTGCTTTAAAATGATTTGTCGGACAAAATCTTGATCCCCGGCGAATATATCCAGCTCCTAATTAGGAAGTTTACGTCATTTTCTGTGGTGGTTCTAAAACTATATAATACTTTATACCGCATGAGTTCGTTTTTTCTTTCTATTCGGAAAGAGAATTATTTATTTAATATGGACAACCTTTTTGAAAACAGTAAAAGTTTCAATTTTATTAGACATCTAGCTGAATGGAATGCATTTTCTATGCCGCTACACACGTTATCAACATTCTTTGTGTCTTATCTACAAATTGTGTGTCTAAACAACTTCTATTTATACCAACATTTAAGACAAATGGAATAATTCTCTTTCTGAATAGAAAGAAAAAATGAACTCATGCCTAAAAATTTAAATTACTCAACAATTAATAATATTTGTAGTTCGGAAAAAACAATAAAAAATTTAAAAAAAAATTTTATAGTAGTTTTCATTTATTTTGCGATCGGCCTTTTTATGCATTGCGCATAGACTATAATAGCCACAACTTGCTTTAAGCATTCCTTTTATGTAAATTGCGAACACGATTAGTAATTGAAAAGGGATGACAAAATTTCGTTTCAAAACTCTACTATTACTAACCATTACTTTATAAAAAGAATAGTAATGATTACAAAATTCTGTGAGAAGAAATTCATGCTTACTAATTGCCAATGATTACAAATAATCTAAAATTAATCACGATTACTTGCGATTACTATCAAACTATTAAAAAGAATCAAAAGTAATCAAAAAAACTTCTATTGATTCTTTTAGAATTATTTTAAAAGTTGTCGAATTTTTAGCTGATTACTATTGACTCTTTTTTATTACTTGATAGTAATCTCAAGTATTTCTGAGTATTTTGAGGTCACTTGTAACCGTAAATATAAGTAATTAAGTCAGAATATTTATGTCCAGGTAGTAGCTTTTTATAACCAAGTGAAATAGAGCGAAAGTAATGATAGTCTCAGTATAAGTAGTTTAGGTAAACGTGCACATATACATTAAAAACGCTTATCCATTAAAGCATTTTCTAACAAGCGTCGACCATTAATCCATTTGAATAGATTGACTTTCCATAAAATAAAGAATGACTTAATGGGAATGGGAATTGCGTGCGTGTATCACAATATTGTCTACCTACAGGAGCTGATTTAAAAAAAGCTTTTCTATTCACATTATTTTAATCCCCTTTAGCACTATATAATTTATTGGAAATTTTACACTTACAGTTAATTTAGCTTTAAAATAGCCCCAAAAGCAGGGAGCCCTCTTCACTCTGCTAGAAAACAAAAATTGTTCTCTCCACAGTTGTGTGAAGCATTCCTCCTTTTTTTCCAATTTCCTTTTGACTATTTAAAAAAAGGGTAAATAAATTGTATTGCAACATAAAGTAACAACAATATGAAAAAAAGTAAAATCAATTTGAAATCACACACGTTGTAATGGTGCTTAAATGTTAAAAATCTTCTCTTTCATGAGATCACGGAAGCAGGCAGAACATATTGCAGTAAATGAATGTGTACGTCAAACTATCACGTGCGTTCAATAAATTCACATACGGTCATTTGGGCACAGGATTAAAGGTCTCGACGGATTTTAGTCGATTTACTCAATACTTGAATGTGTTTTAAGAAAATAAAATAAAATAAACTGCCAATTCCTTCCCCACTAGCCGCACTGTTCTTATTCTTTTTTTTTTTGGATGAAGTTTATATGAAGCAGAAGAGTGATTAATTCAAAAAGCCGATATTTATAAAAAGAACAAAAACGAAATACTGAAATATATAAATTGAGTATATAAATTGGCACGAAAAAAAAATAAATACAAAAAGTTTTATTGAATTGCAATTTGCTAGAAAAATATAGGAATACACCCACCGTTTAACACTTGTTAACCTTTTACGCTGAAGAAGTGTAGCTTAACTTGCGCTGAATATGAATCCGCATATTTTGTCCCGTTTACAGTGGCGCACAAAAATGTGCACGAAAATATTCATATTTTGCTACTGAAGTACATATCACCTTTGCTGACAACAGCAATATTTTAAACTAAATAAAAAAAAAATATATTGAAAGAAAATAAAAAAAATTATTTATGAAAAAACTATATTGAGCGACTTACAGGCTATCTTAGAGATGTGCAAAACCGGACTAGAGGGAATCCTTTGGAAGGCTTGAAGAGAATAATCACTTAGGTAGCTCCATTGTAAAAGGCAAGCGACGTTATCCGTCCACACCACACCGTAATTGATACAATACTGGTATCATATCAGTCCGAAGACGACTCTGGACGTAGGAGCCAATTTCATTCTTATCAACCCGCGGAAAAATATTCGTATGTAGGATCGGGGTAGCATACGATCTGTTGTGGCATTTAGCGGATTTTGATATATTTTTATAAGTAACGATAAAGACTTGACAATTTTATTGCCATAAAAATGCTCTGTGAGTTACCTTTTTTTTGTAACTTTTACGAAGGTTTTATGGACATTATAACAGACAACCCCTTTCAACTAACTTACCGCTTGCGCAAGGCACGTATCACAATCATTAAAATTGTTGGTAAAAGAAGCTCAGAAAAGGGCTAAACTTATCCACTTTTCACGAAAAATGATTTTCAGCAACCATTATTTTTAACTAAATAAATGTATGAATAAGCCAGATTAGCGACATTGGTCTACTAAGGGGTTCAAGGGCCGGTGGAGTCATGGTTCGTTACCACTACTGGCAATTGCAATCGCTATTCCCGTGCAATTTCAGCAAGAAAAAATTCAGCAACGGACATTTAAGTACGCTGTGCGGCCTAATTTAGTGATTTACATAAAGTCACTCCTCGTCTATAACGATAAACCGGCTCATATTTTTAAGCAAAAAGAACACAAAAAATATATTGATGAATAAAGAAAATGCTCTTATCACCGACAGTTCTAACAGACATATCTAAAGTAAATAATTGTAATTATCCTTTTGCGTAGTGATAAATTTTAGCGCTTATCAACACAACTTTTAAGTACATCTATACAAAAATTTTCTTTAAGCAAAGCCTTACAATTATAGCTGTAATATTCTGAAATATTTTTGATTATTTTTAACTTGGCAGTACTGTTGCTAGAAGTGCAGATTTATCTGCATTTGACAGATTTTTACTCCCCTAAATGTCATATTTAATATTTGAGGATTTCTAACCAACATATGCAACTTTTTCCAAACTCTATGCATGTGATAACTTATTTGACTTTGAAACTAATTTTGGCACCATTATTAATATTATTTATTCTGGAATGTAAGTTTTCAGCTACTTTTTTATTTTCCCGTTCACGTTAAAGTGAAAAATATCAACCATTCGCGAAATGATAAAATAGAGGATGCGTGTGTGTCAGTTGTTGATATTTTTCGTACTTAATGAGTTTTTTCTGTGCGTAATACAAAACAAAATTCAATATATTTTTCAAGAGAAAAACCTGAACTTATATTTTTCGATTTACAATGTCCAGAGAATATCTTGTCTCATAAACGTAACTAAAACAAAATAAATAATTAGAGGAATTTTTTTCATAACCTAAGGATTAGCTCTGCTTAGCATTATTAGTACCTCCAGATTCGATTAAAATGTCACCATATAACACTATAGATATGTTTAAAAATAGTTATTGTAAATGTTTTGTAATTTTTAAAATTAATTAATAAAACTAAAAATAAATAATCTTTGATGTACATTTTTGGAATAAATTTCCTTTATCCCCTGTCAAGTTTGGTTTAGTGTTAAGCCGCTTTCAGCTATGTGCCATCTTCAGTGTCAATTTTCGTTCTCGCCAAAACGAAATGGTATGACGGAAATTCGTTAAAGAATCGTTTTATATTATTTTTAATTACTTTGAATCCCCGCTTAAAGATTGAAAACAAATTGGGCATACAAATGAACATTGATTAGAATAATTTTGTTTAGATCAAAAATCATGCTCTTCTGTATTTTCTTTATTTAACTTGAGTTTTTTTAAAGATTTTTCATTAAAAAATTTTTTGATTTTTGCAGATTTGACCTCTCAAATTTCTGGCAACACTGCGTGGCAGCACTTTGATTTATAGTATTACTCGGCTTAATTTAACAGCAGTTTTCCTCATCATATAGTGATAGTTCTATTATCTGAAGATGAACATATGCCATGTATTAATCCTTAACCAGCTGAATTTTGTATTTAGAAATTATACATCATTAGTGATTCCATTTGTGCCCACCATTTTAGATAACCAACATACCTTCTATAGTTATTCAAATACTTTTCAACATGATCAAAGTACGTCGAGAAGTATCTGCGTGCTTCGCATAAAGAAATATATATTATCACATACGTTGTTATTCTTGATATCAGTTGAAATATTTCTAGTTTTTTATTTAAATATACAACAATACTTGTCTTCTTGTTTTTAATGTCACATTTATGTAAGTGGATTTGCTTTTGAAGTCCACGAAAAGCACACGTTTTAACATAAGTCGTTTTTATTTGCTAACTTGACATTTCGATTTAGGTTCGAAACCATCGTTACGAATATTTTAAGTTCTGTTGAAAAGTTTAATGTGAATAAATATATTTTTTTCATGAAGACTACAGGAAAATTGTATTGGATTTCAGAACGAGACGAATATAACTTGGCCGAGTATGCACTACTCATGACCCCGTAATTAACATAAATATTTATTTAGTCTAGTAGTAATTGCATTGTAACTCTTCTGTCAAGCGCTTGCTTCACGCGGAATAAAAAAATTGCATAATGCATATTTTCGCGTTCCACAAAGTTAGAATTAGTTTAACTGTAGTTATAGCTAAATACTCTCATTCATTGGCTTTTTTTGATAAAACGTTGATTTTAATCGATACTGCGTTTATTAACAAAAGTAAACAATTGCACTTCTCTTCAATATTTTACCAACACTGTAGGCGTTTCGTAATCGCAGTCGCAGGCATAAAATTGTTGAGCAAAAATGAAAGTTCAAGCAAATAAGGCACGAAAAAATAGAGGGAAAGCATGTGTGTAGTTATGCATGCACTCGATTTACCTGCACAAATGAAGGATTTCTAATCCTTTGAATGGGCACAACATTTACAAGCTCAACCCCATACACACGCACACATGTCCAAATTGGTAACTATTAAAGTGAATTTCGATTGAGCTTCCCTGAGAGTATGAATAATAAGTCAAATGGAGTGTCTGGAGACCTGATAAGGTCTTTAGTTTGTATTCACTCTACCTGTATCTTCCTTCACTCTTTGTTACACACATAAATTTGCAGAGTTTTTGTATTAAAAAATAAACGTAACGTTTGATTTTACGAGATAGCTTTAATTTACAGTCTTGTATATTTTTACCTAGAAGAGAACAAAAATGAAAAAGAAAACAAATACACAACAACTTCACTAAAGTATTTTCAAAAATATTGACTTTTAGTCTATTGCGTTTTTCGTTTACTGCAAATGGACGCAGGAGAAAAAAACGATTGTTGTTTTTTAATTCCACTTTATTTGGAAATAATTTTTTCTTTGATTTTTGCCCCTTTTAGAATTTTTTTTTTATTACAGTAGACCAAATGTAAAGTCTATAAAGGTTGTGTTTGTTTGTGTGAGGGAATAACGAGGGCTTCGCCATTAATAAAATTAAAAACACTTGTCAATGCATGCTTTAATGCCTGATAATATTGGCATACTCGTAACAATCTACAAAGCAAAACAATTTGTGTAATGGTTTCTCTTATTTCAAGTGCAAATATTTTGTCCGTTCATTTAAAAACCATATGAATATGTGACTATGGTGGCTTACTTCTATGTGTGAGAGCGTCAGTTTTTTTTCTCCTGGCTGGGTACTTGAGAGGTCCTTATTATTTTTACAAATATCCCTTAAATGTGCCTGTCCTAACATATGCTTAATATTTATGTGACGAAGGTTTAGTGGTTGTGCTATTGATGTCTACATGAAAATGTTCAATTGGGCGTTTTAAGAGGAAATTAAAATTTGTTTGTTAAAGGTAGGACCCTAATGGCATTAAAGTATTAAACTATTCAGTGTAACTCAATCTATTGAAATATAAATAGAAGATGATTCTTTGGCAATACCAGCACAGGGCTGGGTTAAATTGGCTAGATTTTCTGTACAATATAAAAATATTTAAAGAGAGTGTAATTCACATATAGGGGTAAACTGGACATATATAAACGTGTTAGTAAGAATTTTAGTCCGACCCTAGAGGAAAAATGGCTGCTGAAAGATAATGAAATTCATACACCACTCGCTGTACAAAGCCAAATCTGCTTATGGTTTTTGCCACGATAATTAAATATGGAATTCAATTTCACAAAAAAAGGAAACAGTAACAAGATTTTCTAATCCAACGACATACATGTTTTTGATGATATTTTGGTTCAGGTACGAAATTGATAAAAAAAAAAAACACTGTTAATAAATAAATCTATATGTTGCTTAGGACAGCTCATTAAAATATTTTACCTTTGCTCAAATTTTTAGAGAAAGCAGAAATGTCTTATAACTAAAACTGTTCAAACCAAATGAAAAAAATTGCAATATAGAATATTTCTTACTTCATCTTTCCATTGTTTGGTTTCTTCCTTACAAGGAAAGGTTTCAAAGAATGTAGACAAACAGTTAAAAAAAATTTTAAATCCTTGTTGAAAAAAGCTTTATCTAAAAAAATATATTTGTAGCTTTTTTTGCTTTAAACGTCGCTATTACATTAGGTTAGATTTAACAGGCGGCTTGCAAAACAAACTTGCATGGGTCCGCTGGATCAGGTAGCTCAAAGATCAGCGTAAAAGAAAACTAACGAAGAATTAGCAAAAGAAGAGTAGAGAAACGTAACGCTAAGTCGAAAAACTGGAAAGAGTTGGCTGAAAGATTTGTGTATTAGTGCAGAGAAAAAGTGTTGAGTGTTCACTGTGCTGATGTAGAAATAACTTTAAACCAATTGCAATTCCTTATGATGGAATATTTCTCCTTATTCTCCGCTCGAAGAGGCTGACGAAAGACATCCATCCAAAATGTATCCGGCGTTGGTCCTCTAGGCCAGGACAAAGTTACATAAAAACTCGTCTACTGTTCATCTTTATTATGACAACTTCTAAAAAATGCATATGCAAGCAAACACATTCTAATAAAGGCTTGTCCAAAATGAAAAAAGGTGAGATTTGTAATACCACCGCCACTTATATATAAATATTGTTCATCATTGTCTGTAGTGAAATATGATTATAAAAATCTTCTATATTTTTAGGTAGTCCAAATTAAACCTACCAATATTATACCAGCATATTTTTTATTTATGAATAGAGTGGTAACTGTACACAACAAAGCGTATAATTTATTTAATTTTCGATTCTTGACAACTAGCAGTAGTTCTGACGCAGCGAAATAATCGCCAATATTTTAATTCAAGATCAAATCCCACAACCTTCATGAATAAGAATTTGGTCGGTCGTTTTTAGCAACTACCGCCCTGTACAACAGAGTGTTGGAAATCTATCTGTCCCATCTCATCGTCATTCCGGCCAATTAAGCATTTGCAGAACAATATTGCGGAGCATTTTGATATCGGATGAAGCACATTTCCAATTAATAGTTATTCCAACAACCAAACTGTAGTTTGTGGGGCTTTCGAAATTAATGTTCGACATACGTTAGTTAGTTACACCGATTAAGATGCAATGTTGCTGTTTATAAGCGAAAAAGTTATCGGCCAACAGTTCTTCGAAAATAAAGATGGAACGCCACAGAGCTAGGAGCTCTGTGTGAACTTTCTGACGAACGTTGCAGCTTCCCTTAGCCACGGTATGCTTTTTTATGGGGGTATTTAAAAGGCAAGGTGTCTGTTAGTAAACCATAGACTATTAGACAGGTTTAACAGAAAACAAATAAAATACAAAACCTGTAACCCGACACATTATGTGGTTTAATGCAAAATGCTCTCAAGAGAGCTTATGTCTGTACGGAAGAAAATGGTGGATATTTGTCACTTATGTCATATTTCATTCATACTAACTTCAAGTTTCCATGAAATGTGTTTGATATACATATATAAAGAAAGCTTATTTCGACCATCCTGTACCTTAACCGAAAATAAACCTCGTCGCCTTATTTAAAGAAAAAATCAACACATTTATTTAAAATAATTTTTCTTCTATTCAATCTTTCCCTCAAGTACGTCAAAGTAAAGATAACTAAAAAATACAAAGAGAAATTTTTACTCAATCATCCGTAGTTTCGACTCATGTTTGAAATTTTTATAATTCCTGTTGTGCATAGCGCTATAATATGTATAATTAAATCGCTCAATAGCTTTACCAAAACAGCTAATAAGCTTAATTGAGTTTCAACATTTTGCGAAACAGTCAAATTCTCCACCAAATACTTTTAAATCTACAACTCATAAACTACGGCAAAAAAAAAAAGCAAAGTTTTAAAAATACACACACATTTTTCGGGAAGCCAAACATAACATGTCTGGGCAACAACTCTCAGCATAACCAGCACTAAGCGGAACCACAATGTTGCAAGACTTGCTAAATATGCAGCAAAACATGTAAAACTTTTTTTGTAATATTTTCCTATATGACGACAATAACTATCGTCAGAAAGCAAACGAAAAAAAATCTCCAATTTAATTAGTAACAACAACAGTAGCAACAACAGTGATGGTGGCAAAAATAAACACTAACAACACAGTAACAAACAGCATCTCATTTATGCTTAGAGAAAAATACAGAAATAACCGTGAAAAAATTACGGAGATACAAACTAACAAAACAAAGCAAAATAAAGCTGCAAACCACCCACAACTTCAATTTATAACTTTTTTCTTTATTAAACATTGTTGTTAGCTGTTGTTCCGTTGCTGTTATCGTTGTAGTTGTTACTCGTTTGGTTGCTAAAACAACAAGAAAAATTACACAAACTAACACATGCACCCATACATACAACTACCAAGTTGTTGATGTTGGTTAAACTAGTTTTGTTGTTCCTTCCTTTTAGCTTGTTCGTTTTTTTTTTTTTTTTTTGTTGTTAAAACCACAGTTTTTTTACAATATTTTGTTGCCAGTTACTGTAGTAGTTGTTGTATTTTTTTCCTGTTGTTCCTCCTGTTTGGGTTTTTGCATAAAAATAGAAATAATGCCGCAGTACTTAAAGTTTCTGTGAACACACTCAGCCCTTGTAACACTAACATTGGCAGCTGTTGTTTCGTAACATGTTTCACTGATTCAGTATCAATCCCTGGCCACAGATTGCTCGGCCAAACGTTGCAAGAGTAGATTTCATTTATGAAATTTATTCCAAAGAAAAATATTAATACAGACACAAAACGAGATATTTAGTCATAATGAGGCAAAAAGGAAATTTTAATTGAAATGAAATTAGAATGTATTAAAGCAAAAGAGAAAATTATTGTAATTAAAAATTTTATAATTATGAGTCCATGAGTAATAGAATACAAATGAGGCTAGAGCAGAGTGTACTGAATACAGACAGTGAAAATTATAAATAAATATTTGAATCAATTTGCAGGCATGTCCAACGAAATAAAGACACTGTATTTGGGTATATATATTTTGCCCTACAGACAAAAGTGTAGGGCTGCCAAATGTAACTTAAATAGTCAGCTAGTGTTTTAAGAAAACTAGGACTCAAGCAACTAGTGCCTAATAACACACGTATACAAGGATTTGGATTGAAGCAACGGAAAGTTGCTTCTTGTGCAATTCGGGGTCTTAAATTTAAATCTGCATTCCATTGTTATTTTATTAATTGTTTTCGGTTCCCTTATGTCCAAAGTGAAGGAAGTGGCACGACACACATATCATAAGTCGAGAACGGTTTGTTTTATCTGGCTGAGTAAAAAATTGCCTCAATTTGCTCGATAGTTTCACAGACATTAAGGAAGTTGTGGCAAACAAAATGTTTATCCAAAATCTAAAAATGTTTGATTTTTAAATCAGAAAAGTTGGAAGGCGTCGAAAATCGCACTTTTCTGTTGCATATAAAACTAGCTGCATTTTATTAAAATTGATGCAGAACTTTTGATTATAAAGTAAAGTGTTCGTTTGTAAAGTAAAGTGTTGCCCTCTTAAAGAGTAAATTCTGAACACTCCCTTAATATTTGCGATTTTATGCAGACAATAACGGGCAGTGCATTTTGCCACTTTTAAGGATAAAATAAAAAACACCACCGATTGTGGGCTTAAACATATTTTGAGTATAAGAAGTGGGCAAAATATGTTACATTTTTTCTAGAAACGAAAACGCAATAAAGTTAGGATCCCATTTTGTATAAAGTTTCAACATGCATACAAAAGTACGACACTTGCCAATTTGTGTGCATGTGGCAACTTTGGTCGAAACGAAATACATTCACTTAATTATGAATGAAATCAAAAGTTATGCATCAATTTGGATCAAATGTGGCACGTATTGTCTGTAATAAATAAATCTATAACATAACTGACAAATAACAGAATTTATGTTTTTTATGAATTTTTTTAAAATACCACTTTTTATAAGTTAAAAATTTTTGTTTTTGCCACAACTTTCAACCATATATTTGAAACTACTGAGCAGAGTATTAATTAATCTTATAGTTGCTTACATAAAATATTGTTGTCGAATATCGAATTTGATCTATAACTCTATTATTTAAACAAAAGTTGAAATTTTTTTCTTAATCCTTATGGGGACAACCTTTACACTAAAGCATCAAATTCTGAGGTGGTCAGGTTTATACTTTGTATTGATTTGGTATGAAATGGGAAAAAATTCATAAATTATACATTGATAATAAGGCACAAATGTAAAAAAAATTACGTGTAAAGTTTTGACTTTATTCTAAATGGCCAGTCAATGATACTATCAGCGTAACTCAAATTTCGGCGGCTTAGCTATGGTTCCACTCTTCAATAAGTCTGGCATATATTGGTATAGCCTTACAATACAACAAGATAAAACTCACAAGCCCCAAACCGCACGACATGTTCCTAATTTTTATTAATGATCCTCTTAATATCGTACGACTTTGTAATATTTATTTATTTTTATCCTTATTTATCCAATATGTGATGTCAAAACCGCCACCATGCTTATCTTCAACCATGGGTCCAAGTCTAAATGCAAGTAAGCGTTAATTACTTGAAAACTCTGCATTTCTCAAAACAAATCTGTATACTCGGGCATTGAAAAATTTGTATCCTATACTGGTGGGACGGATAGACGTTGCACTGTGTGTTTTGGTGTTACCACTCAATTTCAAAAATCTAAGGATGCAATTTTGTAGAGAAATGTTTCAATATGAAATAGATATTTATGGTTTTTTGGAAAAATAGTATTTTGTATTTACAAAATTTAAGTAAAGTCCATGCAAGGGTACTAAGCAAGAAATGACATATTCATTGATAAGACCTAATTCATTGATCCATAAACATAGGTATACTTTTCTTTATAATACCATTTGGCTTCCATATATTTAAAAAACAAAGCACTTTTAAAGAACATGAAAGAATTTTGGAAATTATGCCGATATCTATTAGTCTCTAAAAATTAAATGAATTATAGTTTTCAATAGAAAAACAATAATGTAACCCCAATTTTCACCAAGCTGTTCTTTCAGTAAAATATAAGGCGGAAATGTCTTCTTTCGATTCAAAAATAATATAAATTTCTTGTAAAAGCCACGAAACTTGTCATAAAATATTTGCAACAAATCCAATGGGAATAGCATGGGCGGTAGATGGTTGGTGTGGCCGATTTTAATTAAAATTGTATATGAACAATTATTTTGATATTTAATATATTAATCTATGTTTACATACCGCTGAAAAAAAATTAAGGTTGTATACACTGAAAAGGCGATGAACGATGCTTAAAGCTGCACTTATTGGTACTTTCATAAAAGTTTACGTCGGCTTCGAGATCTCTTGTATATGTTCAATTTTTAAAACTATCTACGATTTTGATAATCCACTGTTAATACTATAGTGTGAATAAAATTACCCGATTCGTTGATTCGGTTCGTCTGCAAAAAAATATTTTTAGTCCAAACAAAAATAGGGTGAATAAAAAGAACAGGGTGTCAGCCGGGAAGGTATACTACTTTGTTTTGGTAAACATTAGTCTTGACAGTTTATATTTGGCTGTCATGAAGTAGAGACGTGGCAAATATATTATGGAAAAATATTCGGTAATCCCACGTGTTTTAATCGTTAAAACATTTTATCAAAATCAATCATCGATTACTGTGACGATGAGAAAGTTACGTGAAATTTTTGGGAGAAACAACGTGTCAACAATACGCACTATTTGTCGTGTAGTGAATGATTTCGATGAAAGAGGGACTGTAGCTTATAGGCTCAAGCATGAACCACAACGTAATGCAAGATCGGCTGAAAACATTACTGGTGTTTCAGAAAGTGTTCAAAACAATCTATCAACCTCAATTCGACACCGTGCTCAGGAGCTTGGTTTTCAAACAATAACTTTGGCCACAATTTTACACAAAGATTTGCATTTGTTTCCATTTAAGATTCAGTTGACATAAGAGCTTCCTCCAGAAGACCATTAACGCCGCCGTCCATATGTCAATAGCATGCTACAGCTCGCCTATTATATCCCCGATTTTCATGAAAAAATCATAACGAGTGACGAGGCACATTTTCATTTGAATGGATATGTGAATAAACAGAATAGTCGGTTCTGGGCAATAGAAAACCCTCAAATTATTCATCAGTCACCTTTGCATCCATTAAAAGTGACAGTCTGGTGTGCAATTTGGTCAGGAGGAATCATTGGACCTTACTTCTTTGAAACTGAAAACGGCGTAACGGTAACTGTCAATAAGGAGCGATATAGTGATATGATTGAAAACTTTTTAACGCCACAACGATTCAACAAGACGGTGCTAAATCGCATACAGCCAGGATTACAATAGAATTACTGCGAAAACTCTTTCCACAACAAGTTATATTTCAAGGAATAGTGATGTTGATTGGCCTCCACGGTCGCCTGATTTTAATGCTCCGGACTTCTTTTTGTGGGGATATCTGAAAACCAAGGTTTATGCAAACAAACCAAAAACGCTGGAGCAACTCAAACAAAATATTCGTGATGAAATTATTGAAATACCGCGTGAAATTTGAGGCTAACAGAGGCGGACATTTATCTGATATTGTATTCCATACATAATTGCCGACATTAAATAAAACATTTATCAATATACGATGGATCCTTTTTCATTTAATCAAAAATTATAAACAAACAAAATAGTATACCTTCCTGGCGGACACCCTGTACTGGAAGCGCTGAATAAAAATCCCATTTCAGTTTTTTTCTATTCCATACACATGTCTTAAGAGGCGTGGTTAATATGGCCCCCTATTGGGTTGGTTACTTTTTTGACCATAAATCAAGAACACTTGGTTTGATTTCGATAAAAAAAAAAACTCCGAAAAATGCGTTACATTCAAAACAGTTTCGTATACTTGTAGGAAAAGTATTCTTTGTTTTTTTACATTTATATTCTTAATGAAATGTCATTACCAAAATTATGGTCGAAACTTTTTTTAAACTCAAAGCTGAGGTAGGGATTCTTTTCAATAACACCTTTTAAGTTAAAGAAAATAAATTTCACAAAAAAGCAAAGTGCTTGAATTTTTTATTTCACCCCCAGCTGGCGTTGCTTTTACAATGCTGTGACCACAGTACCTACTTCCCAAAAACAAACATGGCAAATATAATTTGCATAATTTTAATAAATTAAACATTGTGGTCAGAAGGTATGTCCTGTGCTGTAGGCGAAAAAGAAAATAACCAATATATTGTGGAATTTAGTTGAAGTTTAATTTACGTGGTAAAAGAAGTCTTTATGGTATAACATGTTCCTAATTTACTTAAAACGTTTGCCAATAAAACCGTCTATGTATTGACAAGTAGGGGTTACGCATAAAGTCGTAACTATTTTAATGTTACAAGTTTTTTTTAGCGATTGCACGAAACTAGAGAAGGTGGACTTATATTTTATAAATCCAGTTGTAGCTGATATCCATCCATGTTAGATGTAGAAGTATTTATATTGTTGTGGCTGTAATAAACATTTAAATTTGGAACTAGTTGTTGTACATGTTAAGTGTTGCAGGGCGGGTGTATTTTATTTGTTGTTGTTATTTTTTAAATTCGTTAAGTTTATTGCATTAAAAACGTTTCACTTGGTCGATTTGTATGAATGTAATTTTTCCGTGCCTTTAGTCAGGTTCTGTATTTCATTTTAAAGGGCTCGTATGGCTGGCTGCCTGCCTGCCTGTTTGTATATGTGCTTAGTAATCACAACAGCGGGTGGTAGAGTTTTAGTGCAACATGCATAAGGTACATAAAACATGCTTAACTTTGGCAGTAATTTCAACAGCAACATGCTGTGCGAAACGCTACAGTTAAAAGTTGTACTAAAGTTTGGCTGAATAAAAAAGGTATGAGTAGTTTTAAAATTTTGTGAAATTTTAAAGTAATTGCATTTTGAAAGAGTTTTCCTTTCGAGCTGGTACTTAAATATTGCCTTCCAAATAACGTAGTCTTCCAACATTGCTTACAATTTAATTTAAAATAAAATTGTTAATAGTTTTATTTATATTCGTTTAAATAATATTCTTATTAAATATAAAACTCTGAACTCAAAATAACCCTTTTTCCCTGCTAAGAAGTTATTTTTTTAATTTATTAAAATAAATTTTATTTTGCTAAAATTACAACTTACTATTACAATGATAATAAATGTTTCAAGGCTAGTATATCTCTATGGAAATTATAGCTTTTTTTAAGATGAAAAGGATTGAGAAAAATAGCTGAATAATGTAGCCATCAACTAGATATGAACAACTAACAAACCATTTGTCGCACAGGAATTCGGCTCATGGATACCACTGTTGTTCATGTTCACTTCATATGAAACCATCGTTTTCTAAAAATATTTACGAGCAATCCCCTTGGGGAATATTAAGAGCGGCATCTTCAGTCACTTTCTTAAGAAGGCTGATAATAGGTGGCGGAGACTGAACACTTGTAGGGTCTCTAAATTGATGTGGCCCTCTTGCTGGCAATATTAACAGGTCACTGGGTGTTAGAAGAAGATGCCAGGCGACTTGGACTCCCCTATAATGACCACTGTCGCAGTTGTAAGGACATAGAGAAAGAGGAGACGGTTTTTCACCTTCTCTGCTAATGCCCTGCGCTGGCTGTCAGGAGACACAAATTTCTTGGAGACTACATACTGGAGGATCTCAGTGATATATCTAGGTGCCGTTTCAACGATATTTTAAGATATCTCACGGCTACGGGATGGATCTAGCTCCCTAGTCTTGGTGCGAGCATAGGCTCTAAGACACTATTTACCTGGCGAGTGGTATGGTCTTGTCAAAACGGGGTCATTTAGACCTTAATTGACAGCCTGCGTGCAGCAGGCTACCATGGAAACCAATGTTTTCCACGATGTTCGTCATTGATTGTCACTATCATTAAAAATATAGACAAGCCAGACGTAAAACGAAAAATATTAAGTGAACACTTTGCTAGACTAAAATTTAATACCAGCGTATTCGCTACATAGAAGGACATTAACGATTTAGTACCGTTGCTCTGCCGACGTTCTGTTCTTCTATTGCTGAAGTCTATAGCTGCTGGTGACGCACTGTTATACTTCCAATAAAGCTAGTTTGCACATGTTATATATCCGCAACTTACAAAGCAATTCATATGTATTTTTCCTCATAAAATTATTATGCGACACACATCCAAAATATTTTGATATAAAAATCCCTGCAAACATTGGAATCCTTGGGAATGAATTAGCTGACTGCTCCGCAAAAACCGGAAATAATCTAAGCCGCATACATCTAAAAACAAGTTAATGACAATTTCGTTGCAAAGGGCAAGGAACAAATTCACGGTCTTTAGTAAAGATTGCAATGAGTTTCCAAGAATTTGTTTAAAGCACACAAAAGTAAGGGCACAAGACATTCTGTAATTGCGCCATTAATTATCCAACAACTCCAAAGATTTTCTATGCGAATGTCCCATATTAACCAATTCTAGAAACTCTATATTCGAAAATTCTATTATCAAAATTTCTAAAAAAAAAAGAGAATTTATATAATGAAATTTAATATTTGTAAGGATCTCACAAGTATCTTATGATTAAATGTTATAATTAACAATATATATTAAGACATATATGTTAAATATATTTTAGTTTCGGTTAAGCTGAACGCCATAGAGACCATTGATCGTTCATTTTATTTTACAATTTGTAATTATAAGCTAAAGTTATTAAATTAATAAATAAAAAATAACATAATCTAAACTAATATTTTCTCTGGCGATGACTCTTTGTAAAATCTTTCCAATTTTTATTACCACCAATTTCGAGCAGTTATTTTTAAAAAGTTATGTATTAAAACTTCGACTAACTGGCTAATAGTAATTGTATTTATTACGATTGATCACTATATGCAAAGGCTGATCACTATAACCAAAAGTACGCATAATAAATATTATGCTTAAAAACAACCATACGTCACGGTGCCACCCAGCCATGATAAGAAAAGAAAATCAAAACAAGCTAAAGTATTGCATACTTTTTGGCAGTATGTTTACGTATGACTGTTATTGAATTACTTGTTAATACTCATACACCATAGTGGCGTAATATTAAAATAGATGTATAGTAAAATAAAGGAGGAAATGGAAAAATTTATTTTATTCCAATTTTTAATTAAATAAGTGCCACTGCTTTTGCAATTAACAAATGTCTTTACATGCCCTTTGGGGAATATCAATTTAGTTTCAGATTACAAATTATTCAAACGTTTTATTGTTTTTATTAAACAATCACTACTAACAATCACTTGTATTCCAAACATATGTTATCCTGTTTCTTAATTCTCATATAAATATAAAGATTTATATATAAAATTTGTCTACCTATAAAATGTGCTTATATAAAAAGTTTATTTGATCAGAGCTTTGTAGTTAGATAGTATTTTTTCTTTATATTTGTATCAGAAATAAAGTTAAATCTTAGACTTCATGAAATGGTTTGTTCATATTGCAAAAGTATACAAACTTCCATGTATTGCATGCATACATTGAATTTTGTGTAAAATTACGCAGTGGGTAATAAGAATAAAAGCACACTATACAACGCAAAGCTGAAAACAAAACAAAAATAAATAATGATGCGTGATGATAATTGAGTCGTTTTATGATGGGTAAAGAAAAAAACAGAGAAAACCTTTTATCTATAAATATGCGATAAGTGAGAAAAATCTATAAGTTCGTATGAAAAACTTTATATAGATAAAGCTACGTTTTGATTCATACGAATCATTTGGTTTCTAAAATATTTTCGTTAGACATTTTTAAAAGTTTGAAACATATTGCCTTCTTAAGGCGTCTACAAAATGTTCTTACGCATTGCCTCCCTTTTCGAAGAGAATTGTTTTTAATAAGGAATAACACGTTACTTAATGTAAAATAAGCACCTACATCAGACATTAAAACTTACTGAGACTATGTCCGTTAGGAACGCTATACGAAAATGAACGCTATCTATTGTTCTGGTAGTACCTTTCCCTCATTGTCGTGACTTTTGAAGAATTGCGCCAACTATCACAATGTTATATATATATATATATATATATATATATATATATATATGTTTATGAAGCTCCGACGTTAGTTATTTCGAATTTAACTTGCAACCGACTAGATTAACAACTACTAAAGAGCTTTACTGCAAAACAGATGCACAACAAACAGACTTTTCATATGAAGCTGATGAATTTCTAACGTTTTTGGCTGCATGAACAATGGCCATACTCAAAATTCAAAAATCTCCCAAGAATTTTGAGTTATACGTCATAACAAAAAAAACATACCCAACAAAATTTGCCGAGACTAAAACATGAGCAATTGCCAAAAGTATATACACATTTTGACCGATATTCACTTGAGCGGTTAATTATAATGCATCAATTATTTGAGACTATTACAATGTTATGTAAATTAGATTTGTCCAACTATAATATTAAGTATATTTACAAACCTGTATCTCTTCGTGTCCAAGCTAAGTTGCTAAAACTTATATGTATAGCGCAATGATCCTAATTTTGTTTTTAACTGTACTTCTCTACAATAAGACTACAGTTTGTGCTTTTCAATTTACCATTAAGTCTTTACTTGATTTCTTCTTTTATTGCATATTAATATGTTTGTGTGTATTTTTTTATTATTGTTATTTTAACTGCTGTACTGTATGATTTTTTGAATTGTAAAATTTGTACTTGATTTTTTTTTTAGTTTTATTTCTTCGTGCCTGATTGCACTTCATGAGCAATATTTTGATGTATGTTTTTTTTTTCTTTGCTTGTTTTCTTTTCTGATGTTATTTAACTCATATTGTTACGGAAAATATCAATGATTTAAATGAGAATTTTTATTTATAAATAAACTTACAAGTTTATATATATTTTGTACTATTTTTCGTATATTATAAACATTTTCCAACCCATCAATTTGTTCTAGAATAAGAATCCTTTCTTCCTTAAGTCAAATCTATAGAGTTCGAAATCGTATTATTATGAAAATAATAAGGATAGTGTGCAAAAGCATTTACTACTAAATAAAAATAGTAAAATATACAACTGTAAAAATATTGGGTTTATAAATATTTAAAATTTTTTATTGGGAAAAGCAAATGTCAGACATGCGCTCGAGTGCCTCATTATAAGGCGGTTAAAAAAGGGACATAAATCTCGCGACAAGTTCTTTATAAAATAATATTTATAACGTAATAAGAAGATGAGTTTGATTTAATATACTTCAGGCTATCGTAGTTAGTGATCTCTATTTTATATATATTTTTTTTTTAACTAAGACTTGCTATCGATGGATCAAAATAGTATCCCAACCGCCATTGAATCTTCAAATATAACATCATTTCTCTGAATTTAATGCTCTACATTTTGCTAGTTCTTCGAATAAAAACAAAATAAAATTTCTGTATTTAAAATGATGTCCTCATCGTTTAAAAATAAAACTTCAAACTAATAAAACAAAAGCAATATGTAACTCCTTCCATCTCCTTTAGTTTTTCTCGTAACCTGTTTCGCTTTCAAAAATTTAACCTACATATTTCTTCTGCTGGCGCAAAACTTAATTATTTACGGCGTGCACGTATATATTTCAGCCTTTTTGCAGCATGAATACAAATTTATTATTTCTTTTCTAATTACAAACTTTTATAAATATTAAATTTCACACAAATCTACAAAAATATAAATTTTTTTAAAAAGAGATTTGATATGCCCCAGCTCTTGCGTTCTTGTAGGCAGGCATAGTGCCATCATGCCGACACTTGCTAGCAACCGACATTAATTCATTAATTAAGAGGCTATAAACATATGTAATCCCTGCCGCATACATATATACACGTGCACAAACACACACTCACACATATACATATATAAATATATGTATAGACATGCAAACATTAAAACAATTTAAGGACAAGAATTTACAAACCTTAACTTAGACACAACCAACATATCAGGCGATTGTTTAAGTGTTTGTGAAAGGGAAATAAAATTCAGCATTAAGAGAAGAACCAAATAAACATGTCAACGCATTTATAAAACATCTTTCTAAATTGCTTCACGCTATGTTCAACTCAGAGCTAAATATTTACAGACATGTACACACATAGCAACTTCCACACATACGCTCAAATAAATATGTCAAATTCTTAGCGAGGCGTCAATAAACGTGGTTAAAATGAAAATTGAAGAGAACGAATAGTTTAAATTGGGTGAAGATCTAAAGTGCAAAGACTCAAAAGAGGCAAATTTGTGTTTTCCATAACCTTAAATAAAATAGAAAAAGAAATACCAGCATGTGATTTTGGGAGGAAATTTTAGTTTAAAACAATTTTTAAAATTATATGAACGAATTTGTGGAAATGTTTGTCGAAATTTTTTTAAATTATTTAGCGAATAATTTATTTAGGCTCAAGTTCATTTTTTATTCTTTCAATTAGCAGAATGGAATTATGAATTTTCCATGCGCCTACGTACGTCATCAACATTGTCTGTGTCTTTCTTCTGATTAGCGTCTACTGTGAACTAGATGTTAATTTTCATCTAATGATAAAAAATTGAATACGAGAGTTTGTGCATATATTAAATATTTTGAATTATTTTTCTGCTGCTAGCATTAGTGCATTAGATGCTGTTTCAGTGTCAATCTAAGTGTGATAAAGTGAACACGAACGGCGGTGTTCTGGGCTTATTTAGAAAAAGTTTCAGTTCGACAAAGACATTCAAATAAATAACTTTAAAATCGCATTTTTATACAAAAAAATGTACCAGAATGAAAACAAAACAACAATTTTCTATTAATGGACCTGTCCAATTACTCTCCAAAATTAAAAATATTTTATTAAAATAAGGATGGTTTATAATAACTCTATGCTGTGCAACGTCTGCAACATCACCAGATATAGTTCAATTCTGGGCAATGTATCAAACAGTGACCTATTAATTATGCCAAGAGACGGTATCAACTCCAAACTAAAATTTGGTAGGCCACTCAATGTCACCATTCCCGGAGACAGGTTATCCTTGTGTAAATACCACAAGTCTGATATGCTTTGATGTTGGCGTCTTAAAACCAACCACGAGACTCCCTGTGTCCATGGGCAAATGGTGCTTGGTATTTCAAACCACTATTCGGGCAATGTCGACGTGTATTTACATCAACTTAGATAAAATTTTTGAAAGAGAGATTTATTGCTATTTTCTTAAAATTTCTGCTTTCAGGGTAATCTCGGTCCAGGCTTGTTTTTAGAATCTTTAAAAATCTCAGTGATTGGCCACTGGTAATTGCATACCTGACCGGTTGCGTCACTGATTAGAAGAGAGAAACCGTTATCTGCAAAGAAAGCAGGAAATGCTTCTCCCACACAAATCAAATTCTTCTTAAACAGTTATAATGCAAAAAATTCCTGGAGTTAAATAAAAATAACCTTCGAATTTTGCTTGGTTTTTTACGCGACCATTTTCGACTGAGCTTTCCTCTGTGTAAGGGAAGCAGATTAGTTCACACTTGGGTCGGGTATGCATTAAGAAAGACGTGCTTTAACTTCTTATTGTTCAGTTAAAATCATGCGGACTTCTGCGATTTTAGTATTGAATTTCCTTAGAATTGTTCTTCAGAGATTAGTTAAGAAAATTATTTGAAGCCGAAAAGAACCATAAAATAACGTAGGTCAACACAAACAATTGTTGTCGCAATGATTAGTACCGATGATATAGGTTGCAAAGCATACCAAAGGTATTATTAGTTCTTGTAAGCTAAAATATCAAAGGACTAGTTTTGAAACGTGTTCAGAAATAACAATGTAAAATATTGTGTAATTTTTGATATATCGTCTTAATGTTCGAAATTAATCAAATATATATTTTTGTAGCTTAAGTTAGTTAAAAAATATGAATTTGTTATCTATGAAATTCAAACATTTATCCCTTATCTTGATCCCATATTATTACTCGGGCTTAAAAGTTACTCTTTTAAGTACAAGTTTTATTCATACGAGTCCTTGTCCCACACACGTTTCATACATTTGAACAACAATTTTTTGGTCATTAAACACGCATACCACGCATGAATTTATACAGCTTAAATGAATGTGGTTTTCGGAGTGAGTGCGGATGTGTATGTATGTGTGAACGTACATACAACATCAAGCCCAGCTATTCTATGCACTGGCATACAAACACATGATAATAAGATGGCATATGTTTGTATAAAGAATGCTGGCATAAATAAATGTTTATAATCAGACCTTTAATATGCGCTATAAATTTCGAAACAACACAAAGCCACACACATATTGGAAAGCATGTTCGGGCATATGTCTGTGAAAATTGAAGGTATTAAAGACTTAAAATTAGAGAAAATCTTAACGATGTAGCAACTTGAGAATATGAATATGGGAAGAGGAAAAACATTCTTTACAATTTAAGAATCTATTGCTTTTGCACTTGTTTTATTGTGGTTAACGCGGCAGCCATTTAAGCTCCAGCACCCTCTTTTTTAAATTATATGAATGGTTTTTGGAAAAAAAAACTTACTGAATAAAAACTTCTTGTTTCATATGAGTTTAAGATAATTTTAGTAAAACAAACTTCTATCGCACTGTACAATCTAATAAAAAAAAGGCCAAGGTTCTCACAACAACAACATTTTTCAATCTCTTATTGCCGAAATATGCTGGATATTGTTTCATAACGATATAGAAGCACCTTACACTTCCTTCGTCAAGTTTACTCTGTAACTCCTACCTAAAACTGCTGCAATACTGCAATTTCACAGTTGTAAAACACTGATGCTTTGCTGTTCCTCTACTTCGACACCTGCCTTCTCTAGTCTATCCATTCCAAAGAAAATAACACAATTAATTAATTAATTCAATTGTTTAGTCGGCATCGATTTCTTGAAATTTCCAAGTATTATTTCTAAAGCTTTCTCTTCTCTGCTGACTTATACTACAACTTCACATAAGACATATTTTCAATTCAAACTAGAATCATAAAAACCGGTATTGAAGGATATTTCAGCATGTAAATAAGGACGAAATTGACGAACTTCCGTCATCCCTTGTCGAACCAAACTTGAAATTCGTTAAAAAAAATATATATCCAATCAATCGAATATAATCAAGAATCGACGAAATTAACCTTTAAACACCTTTCAAGCTTTGACTTATTGCTGGCGTTCAAGATCATGAGATTTCGCGTCTTTGTATGCTTAAAGTAGAATTTTATGGCAAACATTCTTGTAGGACATCTTAGCTGGATATATTGCTGTTAAAGGAGAGTTGTTTGGCCTTTTTTAAAAAAGGGACAAATAAGACCCATACAACAAAGAGTTAAAGGGTTAAGATGTTACACAAAAATGTATAACGTAGTATTTTGCGCAAAATGTTTGAGTACATCATACGAGACTTCCGATGCCGATTCACTTCAACAATGTGCAAAAGGGTGTGAAAATAAGGATCAGACGTGAACTTTTAAAACGCCAATACTGTCAGAAACGTATTATTTTGAAAAAAAGATTGATTTTGTTTTACAGCGTTCTTAGTACTAAACTGATTTTTTTGTAGGTTGGTACATCTATCGTCCCGCGGTTAAGAATTAGTGTAGAAAAATATTATTTTTTTTTTTATTCTATGAATTTTGGAATATCAGAAATATGAACAGTGGAACTAGACAATATATTGCTGCAAAGCGTTTTAATTAGCCCACCCGTCCATTATTCGCAGGTAAACAAGGCGGATCTTGGTAGCTCGTTCAGATGAATTAAAGAGCCGCTATCGTAGAACAACCTAATTTTTGTTCCAGAAGTAGCAAAAGTAATGAACACTTGGATACTAAGTTATATTAAACGCACTTTGAATATGACCAGCGAGCTTAAACTCAAAACAGCACGAGAGAGCTGACCCATGGTCAGCTCTTTAAATTATTCATTAAGCTGCGCGTTCACCAAACAGGGCTCTCGCGACTTTTCGTAACCCCAAGACTCAAGTTACCACTATGATAAAAGTGACTGGAAAAGATTAAGGCGACAAAAATGGATTTTACACATTTTTAGTATTAATATATGGATCATAAAGTATTGAAAACTCTTCATTTAAACACGTATTTGAAAGCTATTTCCAGTCTTTAAAAGATTGATTGTCTGTATAATAAATTCAAATAGTCCTTAAAATAAAGATTTCAATAGAAAAAAAAGGTTTCTGTAAAATGAATTTTATTTCTGTAGTAAAAAGAGAACCTCGATTTTGTAAATCCTTAATAAAAGGTTATGGTCCCACTATCAGATAAGTCAACATGAATACCATAATTGACCGACGGAGATTTCGTGAATTCTAATTTTCGAGTTGGAAGGAATTTAGATTGTTTGGAAGTCGTCAGAATATCAGCACCGAAAACGGAGAGAGAACGACAAGAATTTCTGACAGTGGATGTGAAGGCACAGGACACAATTTAATACTTTATTCCTGACGATTACATAAGCTATGGTAAAAAAAACAAATGCCAAAAGAAATGTGAGATTCGTTAACCCAGCTGTTTTGAATATTAATCAAATAAACCCCAGGCATTGATAAGAAGACAACTATCTTGTTTAAAACTACGTGACGAATGAGGTGTCAGCACAAACTGAAGTTGAGGACGTAATTATCGAGGTAACAGATGTGGAACCTGACCCCGGAAGGAGTGTACGATTTAAAAGAAAGCCGTCAATAATTGAAGATTATAAAACCTAATTTGAAGCCAACAGATCTATTCCTATTTCAAATGCACATGCTGATATAAAAATCAATCACGAACGCGTCAAATGCTTAGTAGCTATTAAACAAGATCGTAACTAAGCCTCCACACAAGTTAATAAAATCAAAATTGCTGTTAGCCATCAAAACTGATGAAAAGGGAATTTCAGCACGTTATAAAGCGAGCATCGTGTCAAAGGAGTTCTTTAAAAAATTTTTTACAAAGCAACGTTTTCAGCAGTAGCATATTTAATTACCATGACAACAGTTTTAGCAAGTGGCATTGCAAAAGGATTTATTTTCTATCATCTAGATGTTCAAATAGCATTTTCTCACGGAGAACTAAAAGAAAATATTTTTTGGTGTGTCAAAACTTCTTAAATCTGTGTATGACTTAAGACAGAGTCCTAGATGTTGGAACAAGAAATTTAATTCAGTATTACTGAGCGTAGATATTATTAGATGTTCACACGACTATTGCTTATATATCCGAAACTCCCAAAATATTTTATAATATTTAGGTGTTGATGATATTTTGCTTGCTCGAGATAACAAGGAGAAGAGAAACAGAATTTATTATCTATCTTTGAGAAGTCAAATTGTAGGTTATTTAAATGTTATTTAGGAATCGAATTAGAATATGAACAAGAAAATGGTCAAATGCTACTTAGTCAAGAAGCTGCTATTAAGAAACTATTTAATAATTTTGGTATGCCGGACTATTATGTAATGCAAACTCCAATGGAAAAAATATTACATCTTCCACGCATTACGCACGACTCCTCTAAATATCGTTATAGAGAGTTGTTAGGAAGTATCATGTATTCAACGTTGTCAGTGCGTCCATATATATGTTTTGCAGTTGGCTAGGAAGATATCTCTAAAATTATAACAATATTCATTACACTGCTTTAAAAACAATTTTAAATTATCGGAAGGGCACAGAGAATTTAAAATTAAGTTATGACAAAAATAATAGAAAAGATATTTTGCGTAACTTGTTGATGCTAATTGGGTATCTGATTTAGAAGATCAGAAATTTACTAGTAGTCATGATGTAGTAAAAAGAAATCACTGCAGCCACATCATCGACAGAAGCTGAACACGTTGCTTTGAATCTTGCAACTGCAGTAGGTATTTGGCCAAAAAGGTATATTGGAAGATCTGGGTGTGTTAAGTCCAAACCAGGCTGTTTTACGACTTACTTTACGAAGATAAAGTTGGAAGCATTGCTATGTGGAAGAATAAAGAAAACAACACAACCAAGCATATCGATTTAAAAATAATATTTTGTAGGATCGTGTAGCTAATGGAAATCTAAAGAAAGAGCAAGTATGAACAAAAGATCCAGTGTCTGATATTTTTACGCAAATTTTAAATAGGAAGATGTTTATTACAATTTTGAAATTGACAGGGGCTGTTATGGTTTTCAAAGATTTATACAATATATTTTAATACAGGCTTCACAAAAAATATCTGAAAACAGACCGAACTTTTATTTTTTATTAAAAAAAAACAAACTGGTTTTTTTAAATCCTTAATAAAACAAAAAACTGAGACTGATGAACATAATTTCCCCACATGATATTTAGTAAAGCATTTGCCTATAACAACACCCAATTCTATGAAGAATCATACAGATTTACAGTTTATTTTCCTGTCTTTAATAAACTTTCACTTTTGACTGACAAATCAAAGTAGCAGCCAACATGTGTTCGAAACAGTTTCAAAACTGTTGTGACTAAAATCACAATATCTCTAGACAATACCACCTCTCTTCATTTCTTTTCTGGCAGCGACGGGGTTTCAATTACATTTTGAGCTTCAAGAGAAATAAAATGTGTTTGTCTGCCTTCTATAGAAGCTCAGTTGTAGCATTCATATGAAATTAAGGTTCCGAATGGTTGCGGATGGCGGTAACTTCAATTACTGTGTGTGACAAGAATTTTAAATTTCCTTCATTTACTGCAATCATGAAGCCATAAAACAGCTTCTCTCTATGCAACCATAACGCGGTGTGCTTTTACCTAATTCAGTTTTGAAAAATGATATTATTACCCAGACATGTTGATATCTTGCAAGTACGAATTCACTATTTGCACAATGACAATAGGAAAATTAAGAAGGACATATAACAAACAAAGCAAAAAAGAAAAAAGAAGAAGAAATGAACAAGTGTTGTTACTGCCTCATTTCCGTTTAATGAGATAATCTGCTCTTAAGCAATAGCAACAACAACAACAAATAAAAAGTAAATAACCAACAAGAACTTGGCATGTCTGCTGTAATTTATCGTTGTAATTGTTAGATTTTTACAATGAGAAAAATCTTCCAATGACTTCTTACTCCGTTGTTTATGGTTTTCTGTTTTTACTCAAACTCTAAAAATGTGGGGTTTTCAACGCATAAAAGGGATGTTGCTATTGGTTTATTTCACTGACGGCATGTTACTGCTATGGAGTTTTAGGCCTCCTTTAATAACGCATCCATCCTTCTCCACTAACTCCACAGCTTGTGGCAGGTTAATGTGCATTAAATGAAGCATGTTTTGGAAAGATTTATTTGATTGCTTTATTTGTTGTCATATTATGCACAGCTGTTCGTTGCAAAAAAGAACAAACCTATCCAAAACAATGATATATGGTAGATAGCAAAGGATTTAGGCAATTTGGAAAAAAACAAAAAGCAAAGAGTAGAAAATTGCACTGGCGTACAAAAATGTGTAAAAATTATATCAACATTTTTAAAGCTGTAATCTTCAAAGGAGGCTTGGAGCTTGAATGCATTTTTCCAAAGTTCTTTCTTACTTTTTCGTGAACGCGAAACTTTAGAACAAGGGACAAAAAAGAAATTAAGTATATAGAATTCGAACTTTTCATAAAGGCAAAAAATTATTGTGTTTGATACTGGGCTCCCTGTACAAACTTATTCAAAATTATATGTCACAGATAGGTAGGTTAAAAGTGACTTTAAAAGTCACTATAAACAAGATCTGAGCGAAGTACAAAGAAAGTGTTAAGTTAAAACAACTTATGTAAACGAGGATCAAAAATAACCGCAAGTAGTTATAAAAGGATCAAATATTCAGTTCTAAACATCTAGATTTTTGGTAGTTATTTCCGTCATCTCTTGTCAAGTTTGGTTTGAAGAAAAACTGGTTTCCGCTATAATCAGTGTTAGTATCATTTTCGGTCTCTAAATGTGTTCAGGAATAATAACGTATGTGCACGTTTTGACGAAGAAATGACTTATACGAAATCAAGAGATATTAAATATTCTACACTTGTGTTGACGCCCATTGAAACACATACAAATGAAATAAGCGGATATTCAACTGGTGGCGTGTGTCCAAAAGAAGGTTAGGTCAGGTGGGCAGCTCTCATACAGCGAGTCCTCTAGGAGGACTCATTGCGCTGCTCCGGCGACCATCTATCTTCTCTCACAGTTCCCTACAGAACTCCTGGCTCTCCAGTCCGTAAGAATCACCTCGAGCTTCTCGCAAAACTTGTCAGGCTCGTCAGTGTATCATGGCTATGATACTACAGGTACTGAAAAAAGCTTTAGCTCAAATATTTGAGCCTTCGTTCTTGCAGACAGCGTATGCAGCTGTCACCATCAGAGATTCCCATACGCTCCGACATACGTCCAATCATACACTGCGAAGCTATGATGAAAATTAGTAGCGATATTGAATTTTTCCCGAGGGCCAGAAGTGCCTTTGTCCTTTTCTTATAGATTGAGGGCCAAATCATTATCGTAGACCACCTGCGAGCCGTTTCTTTTAGTGGTGTAGTACAAAGGGATTTTTCTTACTATAGAGTTTAAATATCAACATTTTCGCAAATGAAAAATTTGAAAATTTTTTGTTAACTTTACAATTTTCCCCCACAGCAGCCTGTACTTGCACTCGACCCTGTTCAGAGGAATAAACTGTTATTCATGAAAACATATTATGCAACTAAAGAATAAGATTTTCACTTCGCACAGATTATATGACTTGGAAATTTTCACACAAATTTTATTTAAGAAAGAAGGTACCAAGCGTTTTCCTGAGTTAATGTTAGTAACACAGTCCCTCAAATCTTACATATTCTTACATATGCCCAATACAAATATATAACTTTTATTGGGCTTTTCAATGTTGTCTTGGTTCTCAGAGGGAACATTTAAAACATTATTTTAGTTGCTGTAAACAATTTATAATTTACAAATAATCATTAAATGATTTCTACCTTTAAAAATTACAACATGGTTGAACTGAACAATACAAATATTACTATTTTACCATTTGTTCAAAGTCAAATGTTTGTAACATATAATGGCATTTATTAGTCTTTTCAGATAAACAAGAATTTCGTTAATACATCCAAACGGCTTCTTTTAATTCATTTCAACATAGAAGCAGGCTTATGGAAACACCCTAATATATACATACATACATACATTTATGTATATTGAGGAGTTCCGAAATGAAAAAGTTTCCTAAAGAGAAAAAATAATGACTTGTTTAAAAACAGATCATCTTCAAACTCACGACAGACGATACTGAAATAGATATTTAAACGAAAAATTAGGTTTGTTTGAATGTGAAACTTACATACATCTTGATTCGAAAATCTTTTTTTTATATAAAATAATAAGGGATATTCAACCCTTAGATTTTAAATAAAATAATTCTTTTTGCTAAAATCTTTAATTCAATTTAATTCGCATTATTAAAGTTTGAGAAAATATTTTTGGTGTTAAAAATAGAAATACAATAAAATAAATTGTATTTAAAATATATATTTGTTCCCCTTAATTACCTAAGTTTAATTTACGCAGTTTCTTTAAAAGTCATCGAAGATTTTGCTTTAATTATTTCAAATATTTGCTTACACTTTAGCATTGCAGCTACAACTACCAACTCATTCAGTATTCGCCAGACAAAGCAAAATTAAAGAATGTTTTATTTTAACACTACGATAACTACAAAGAAGTAATACTACCAAATTAATTTAATGTAATTAACAAAAAATAAACAAATTCCTTAAATTTGTGCACAAAATATTGAACAAAAAAATAAATTTTTTTATACAACTGCTACTGAAATTCAATCGCCAAGCCACCACCCTCGAACAAGAAGGAACCAAAAAAAAGGGATAAATATTAATGAATGAACACAATATTAAAAATATTTTTATATTCGTATTACTCTACGAACTTGGTATTACTGGTAAATTCAGTTAAGAGCAGGAAAAGTTACGAGGGGTATCCCAAAACTGCCCGACTTGAATACAAATAAATTCCACTTCAGGGAAATCAGCTGAATGGATGGTAATGATGGATGACAGAAATTTAAAGAGCTCGTACGAGTCTTGCAAATGAACTTCATAGTGAATATACACAAAAGCGTTCCATTTTGCCCTTAACTTGGGCATTGGTGATATTTTTCCTCACAATAAAACACAAACAGGATAGGGGAAAATATGCTGTTAAGGTTAATTATTATTTCGAGATTTTCGCCACTAAACTGGCAGGGAATTTTGATAAATGAAGGCAAAACCGTATGCCTACATCACCCTTGTGACTAGTCGTTTAATAGTAGGACAGCCCTCGCTTATCTACAAAAATTTCACAAGTATGAAAGAAATGAAAGAACGCAATTGTTTTACGCACGAATAAATTTTAATGAAACGTTACAATAACTGAAATTTATTTAATAAGAAACAAACAGCGGTGAAAAAAGAAGACGAGTAGAAACAAAATTAAAGCGATCCTTTTCCGAAAGCAACACTAAGTTGTATTAATGGGGTGGTGAAAACAGCGCAGTTGACTGGAAACCAAACAAAGGGAAAGCGATTAAACATTAACTTTTTCTTACATTATTTGAGAAATTTTATATTAAAAAATATTTTGATTTAATAAAAAAAATAGTTTCATACTTATTTGAAATTTTTTTAGCAACTTAATGGAAAGCAATGAATTTTTTAAGCAGTTCGAAAAAATCACAATTAAAAGATGTTTCAGATTTATTTTTAATTTCAGAAGTAATTTTAAGGCCAAAATAAACGTATTATGCAGATAATAATTCATTTGTAGGTAAGTACAGTACTCAACATGGTTATCTCTGATCTGTATATGAATTTACCAACTAATTCTGCTATAAAGCATTGCATCTGAATATATTTTAGCGTACAAGCTGGAATATTCTAGCATACGCACAATCCTTTTCTAAGTACCCTTAAACCAGGGTAGATTTGATGACAAAGTTCCCAAATAAAGTGGGGACAACTCTACAATGTTAAAGATGTGTTTTTAATAACGAAAATCGTTCTATGACTTTTTTGCTTCTAATTAAATTGTTCTGTTTATAGAGAGTGACTTTATTTAGACAACTTTTGTATAAATAAAAATAAATACTCCACATTTAAAGCCTTTTAACTGGGATCTAAAAGCTTGCGTTCGATTTCCAGAGCATTTTTAAAAATGGCAAAACTGGTAATCTGTGACGCGCAGTGCGCCATATTTTATACACCACCCCACAATCTCAAGAGTGTTTTATATAATGGTTCCGGATTCCTATTCTTTTTGATCAAAAATATAATAAGTCTTATACAGAGATTTGGGTTTTTGGTTCCTGAGTGTGTACGTACATGTTACACTATACTCAGGCAGGCACTTTAATTACGCAATTAGAAAATTTAGCAATAAAGGCCTTAATTGAGCTTAATTAACTATATGAGAACTCAATTAAGAAATTGATTAATCAATAATTAATCGCAAACTTAAATTGACTTAAAATACCCGTTCGACACTTGCGAAGTGAGAAGGCAAAATTGTGTACAACGACAACACTAAATGACACGAAAATGAGAAAGTAGAAAGAAATGACAAGAGAAATTGGCAGTAAATTGCCTCAATTAACGAGCATGTCCAACATAGTATTTGTTATCTTTTTTCTCGAGATTACTATAAAAATTTGCTTAGCAAACCTTTATATAAAATGAGCCACAGTGCGCCGCTTATATCGCGTTTACTAGTCGATTAATTCAATAAATGTTTGGATTGAGTTTAATTGACTGATTTTATTTTTATTAATTCTTGATTTAATATTTCGACAGGGTGATTTGTTGTAGATTTTTGGAGCGATTTTTCGGTTTCGGATATGAGCCATCTTCAGTGTAATCTTTCGTTTATATGAGTATTTTATTTACTTATATATTAATTTATTTACTGAGTTCAATTTTATTTATTTATTTAATTAATTAATTATTTATTTAATAAAAGTTAAAAGAATTTTGAGCACTAGCTGCTATGGCCACATAGCAAATCTTTCATACAATTAAACACGTTTGTAAATAAGGTATCAGTATATAATTAAATTCATTAACAATACCGGAGAAATTCATTTTATTGTAGTACCTCTTCATCAAGGCAGATTATTGAAACTAATTTTTAAAATTCCTGTAATTGTAATTCATTTTATGCTTGTATACGCATAATTTAAAAGGGAAAATATGCACTTGAATATGCATTTGCTTACAAAATATGCAGCAGAAAATAAAATAATATATGAAGCCAATTTTTATTTATTTAATGGGTGTCTCAATGTCTCAATGGTCTCAATGAGGCAATGTGTTTTGAAACTGAACAGATGTGCCTCGTTGAATGAGGTGACGTTGATGTGGGTTAAGGAACACATAGGCACAGCTGGGAATGAAACAGCAGACGAACTAGCAAAACGGGGATCTGATGTGGATTTCTGTGGACCAGAACCCAGGGTTGCCCTGCGGAATGGCCTAGTGCGAGCTAAGGTTCTTCAATGGGTAAACTCATTACACCTGAATAGGTGGAGGGAGAATACCACATGTAGACAGGCTAGAATGGTGCTCAAAGAGCCCCTCGGCAGGAAGGCCAGCAAGGTACTCGGGTATAATAGGGCTACTTTAAGCTGGATCACTGCGTTAGTGACAGGTCATGGAAACTTCAAGTACCATCTGGCAAAGATGCAAGTCGTAGAAGATGATACTTGCAGACTATGCCTGGAAGAGGCTGAGACGGTAGCGCACATTGTGTGAATGTCCAGCACTGGCTAGCATAAGGCTTAAGACCACGGGCAGATACTTGTAAGATGTGAATGCCATGGGAACTAAGCCTTAGACAAATGCTAGCAATTACAAAATACTCCGTGATGAGGAAGAGTGTCGACAGTTACCAGTCGACAGTCTGAAATCACTTTAGTCAAGAGTAAAGGCTAGGGCTAGCACGGGACTCAATTGAAAGTAAGGTGGCTGTGATTACGGATCGGTTCCCTAAAATCAATTTGAGGAGCGAAATGGGGGTCGAAAAGGGACCCAGAAAGTAAGTGGTCTGCTTCAATATCCCCCCTATACATTAATAATAATATTAGCTTTCACCATTATTGTTGCTATTATAAAACCGCATTACGTTGAAACCGCTCGCAAAAAAGTGTATAAAAAGTACTCACTGTTTTTTGCCAAAGAGTCATTGTTAGGTATGACATTTTCTAATTTTTCTGAAACTAGAAGGGTTCTGCACAACAAAAAACTCTGATCTTTTGTGTTTTCGGACCTTCACAGAAGCGAAGCATATTCCAGCCAGATTGCTTGGCATCGACCTAAGCAGACGAGACTAGCGATAGCCATAAGATGGGAGAGGTTAAACTTTTCATCCGCTATTTTGCCTAGCCATCTAGGCCGTATTTAGACGCTCATTTCTGAAAAAGTCTCCATCGTCATAGGAACTCTCTTATCCGTACAAACCACCTGAGTTATTTCGAATATTGGTTATTGTATTGACATCTTCCCACCCTTTGATTACGCACCATTTAAATGTTACTCTATTTATTTTGTTTCTACTAAATATTTGAAACAGAGCAGCGAGCGTTGCTTTCTTAATACACGCTGGAGTTTTAATCACTTCACAATGTTTTTTTTTACATTTTCAACGATACTAGTCATGGCACCTTAATCATGACCAGTAGCAAAAAATTTCAAGTCACTTCTGATCCAAAATTCTGCGGCTCATGACAAGTGCTAAAAATGTACGGGTTTTGAAATTTATATACACAACCATATGTGCACAAAATTAATAAAAAAAAAGATTGCCATAAAATTAAGAATAAAACATTTTCTTAATTTTTATTTTGTTTACCTCTCACTTCAAGTATTAATTAAACCTGAATCTAAAACCTCCGACTCCTGCTTTGCTAAACTAAAATCTGTCATTTTCCAAAGGTATGTATGTTTATACATATATATGTAGGTATATAGGAAGGCATATTAATCTAGACGTACAAGTGCACACAGCTTGTGTTTAATCAATAAAACCGCAGGGGTGTTCGTTTCAGTTCTTGTTTAAATTCTAGTTTTTTCTCTCTCTTGAACATGCATTACTTGAGTTCCTTTCTATGTGTGTGTTTCATTATTTTCTCCTCTCCTTTGCATTTGCGGTTTTTGATGTCATGTTGTTACGCGGTAATGTTGGTTGCTCCACTACATTCTCAGATAAAGAAACACAACCGCAAGAAGCCTCTATTCTTATACAGTTTATTTCCTTTATGAATTATTGTTAATTTCCTCTGTTTCTTTCTTGTTTTCCGAAAGTTTTATTCCTGTTGCTTTTGGTTTTAGTTTGCTTAGGCCTAATATCCCACAGAGCAAATAATTGTATAATTTTTTCCTCTTCTGTTTTTGTAGTTCAAATTTAATTTGATGAAAAAAATCAAACATTTTTGTTGATGTAGAAAATTGTTGACACAGAGAGATTAATGTTTTATAAAGTTCTTTTAATTTGACACAATTAATTATTAAATTTTGGTAATATTTTGTTTAATAGCCATAATTTTTTTTATGGGTTTCTTAGTAAAAGTGCATAATTTCATTATAAATAAAACACGAATTTTTGAGTGATTTGTGATATTTTTTTTGCATTTTATTGTAGCAATGTTCCGATTAAGTATAGAGTAACATATCGGTCAAATTCCCCTCGGATCTCTGATCAAGGCAATTGCTTTTTTCATAAAATTTTTGTTGACATTCTGACAAAGATATGACTATATCTTGCCGATAACGCGCTGAATATCAGCTTTTGGGTCATTTATTGTTCGCAGGACCAAGATGTCATAAAACTTCAATGAAAAAAATCGCATGATCTTGGAAACCAGTTGACATCAGAATTTCGTGAGATCATTAAGTCTATATAAAAATCTTTGCTGCAATCGATTGCCGTCCAGTTGAAGCCTCAATACTTGCGTTACCATGTTTCTATAACGGTTGCCATTAATAGTGACTACAGTTCCGGCCTCATACTAAAAAAAATAAACACCAATCACGCCGCCTGACCGAATTCCGCAGACAGTTCTTCGTGTATCGCGTGAAAATTTTTTAGCCCTAAATTCGATAATTCTATTAGCCATTAAATGCTTTGCTCTCGCTTTGCATAGTCTGCTGGTTTAAGTTTCCGAGTAAGCAAAATCTTGTACGGGTGAAAAAGGGGGTCTTTTGTTAAAATTTGGTAAATATGGTTTTCTGAAATTTAAAGGATTTTTGAACGATGCCGAATGAAATGGTTTTCGAGATTTCTCAGACATGCATATGTGTTTTGAATTTTTCAAGCCCTAAACTTTGTTATTGCTTTGTTCTAAATGTTTTGTACATATTTGATTTTTCTAATTGACTTTTAGGTTCACAAACGGATGATTTGACTTCACTGGCTCTAAGTTGCCGCTAAGTCATGCAGTAGTTCCTTTTTTCCTGGATTAGAATTTTTGTTCAATCAAGTGTCCAACTCTTAGCTTCATCATCATGTTTATGCCACATTATATACTACAAAGTATTAGTTTGACAACCACTTGCGGCAAATGGGTTTTAGCAATTTAATAATTTTACGTTTCATTATAATAAGTATTAATAAGTATTCAAGTCATATCTTTAAAATATTACTTATTAATTTTTATAAATGTAATAACTAATTTAGTGCATTCAAATCCTAATAAACCATCTACTATTGGGTTAGGGAATGCAGTCTCGCCAAGGTCAATGTGTCTCTTTTTTCAGTCTCTGATGCTCATGAAACTGCATTAAATCTCGCGCTACGGTGTTGGGATGAACCACTAGTTTACGTAATATTTTGTTTCTACTTGGATTGTGAAAACTTCTAGATCTCTATGGATATTTTTATTTCTTATAAACCAAGGAGCGCATACGATAAGACGTAAAATCCTAGACAGTCTTCTTTGTAGCTTCTGGATATTTGATGCACAAGCAGTACCCCACAGCTCAATACCATATGTCCATATTGGTTTTATAACGGTTTTGTATGACAGGGCTTTGTATTCCAAAGCCAAGATTGAGTGAGGTCTTATTAACCAGTGTAATTGAATTGTTCTGAATATAATGGCCGCACTTTTGCCTCAATATGCCGGGACCACGTTAGGCGTCTATTTAGGTGGATACCTAAATATTGAATATTGATATCTAAATATCCCGCTGGAATAGTGGCATGCGGGGTAAAACGTTACGTAAGAACATTTGGAAGGAGTTACCTTAATCATTTAACCAGCCCTCTAGCTCATGAATGTGGGACTGCAGTTTTTCATATGCCGCGTTTGGGTCATTACTTACACTTATAAAATGTTTACCAGTAAGTATACAAATATATTATTATGAAGATTTACACAAGCAGAACGCAGGTGCCTTAACATTAAACTGTAATCGCGCGTCTCTTAAGTGAAAAGGAAGGAAAAGATGTGGAATGTGGAATAGCTACAACTACACGCGCCTTTATTTCGCTTAGATATAGAACAGGGACGTTAATTTAATTTTTTTATAATTTTTATTCTATAGTAGAACTGACCGGACTTGCAGATACAATACCTGAACGCTGACTATATTATTTTTTTTTATTTCATCATAATATTTTAATATTATCATACCACATTATAATATGATTGTAATGCATTATACCATAATTATAACACATTATAAAATGATTATAATACATTATAATATAATTATAACACATTATATCTCGACTATAACACGTTCCAACATGGTAATAACACATTTCAAAATCATTATACCACATTCCAAGATGATTATAATACATTATAACACGATTATAACACATTACACTCGATGCAATCTACCACCTGACCACAGTATGGTCCAGGCGAAGAATATCAGAACAACATAGAGATTTGAAAATGTATATACGAACATTCTAATATAATCCGTAATGCTAACGTATATTCGTATAATAGAAATTAAGGTCAAAATAAATCTGTTTTCCTACATTTTGCTGTATTCCAAAATCCATAAGTATGAAGAAACACTCTCTGTGTTTATTATTTCCACATAATTCATTTGCATGAGTATTTTGATAACTTTAGATGATCTTTGAATAAAACCAGAAAGCCATTATTTTTAAAATAGTTTTACATTCAAGTACAAATATATTGAACAAAGACTGTCGATAGAATTGAAAGGAAGAAAAACACATGCATTTATAAAATTATAGTCTTGCATTGCACAGAGATGATATTTAAGCTTTTAATCTTTCTTTGCTTTAAACTTCAAATATTTTTCTTTGAGAAAATAGTTTTAGTTTTAGTGGTTTTCCGGTTTCCGCTACAAGCTTCCATTTATTTAAACCAAACCAATTTCTTCGTATTTTAAATTACAAAAAAAAAAAAACTTGTAGATGTACTTAACTACTATTGCAAATAAGCTTTCATTTCTCTACGGTGTATAGAGAACTGCTCATTTAAAATCCGGACGCACCAAACACAGTTCTAATTTTTTTTGTTTTACGAATAAATATTCGGTCACGTTTAGCAATCTTGCTATTAAAGTTGTACAACCAAGTTGAAAATCATTGGTTTTAGTAAAAAAACCGATATTTCTGCTGTCTATACGCGATTTTAAGCTCACATTTGAGTACTAACAAGTTTTCATATGAAAGTCAATGAATGACAAAAATAATTTTTTCTAAACACCATTTCCTCTAAATGTTAATCCACGTGAATGAACAATCTATACAGAGGCTTGATATCTCATACACAACAGCAAATATCTTGTGAAATCAGTATTCGGTTTTTCATTTAAAAACTGTATTCTCACACAAACATAAATGTGAAAATAAGGACAAGTTCCATTTTCGGCCATTTAAAGTACTGAGATCAAAATAAGGATTAATTTCTGGATATGTCAAATCAGGCGACCGTGAAGGCCAATCAACATTACCATTCCTTGAAATAACTCGTTGTGAAAAGAGGTCTCGCAGTAATTCTATTGTAATCCTGGCTGTATGCGATGTTGCACCGTCTTGTTGAAACCTCATGTTAGTCAAGCTCAAAGCATGCCGTTGGTGGGGGTTAAAAAGTTTTCAATCATATCACGATATCGCTCCCCATTGATATTTACCGTTACGCCGTTTTCAGTTTCAAAGAAGTAAGGTCCAATGATTCCTCCTGACCAAATTGCACACCAGACTGTCACTTTTAATGGATGCGAAAGTGACTGATGAATAATTTGAGGGTTTCCCATTTCCCAGAACCGACTGCTCTGTTTATTCATATATCCATTCAAATGAAAATGTGCGTCGTCACTCATTATGATTTTTACATGAAAATCAGTGCATATGTACGGCATATGTACGGCGGCGTACATGGTCTTCTGGAAAAGCTCTTGTGTCAACTGAATCTGAAGTGGAAACACATGCCAATCTTTGTACTAAATTGTGGCCAAAGTTGTTATTTGAAGACCAAGCTCCTGAGCACGGTGTCGAATTGAGGTTGATAGATTGTTTTGAACACTTTCTTGAACAGCAATAATATTCTTAACCGATCTTGCAATACGTTGTCGTTCATGCTGGGGCCTATCAGCTACAGTCCCTCTTTCTTCGAAATCATTCACTACACGATAAATAGTGCGTTTTGTTGGCACGTTGTTTCTCCCAAAAATGTCACTTAACTTTCTCAATGTCACAGTAGTCCATGATTGATTTTGATAACATGTTCTAACGATTAAAACACGTTGGTTTGGTAACGTTTTTCAGATAATTGTTTCCAATATTAGAAAGTTAGAAAATATTGCCAAGCTAGCAAGTTGCCTAGAAATAAAATAATATTGTACATATTAACAACTTGGTTCTGATTTTAATCTCAGTACATCTCACGGTCAAAATTTTTTGATAGGAACTTGGATTTATTTTCACATTTATGTTTTTGTGCGGATGAGAGTCGTTTTTCGGAGTTATGTTTGTTTATTAATGCATGTATGCTTTATATCAAGTTTCAGCTCTCTACCTATAGCAGAAATGATGCATTCAAATAAGAGGGAACCCTAGAATAAAGTGCCCGTTTTTATATTTATATATACCAACTTTCAGCTCTCTAGATATAGGGGAAGTGTCTCATGATAGTGATGAGGAAATCAGTGAGTCAATGCAAAAGTACCTTCTTATCTTGGGAAGCTTTTTTGGCCAAATTTGGAATATGAGGTTACCTATACGTAGAGTCCTTATGTTTCGTTTCATTATTTTCTGATTAATGGTAGCAAAGTTATGAGGGGGGATAAAAACAGCGCGAATGTTTTCATGTTAATATACACACTGTGAGCGTTTGGCCTGAAAATATCCTGGCGCAATGCCGTCCACCTTGATAGGGTGACTAGATTAAGGCGATAGGACAAGAAAACACAAAAACAACCACGGCGTTGAATATAAAATTCGTTCTGGTTTTTTTTTTAACTGCATTCATTCCATTATGTATGATATAGCATATCATGGAAATGGCCACTTTGGCTTCGTTGGCAGTGCTTCAGATGATCTTTAGCCAAAATCCGAATCTGCGACTAACTTTTCCATCACACAATTCGCGAACTTAAAGTATTATCCATGATCTTAGCGTTAGCATAATTTTACAGGATGCACGTTCAAATCCAAGCACAAAATAAGATAAGTAGCCGCTCTGTCAATGCTTAACCACACTGGGCATCTCTCTGTCTGGTCTGTGTCTCATGTTTAAACTTTTTCACGGAGCAACGAATGGACTGTTCACGAAAACCATGATGATGACTGACCTCACGGCAGAATTCACTGAGCCCGAATTTCGATTTTTTTAATAATTCTCACAAGCTCGGCAAGCTGCATGATAAAATGGGAAATCTCATTAAAAACTTTAATAACTGGACGGCATTGCCAACTTTATCAGCTTCTGAAATATAACATTTAGGAAAATCATAATTACTATCCGAAAGTAGCCCCAAGTCCGTTTTTACACATGCTTCGTCATCGATAACACAGCAGCATGGAGAGTCCAATTTTCAAAGGAACAGCACTTTATCTATTCAAAAAGTTTACACAGCAGAAACCAAATTTGTTCTTTGTGATTTTACTCTTATATGTATTTGCTCTTTCAGTTCTTTGGACAATAAGTCATTCGGTCATTGGTCAGATTTGTTCTTGTAGAAAAATCTTCAGTTTTACTTGTTTAAACTTTTTTAACTCATGTGTTTTTTGTATGAGTAGTCAATTTCCTGTTTTAAACTTCTACCATCCATACAAACTCTCATATAAAGGAAAGTTCGTTTTTGTGTAATTTTATCTAAAAAGGAAATTTGTCTTTTGGGGGTTTCTTAACAAAACAATGACCATCAAAAGTCTAATTGCTGGGCAAACTTTCCTTAAGACTAAAATGAAAGCATGCTGATAAAAAGTAGTTGTTTGTACAAAAGCCCCTTTATATTCAAAGTATGCAAAAGAGTCACCTCGTACTTAAATCTATGGCATACTGTGTTTTGTAATAAAAATAAAAAAACACTACAAATATTAACAGGAAAACTTTATTTCTTGCAAAAAGTGAGGCAACCTTTAAGATTGTCCTTTCATTAGGAAATTCTGCCAAGTCCAAATAGTTAAAGCAAGAAATAAAAATCTTATGTTTTTCTACTTGGAAGGTAGTAGAAATTTCTTGTTTACTTTTCAATAAAAAAATGTTTAAAGTTTTGTACTTAAAGTAGAAAGAAAAAGTTTTAAACACGACTGGGATGGGAAATCCAACATATTATTCTGAATTGTCTTTGAACTTGGCAAGTTTTGTAAATTTTTAAATGTTTTACAAAAAAATTATTTAATAAAAAGACCTCAGCTTAAGATTCTTTTTTAGCAGTTTACCTCCAGATTTCTTTATGGACCCCGTTTTTTTTTAACAAATCCATCTGGATCTTGAATATTACGCTGTATTCATATAAGATATTTTTCATGGAAATATAAATTTTCGTATATGATAACTGCGGTGCCTACCGTTACGTCGTCATATATATAGCAAGTCACAGACGTGGCAACCGTCGGAACAACTGGAAAAAGTTGTACACGAGATAGCAAAGTTTGTGGTCTCGTTATATTCGGTAGTATATAAGTTGTAGGAAAATAAAAAAAATTTTAATCTTTTCTCAAGTTGTGCAACTCGGTTGCAACATTAATGAGCATGTCGTACAACCTCGTTCTCTTTTCTGCTTATAGCATTGATGGAAAATCATGATTTTCAAATAGTACAGAACTTCAGCTTAAAAAGTACTTTTTATACAATAAAAGTACTATTTCAAAATATCAAAGAGACAACTTGATCTGTATGTATAAAAAGCTTTAAACCGTTTCGTAAATGAGATTCGCAAAAGTACCTTTAAAGTCATAGCACATCACTGGCTCAACGAGATTTGTTACAACATTATATTACTTGTGGGCAAACACCTAACGTGATTACCAACGAAGTTGTATCAATAGTTGTAACATGCATGACTTGAGTTTAAAATTCTATCGATGCCAAATCAAAATTATTGCCATTTACTTCTTTAAATAGGATCTTTTGAGTCTCAAAGCTAGGTGGTGACGCGTTTAAGCATTGTTGTTGATGTTTAGTGTGCCATAGCTGTGCTAACAGATGTCTGAGGTAGCAATAGCACACCTCCATTTCGCGAAATGCACTAAATCGTACTTCCAATAAAGCTATTCTTTTGCAGGTTGTGTAACACTTTAATGCCAAATGCTATCGAGATTTAATTTCAGGCAGCAAGAGCTTATTTATTGTGATACTATATAGTGTGCCATTTACATTTATCTTTTTAATTGGGCAATTTTTAGCCAGAATTGCTGTACAAACATTTACTAGCTTAAGGATGATTAGAAGTTATATCTAAGTACTCTGAAATCACTTTGCTTAAGAAAAATGATTGTAGTATAAAACAAGCTTTTAATATCTCAAAGCATTGTCACATTATAGTGCATTGGGTCTTCGGTAGTAACGAGGAGTGTTGAACAAGATCATCGAATCTTCAAGACAAAAATAATATCAAACTCCACATTCAAAATATTGGACACTTTCCTCACATATCGATTGATTGACACAGAAGTTAATCTGGTACGTTACGTAGCACTTATTTACGTAATACAAAGAAATTATGTAACCTAAAATAGCATGATATTTTTATTCTACTCATGCTTTAGCTATCAAAAACTCGTTTATGAAAAAGTACGTAACCTATTACAAATAGTTCCCTATTGTTTACTCGCTTCACATGCGTTGTTCTCCACATTTATCATCTTATCATGATTTATCTACTTTATGCAGGTCAGTAAAATTGTGAGAATCTCACCCGATGTCGCTTTACTTTACGTATACTTCTACTTAGGTCTTATTAATTAGCAACGGTATAAGCGTTTTACTGGTCCACTTTTAAATATAATTAATGTACTTTTTTGACCATGGAGCAATTAAAAAGACAACAAATACGACGTCGTCTAGATATTTCAAGGCGCAATAATAAAGGGACACAGTTATTCACAGAATGGATGAATTATAATGAAAAAGTCTATAATATGAATAGTCTTCCCCCGGAGGCATGTGATCTTGGTAATTTCGCCATCTTGATGTACTGTTACCCGGGTTGATAAGGTAACCGGTCCCAGAGGCGTGTCTGGGGCCTAAAACTGAAAGAAGGCATGACCTTTAAGTTCGACTAGCAACAACATAACCACTGGTACTACGAGAACCAGTAGCCTCTCGTAAGCAAGTCTCAGACTAGTTGTTTGTGAGGCTCCTTCGGAAGTGCACATTGTTGCTGTAGTTTATACCCAAAACGCTGGAATATGGATTAATTTGACGTTGAAACACAATTTAGGATGTGAATAGAATATCCATTGACCACAAAAGAAAGACTAGCTCCTAACTTCTCAGTAAGAAATGGGTGCTAGGATTCAGACAGACGTGACCCTCAACATCGTGCTAAAACCACCGGTGGATTGTGTCACAAGAGTGATGCCAACGTATATCATGGCAATTCTGTAGGAATAATCGTACATATAAGCAAAACGGGCAAACGTCTAATACGCATCAGACAAAATTCTTTGGTGATTGTCCACATTTGATTTTGGTCAAAAATTCTGAGATCGCCGGATTCAAAGCTAATTTTCTAAATATCGCACGAACTAAGTTTTTAGCTACTGAACTCGTTTTTGTCAGAAATGGCACTCCTGCTTGCTGTTCACCATTTCGTGATTTTAACTTTAATTTCAAAAACTTTGTTGCAATTTTTATTAAATTGCTTGTGAAATGCATAAAAAAGAAGTAGAATCTCTTAGATTCTTTTTAGTTTTATTTCATTCTTTAGAATTTAATTCCATGGAAATTTGTACATTTTAGTTTATGTTATTGTTGTTGTTGTTGTTTTCATTTATACATAAATTTTAATTGTGTTGTTAATTTTGCCAGCAGTAGCAAGAGGAAAATAAGTAAAATAGTTGCGTAAAGTTTTTTTTCTGTTATTTTCATTCAGTTGTTTGCATCTTATGTCTAATTTTCTATTTTATTTCTTGCTACTCCGGCATAACTTTATCTTTATCCCTTAGGAACCCAAGAGTTTAGCTGAAGATTATCATGGCATCGGTCTCCAAAGGACCTTGCATACCCGTCTGAGTTTGTGCAACATTTAGGGTTACAGTACGACATGCTGCTGGTGCAGTTTGTCCTTACGGTTGTACATTGGACGTGAATGCTGGGTAAAGTTGAAAGCCTGTTATGGCATTAAAATAAAGAATAAAATATAAAAGTATGTTAGAAACGTGTAAAGCAGTGCGGTTTATTTTGTAATTAGTTTGTGTTTTATGAATTTTCCTATTGCAAGTTTTAGGGTCCCCCCGTGCTTTGTTTGTTGGTGGCAAATTGGAAGTTGTTTATTTAAATTAGTTAAATAATTTTATGTGGTTGTTGTCGGTAAGAAGAAAGTAATACGAAGGCGGATCAATAAGTGCGTGACTTTTCGATCTTCCCTCGTAGTTATATGAAATGTAACACTGTTGCCATCAAGTACCACTTGTTAAATTTTGAACAAGTGTCGTCATTTACTTTGCGTTTAACAGCTGTTCAAAACAAACAACCTCGTGTATTTGTCTAAAAATGGAAAAAGTGAATTTCGAGTGCTCATTAAATATTATTTTTTGCAAAAAAAAAACCGATTTCAATGGTAAAATCGTGGACAGCCAATTGAGGTCAGTATACCCAAAATTTTCGAAAAAATCCACGATATTGTTGGCCGATCGAAGAGTAAAAGTGCATGAGATTGTTGATGCCATAGGCATCGCATATGGCAGTGTGGTTTCGATTTTAAATATCAGCTGGACTTAAGAAAGTTATCTGCAAGATGGGTGCCAATAAACGTAAACGTGTGACAACTTCCAAGGATTGTTTGGAGGTGTTTAACAGCAAACCGAATGAGTTTTTGCGGTGTTTTCTAACTGTGGATGAAACATGGTTCCATAACTGTACTCCGAAGACCAAGCAGCAGTCTAAAAAATGGGTTTCAACCTGCTCCGAAGAAGGCCGAGGTAAGATTGTCGGCCAATAAGATGATGGCAACAGTTTTTTGGGGTGCACGGATGCACACGTGTGCAGTCTCAATGGCAAAACTCTATGCATTGGGCTACGAATTGGTACCTCATCCGCCATATCCTCCGGATTTAGCCCCTAGTGACTACTTCCTATTTCCAAACCTAAATAAATGGCTGGGTGGAAAAAGTTTTAGCTCAAACAATGATATTATTTACCAAACAAATGCCTATTTTAAGGACCTCGAAATATCCTATTTTTAGGAAGTGATACAAAAACTGGAGAAACGTTGGACTAAGTGTTTTGCAAAGTGTTTTGCAAAAAAAAAAACAGTGTTTCATTCAAAAAGTCACGGACTTATTGATTCACCCTCGTAGTATTAGGACTAATATTTTGCATTAAAACAACTTTTTATATAACTTACATTACACCAAATGAAATTTGTGTTTTTACTACTCCAAATTCACAGCGCTACACTTTTATATCCAGAATTCCTGAGTGAATTCATGAAATTGACAGAAATTAAATTCACAAATTTTACTTGAAAATATTCCAAGTCATAAAAATTTAAAAGTCTTATTTTCATAATTTATCAAGTTATTTTTAGTTACTTTATATTGACTGTAATAAATTGTTGAGAGCATGTTTACAAACTTTTGTATTTCTTTTCTTAAAAAGTGCAGGTTTTAAAAATCACCTTTTAAGCTGGATTAATGTTCTTTAAACTTTTGTGTTAAATCTCTCCTCCTACGTCTTCATCGTAAGCGCTAAGAAAATCGACAACTTTTTATTTCCTTAAAATTCTTGTCACATTCTGTCCTGCCCCTAGAACAAAACAATACAAATAATAAAATCATAATCACTTGGATCAACACAATCATTAACACTGTTGTCATCGCTATGACACCGAAAGGTAAGGAAAATCACCTTCAAATCCGCATATAAATGCCATGACAAAGATTACTGGAAGTGTAAAAGAACCCATCTTTGTTGTATTCAATTGTTACTCTAAAGCATAAAATTCGCACACACACACACACATGTACATAAATATAATTCAAAATTAAAATAAAACAGAAACCCAAACATATAAAAAATGTTTTTAAAACTTCAGACTTCAAAAGATAATTGCAGCAATAACTCAAATGAGATTTAAACGCAATGACAACAGCAACAACAACAACTACAATCAAAGACGACAACGTTACAAGTAAAGAGAAATAACAGCAACAGCTACAACAACAAGAAGAAGTAGCAACAGCAGCAACTTAAAGTAAAAATGACAATAACAAGTCTGCACAACGCAAACACAAGCTCAAACACATTTATACACCTGCTCATCCGGTCTGCTTGCAGCAACATGCTAAATGTTTGTATGTGTGTCTAGAGATGATTTGAAATATTTAACAGTCTCAAACTTATTCTGTTGTTATATAACTCATCAACTGACTAGCTGGATGGAGTACGAGCGACAGTGAAGATTATACAGATGATGAAGGTGATTACAATGCCACCCCTGCTGCCTGCTCACTAGACTATGAAGCCATGTCGCAAAAACAAAAAGGACATCGTAGAACAATAAGTATAATGTCTTCACGGGAGGCAAATGTTAAACCAGCTTTGCAAGTATTATAACTCAGCTTTCTTACGTTGTGTTGTTCTTTGTAAAATATTATAATGCAGCTTCTAAAATATTGTGGAGAAGCAGGTGCAAATAACTTAAGGAAATTCAAAAAATTTCTTAATGGGGAAAATAAACGTTGTAGCAAAAAAGGAAGGAGCAAACATCAGAAATTCTATTTGAAGGAAAACAAAGATGATAACGTTTTTTTTTCTTGTCTTACAGTGGAGGACAAAAGATATGGAACTTTACTATACAATGCATAGCAAATTTTGAAGGAACCCTTATTTTAAAGCAACTCCATCTTGTGATATTTCAGTCCCACTTTAATGTCTAAATGTACGAAATGTTTTAATTAATATTTGAAATTTGACCATTCCTTAGCGCTTTCTGTTGGCATAAACATGTATTTTAATAAAAAGGAAAAACCACATACTGAAACTCCAGTATTCTCTCTTTAGAACCGCTAAAAGTTACTATTTATTTTTGTTTTTCGAGATATTAGTGATGAGTTTAAAGGTACCAACAGACGACATGTTTTTTACATGTGTTTTTTAAGCTTTCGATTCGTATGTTTTTCTTTATGTCTGTCAATATTGGTTAATTTACATAAGGTTTATAATTTTTGGCCACAAACGTACATGTAGTATCACACATGACATCGATCATGTTTATTGAGAACAGCTGATTGCCCAAAAATAAATAAATATCCACGTCGTTTGTTTGATAAATGGCTTGAAGCCGTCGAAATATTTTTGGTTCCGTCGCTGAAGTACTGGCGACGCAAATGTGTTTTTTTAATTTTTTCTTTTTTAAACAAGACGTTGAGGTTGTATCTAAAAATCGATAAATTTTTATTTTTATAAATTACTTATTTTAATAAAACGACAACGTTAAATTGAAAAAATATATACAGTTTATTTGCCTTGCAAAATACTTCATTCAGACGGCTAATGATAGTGCACATAATCAACCGCCGACGAAATTGTTCGCATGACATAGACATTTGGAGCTGTATGTTTATCATAAGAAATTAGAACACGCTCTATTTCAAATAATGTCTTATGACCTTTGTCATGTTTTTTACACAAGCAATGTTTTAAAGGTAACACACGACATGTTTCCGTTTACATATGTAAATTTTGACACATACAGTGTGAAAAACATGTCGTCTGTTGGTACCTTAAGCGGCAGCAAATTCATTTAGAAAACAAAAATACTTTATGTGCGTGACCCCAACACATGAATCTTTAATTACATATCTCTTTTTGTAAACAAGTCAAACCAGCTAAGATTTCCAGTGAAAAATCCTAAATAAACCTTGGTAATAGTTATGCCTATTAGAATTTTTCAACGTTTTTCCATACCTTTCTAGGTGGAACGCATGTTTGGACGCAGTCAAAAATCTGATAAAAAATTAATTAATCCAACTAAAATATTAGAGACTTTTCAAAAATCTTGTAATCCCCAAAATTATTACGTGAAATAGCTTGTCTGAAACTAGTATTCTGTTACTTACGTAGGCAAGTCTGTGTGTTGCCACCGCTGGGCAATCGCAAAGAATATGTTCTGATTTTTCCCGGAGGAGATAAGCATTTCATTGCGGAGTTTAAGACCGCACAATGACTACAACATTTCAAAAAAATCTAGACTTATTCTAGTTCGTACGTGGCTGCACAATAAAATTTTACTTCAAGGAAACTCGACATTAATAATTAATATATTAAATTTAAGTCGAAGATAACTAAAATTTCTGGTAGTCAAAAGTACCTACACTGCTTTCATGAAAATCTCTTCGATAAAGTTGAGTATGCCCAAAGTTCTCAAATACATTGACCGCTCATGACAATTGACAAACTATTAATTTCGCTAATGAAAATCGTGATATGTTTTTGATGCCGGAAGCAAAACAGCAAATGCATTTAATACCTTAGGAGGACTTTAACTTGATTATACAGAACAACAACTAACACTAGCCAATTCCACTGAAATAAACAGTTTAGAAGACGGCTGCGAAAAACTCTTAAATCGTGAATGTAATAGAACGCCAAAGAATTATTATGAAAAAAATTTTTGATAATTTACCAACTTTAAGCGATTTACATTTTTGCAAAATGGGGAAATTTGTTCACCTTAAACTATTGGCCAAATTTTGAAAAACAAATAAATTTGTTTGGATATTATTGATTTTAATCGGGCAATTTGACGTAGGGACCTATCGCCCAAAATTCTCTCTTTTACTTGCTCACTTTTACGGCGAGTAATTTTTTACTGTATTTGGCAGTTTTTTCAATACAAAAATTCTTGGACTACTGTTCATTTATGATTTTGTGCATTTTTATCTTGGGCAATTGTTCATACAGCTTAGATGACTGCTATCAAAGTTGTCTTCAAATTCAAACAAAAAATAAGAAATGGTAAAGTGTTTTTAGAAGAACTTTTAAAGACATCTTCTGAATACTAAATTTATTACATTAAAGCGTATAAAGGTCACTATTCAGTTAGGTTTGTCAATCAATTTTTTCAGCTGAGAAAGGAGTTCTGTAAACAGTAAAACTTTTCGCAAATGGAAACTAAGGATCTTCTTATGCCGAAACTGTAGAGAAAACAAGGCAAGGCTTTCATAAAAGATATCACAAAATCACAATGGTGATGCCACTCAAACTCAACACCAGTTCACTGATTAGCTATATGTAAAACGTATAGTGCCCTTTATACGCTTAAAATATTAAGAAAATTAGATCTGGTTTGATTCTCAAAATGGACAGCAAGAATCCGGACAAACCCGCGCGAAACAATAGCAATACAAATTTTTAGTTTTTATGGTTAGGGTTATCTTATTATGTTTGCTTAGTAAAAATACTTTAAGTTAAAATTTTGGTAAAATTTTTTGTGTTCAGCTCAACCATGTTGCAGTGTTTATGAATGAGAACCATTCAATTACTAAATGTAAACAATAACATGCTGATCGCAACTAAAGTGACTTAAAAATTTTTTTAAAATAACCTTAAATTTAATTTCCCAACAAAATATTGTTGTAAATAACATAATATGGTTGGGGCAACCAAGTTTTTATTTTCCTGTCAAATAAATATTCAGGTTTTGTAAAACTTTAAAAAGTTGGCATTGGTCATTGTTGCCCAAGAAAAACATTTTGGTATATGGGACATTATTAAAGTTCACACATTTGCCTTTCGAAATGCGAGACATTTTGGAATTGCTTTTCAATTGAAGCTAGTAATACTTCCTAATAATACTTCCTACTATTAACTTCCTTGAGTTTAAAAATTAAAGTAAAAGTAGCTGCTTTACTTAATCCTTGTAGATGTTACGTCTTTCAGAAACAAGTGTTAACAATTTTTGGCTACAACGTTTTTCAAATTGCTACAACCCTTAACACTGTTATTTCAAAGAAAATATTTTTGTACTGATCTCTGCAAACAAAGTCCCCCGAAATAAGAGCCCATTATGTAAGAGACTTTGTTGCCAGCAAAATAATCGCACAAGTAACATTGTTATCAAGCGTTTTACCCCAAAAAGAAAGAAAACTTGCGTATGCTTTAACACTGTAGTTTTAAATACTTTTTAATAAAATTTCCACTACCAGACAGTCGCAGTTATGTTTTATTTGACAAAACTAAAACAAAAACTCCAGCCAATGGAACGCTTCCATAAAACGCCCGCTCCCCATAACACATAGATACATACAAACATGTATAAAATAAATAAACAAAAGTTGCAACAGTCTAGTGCTTTCACACAAAATTTCTAGTCACATGCGTTACGTCGCAAACTAAGTCGTAGAAAATATGTAGAAACTTGAAAATGATAAAACAAAAATGTGCTCATTTTAACACGAAACTTTAGAGCAAATGATAGCAATAAACAAATCCCATTATACATGACGTATCAAAATACTATTTTCATACGTGAGTTGCCTTTTAAAAACATCTATCGAAAAATACTCGTTTAGTAAAAAAGAATTTCAACTTTTGGAGTTCCATTCTTTTTAAATTTTTCTACTATTTTCAATTGCTTTGCAGGGGCTTTAGATGCTGCATATGTTTTGCTTCAAGAAAAAAATATTTTATCTATTTTCCACAAAACTAAAGGTACAGAAAGGAGTTTATGTGTTGATGGTTAGGAATGTTCTCAGGTGGCGTGTTATTTTTACACCAGTGTTGATTTAAAAATGTGTCTTACAAGACTGAAAATCTAGTTGGGAGAATTTTAAATTAGAAAATGAAAAAAAAAATTGGTTTGCTGTTGGAAAAGTTATCATTAAATATTTAAAAATACAAAGGAGCAGGATAAAGGAAAAAACCAAATATTGCAACACTTGGTGCCATGAGCGACAGTAGGTCTAGGATAAGACAGCTCATGCTTTCAGCTTAGTCCAGATTGTAGGATGAACGCAATGTAGACAGTACACTTTCTTTTTTACAAGTTCTATTGTAAACTATTTCCTCAGTACAACTGGAGCCTCATTGAAATTTTATCAAGGGTTAGTTCCTAGTCCCGGCATTTTCATTAAGAGCATTGATCAGGTAAAAAACCATGGCAGAAAAAAAAGAAAATATTGTTCCAAAACGATTTCAAACTATCGTTTTTCCAAATAAAAGATTTGACTTTTTGTGGTTCCATAAAACGTTCAGTTTCTCTGCCAAGCAGCTCTAGATAAATTGGAGAGACGGCTTGAGTTATCTTGATTTGCGGCTTCATTTAATTTTAAAACAAAAAGTATAGTGGGTTAAAATCACATGATAGCGATGACCTACACACGTCTACTCCGCAAGAGATTGTATGTGCACGCAAAAAAAAACATCAATGTGGCATGGTCACAACAACCTGGTTATATTTTCTGCAACAATATATTGTTGTGGGAGACATATAGTAGTTATTTGAAAACATTTTTAATATTATTTCAGTACCAAGGCTCCTTACTTTCGCTAACCCGATTTCCTAATTTTCTAACTAACCTTCTATATCATACTATCAATCCATACTACCAATCCTATACTTTTGCAGATGACAGCAGTATTCGCTCGCCGCTTTCATTCAGTAGACCAAGTCTTTCGCAACTTGGGGCCACCAGTCATAATATAAATGATGCGCTCGACAAAGATCTTGCGATAATTTTTCATGAGGTCGTGCAAATAACCAATGTTGTGTGCTTACGACAGATTCAGTTGCTTCATCTGTAGTTATGCACTAAAGACATTTTTCACATCGCCAAAGAAGTATTCAAGAGAACGCGAACATATGAACGTAGAACACAATGCATGGAAACCTCGTTATTTTACCGTACCTTTCATATGTAAAATAAACTTCATGCAAAAATCATTCCTGCCACTTTCATTGTGGAAAAATTGAAATCAAATGTCCACAAAAATTACACCCACTATCCCCCTAACCTTTTTTTCTTAGTTCAAGCTTAAAATTATCATCTGAGTGCTGGACTAGCAAAAAATAATGACACATTGAAAATGCATTTATTTTTAGCCAGTCAATTGTGGATTCTCTAAACTTCATCCAAATGCTAAAATATTCATGATTAATGAATCGGTCGAGATGAAAACGCCTTTTGTTGCTTAGCAGGATTTTGCTCGAAAAATCAGCATTCATATTATGCGCTGATCATAGTCGGCCTTGTATACATGCGAACGTAGACTTAGCTTCCTAAAATTTTGAATTCTCACCAGCAACACCGAATCGATGTGCACGTACGAATAGCAGCACTCACAGACTTCGATCTTATCATTTAAACAGATTGTTAATTGGCGGCCAGTGTGTTTAGCTTCCCAAGTTAAACTATATTTCCAAAGTATTTTGCATGATAGTTGCACACTTTAAATGCCAGACTTTCAATAAAAAATTTCGCCGTACTTTCGTGATAAGAATTTTATTTTTTACCGCCCAAATTGCTGCAAATGTAAGTGTGTAAGATTCGGCAAAGCCGGATAACAAAGTGCAGATTATAAACAGTTAAGCGTTACAACTACATGGAGAATATTGAGATAATATATGCTTTATGTGCTTACAAAAAGAAGTATTTTCTCCTCTGCGTTAGAAATTTTAATTAAATTGAAACTTTTAGTAAAACCATGCTTGAAAAAAAAATTAAAACAAAATTAAAAACTAAAATCATCAAAGCAAACAAACTTTAAAAAAGTCAAAGATTCTGACATCTCTTCTATAAAAAAAATACGTATTTAGCACAGTTCTACCTTGTAGGAACATTTTCCAAAGCAAAAAGCAAAATAAAGTGAACAAAACTAAAGCAACTTAAACAAAAGGCTAAAAAAAAACTATTTTTATAAAAAACATAATTAAGAGAAACACACAAAACGTAAAATAAAGTTAAAACCTAATTTAGCTAATGACAGATGAACAACCTGAATACAGGTCCAGATATGAATGACTAACTGGCTGACTGAACATTAAAAACAATATTTTTTTAAGTCCTTCTCAACGCAGAAGAAAAGGACTTTTAAAAGAGAAAGCAAATATTCTTAAAAACCTAAATAGCCAACAAATAAACGTCCAAAGTACCAGCTGAAGAGAAGCAAGAAAAAATTAAATTGTATACATAAAAAAACACCTGAGAGTCAAATAAGGGCAGACAGCAGAAACTTTTACTTTTCAAAAGGACTTTTGCTTTACTGCTAAACAATTACTAACACAACGTGAACATAAGGCATTTAAACTGGAAACGAGGAATTTTACGTGATGGTCGACACCATTTCTCATTAAAAAAAATTTAATACAGTTTAAGCCTTACAAATCGGTGGCGGGGCAAAATACGCTTACACGCTCTACAAGAATATATTTTTGTGGCAAACATATAATGGTTAATTGAACATTAATTACACGCAAAGAAGAAACATGATCGCGGCATAGTAACAACAATAATTATATTATGTGCTATACAACAACATATTGTTGTAGCAAACATATAGTAGTTATTGAAAATTATTTTAAACATTTCTTTATTTGCAATAAGCATTTTATTGTTTACATTTAATCATAAAACTATTTCCATCCACAAAAATTGCAACACGGTTGGGTTGAAAAATATAATAAACTAAGCAAATTCTAACCACAAATAAAATATTTTCCCAATACACAAATAATATTGTAACTCTAACCATAAAATGTTCTTAACATTTATTGGTATTTAATCGAGTATAAGAGTGATATGCTTAGCGTCATGAATATTAAGTATTTAAAGGCTTTATTTGTCTATGATTGTACCTCATCCGCTACCATTCAGTAGCATTAAGTTTTTGCTATTCTATCATATAGATATTTCAATCACAATGTATTGCTCTTAGATTGTGTTTACCCCAACCATTTTTTTTTCTTTTCGTATAAGTATTGTGCCACATTAAAGTAGAATGACTATTAAAAAAAACTTGACTAGAGAGTATCATAATTTGGACATTTTTAACTGAGTATTTAAGAGTATATAGATTCATATTTATATTATTTATATTCCCATGCTTTCAATATTGCTATTGAATGTACGGAAACCTATTTATTTCATATAATCATAATTCTAGCATTCTGGGAACAGCTACAAAAGCTCTAACGTTATGATTTTCGTTTTTATTTCTTCGCTAAAATAACTTTTTTTTCACATATTTTTCTTTACTAAAACAGTGTAAACATTGCGCTTTCAAGTAGCTTCGTAGCTTTAAAGTAAGAAATGGCTTATGGACTTGTTAACTATATAAGAACCCAATTTAAATGAAGTCCTTTTTTATATAAAACCTAAAAAATAAAAACTAAAACGGGAAAACACAGCAATCATATAAAGAGGAGGGGAACAAAATCATACAAAATCATACACATGAACACAAGTATAGTTTCAGCACAAAACCACACACCAGACATTTTAATGTTTCGAAACAAACACATACACAAAGACGTCCAAAAAAACTCCTAGTGAAACATTAACAACAACAACAAAACATTTTACAGCTAGAGCAACTGCATCAGGTAAAAACTATTATAACTTTTCTTGAACCAAAAAACACATAAGTAACATATTTTCTCTTTTGCCTCTCTCCAATTCTTCTTCATTATTATTTCAGTGATATAAAAATGGAAAGCATAAAAGATGTTCATCCATAATTAAAGGTTAGTGAATGTATTCTAAACTGTCTGTGTTGTGGTGAAGAAAGGAAATTAGAAACTGAGAAATTGTATTATGGTCAATATATTCTAACCAACAAACTAAACAAATTGGTTTTTAAACATATCAAAGAATAATTAACCAAGCAATACAAATTCGTACACATTTCAAAATATTTGTGGCAATTTAAGAAGAGTTTTTTTTTTTTAGGTTTCGGATATTATGGAAGGAATTTTTAATATCCTAATTACAAATAGTTTTAAAATGACCAAGTCATAAGAAAGGATACTTATCACTGTGACAAATTGTTAAATATCTCAGAATAATCAGCTAATGTTCGTCTGACAACAGAGAAATATCGTGCGCATATTTAAATCTTTCAAGACGGAACAATGGGAACATCACACAAGGGCCGAAGGTGATAGTCGTTCTCTCTCTTGTCGACATCTGTATTATCCACTCCTTATAATTAGCCATTGGTGAACAATCACCCTTGCATGGTAATCAATTGAGCAGCACGTCCAGATGGTATATATTTATTATCATAACTTTGCCCCCATTGCTGCCACTTTACGACTAACCTGTTAAAACTTCTAGCGATTGATGGCCAGTTTAGTAAATAATCAGCCGAATTTATAATACCTAAGAAATCTAGCGTGTCTTTGAGCGCGAACATTGCAACTCACCGCGAAAGTGAGTCGAAGACTACCGATTCCTCGCGGTGCACAAAACCTTGAATTTACGCAGATTTTAGCCAGTTTTGAATCGGGACTTAGGCATGTCCCCTTTAAAATTCATACTGATTGAGAAGCTCAAAGACAATAGCCATAGAGAATTCTATTTGCATGTGTCGAGTAGACTTCCTAGTGTGTGAAACAGGAATAAATTATTTTATGGATAGCCGGTCATGTTATAAATCAAAATTTCTATAACTGGCGATACCTCAAACCGCGCAAGGTCCACCAAGTGTCAAAAGATACTATTTTGTGGCAATAGATGCTATTTAATGCAGATTATTGACTGGCCCGTACTTTAGCCAAAACCATCTGAGGTCATCTTTGTCAACAGTGCTAAAGACCAATAATAAATAATTACTTCTGGCCCAATCTGAACAATATAGACAGCCAATGTGACAATAGAGAAGATGTCAGGAGAAGGAATGACATCAATTAACCTTGGTAGAGATTTTTTGTTTCGTTTTCTGAACTGAGAAGTGTATGGCAATCAATTCTATTCAGCAAAGTAATTAACAATTTGCATTCACGGATCCGCGAAGCCATTCGAAGGAGCTTTTGACATATGAACGAAGTTTGTGTATTTTTTTAAGCCCAACATAACTTTAAATTGTTACAAAACACACAAAATTACATGTTTAGCAACAAATTTTTATTCATTCGAAAATGACTTCGGGAATAGGGCCACTGTGACTCTTATTTACGAGACGCATTCTGAAGTCAAATTTTCTTAATTTCTTAAGAAATAAGGTGCATGATGCCAGCAGCGTGTAAACCGCACCGCAATGTTGCATTTTTCAGGAAGTAATGGAATCTGTAAGGTCTGCCGTGGATTGGTTTCACTCTGTATGCGGCAATTTTGTATATTAACAAACACGTTAAGTCAAATATTAGCCTCATCACTGAACTTAATTTTAGGATCAGTTGATCACTGATTTTCAAAGCAATTCTGAATAATTTGCTTGAGTGTTTCCAGCGTCAAACTATTCATGTTGATTTGCGATGGTACACTGCTCCTTATTGTCAAAATGTAGGAAATGTAGGAAATAATACACTTCACGCATCCCAAATTATTTCAATTTAGTATCGCACCGCCCTTACAACTATATACTAAATAAAGTAAGAGCGGGGATTTTGTACACATTTCTGCCTTTCTGTAGTGAAGGGGCAAGAGTATATAGCTTTTTTTATAAGATCAATAACTTTTCCGGGGCCAGGACTGTCAAACGCACTTTCGAATTTTGTGGAGCCAATGCACAATCCCTGCTAACGGGTTGCTGTTTTCGATGTATTAGCTGCTGTATCATTTCTTAGCTCAATCAGCAAGGCATTAAATAATCTTTGATATAAAGGCATGCATTAAATGTATACTTTATATACAAACAAATTTTCAATATTTTATATATAATTCATAAATAAACAAATATATGTTTTAAACTATCTTCTTCCTACAGTTTCTGCTGTAACACTGAAATATACTATATATGACTTTTGAATCACCCGCTATTGCAAATATCTTCCAAAATTAACAAATTTATTACTCTAGAAGTAAATAAGAGCTAACAGTCATCAATAACAATTGTTGCTATTGAACAACTGATGCCAACAAAAATTTGAAAAAAATGGAGCAAAAGTTCAAACGAAGTTTAGGTTTTGATTTTTTTTTTTTGGCCCTTAAATTATACAAATGACTTGTCGTTATATTTTCCTTTAGCCACTAAACACAAAATGGCCTTTTGTTACACAACTGTTGGCCTATTGAACACAAAGCCTGCACACTCAAACACACATACAAATACACATACACACACACAAAATAAATAATATCAATTACTATTACTTTTCCTCTTTTCATTTATAGGACAAATGATGAAACTCTCATTCCAGCTACTGCAGGCACTGAAATTTTGTTTGATAAACAGCTGGTGGCACCCAACACAATTTCTAAAGAACATGAGCCTAGAATTGATAAGAAACATTTCTTGTTGCTTTTTCCCTGATTGTGTAAAGTTATTGTAATAGCAAAATTTATATACTCTTTGAGTATTGGCAACCAGGAAAAGAAACAGAAATTTCCTTTATGCGTATAAACATTTGGCAAAGTATCATCAACTTAAACTACTTGGCAGTTTGCCATTATTTGACAACTTCCAAAAAAATAGGAATTTAGAAAATATTGCTTTCAATATATTGTTGAAAAAAAGTAGGCCTGTTGCCATTTCACGTGGCAAGAAATACACATTTGTGAGAGAAAATATAAGTCGAATTGTCTATTGCAAAAACAAAGCAAAATAAATAGACGAATTAAATTTAATGGAGCAATTTCCTTTAAACACAAAAAATTTTTATGTGGCAATTTAAGGAACCAAAGTTTGTAACGAAATAACTTGATACAAAAATTTTCAAAATATGCGCCAAACGCATGTAAATCTAAATAAATTGGTGAAAACAATTTTTATTTAAAAAAAAAAATCAAAAACCGGTGTCCATTTATCCTGTCCATTTATCCCGTCAACTAAAACCAGATGATGAAAGAAAATATATTTCGATAATGCGACGTTAAACAAAGACGACCCAGATCGCACTGTGAAACAACGAAACGGTGAGAAAACTAACTAAATTCAAACGAAGAGAATCCAAAAAACATGCTGAAAAATAATCTGCCAATGACGAAATCTAAACGAGGGAATGCTTTTTGTGCCAAGCTTTCGCCCTAATAAGATAACAGTAATTCACAGTTGACACTTTACGAAATGTAACTCACCTAAGGGGCAATGACTAGAGAATTCTAAGGAACTTTGCCCGAAGAAGCGGTTGGTAAAAATTCATTTAGTGTACAGAGGCACAAAAAATTCAACATATTCCTTAAAAAACCTAGTTTTAAGAAATATATTTGCATATCGAAAAAAAATATACCAAGTGAAATTAAATGGCCTTTAAAATATAAAAAAATTTTAAAGTTTTATCTCTTTTACTTTGCCTACACAAAAGTAAAAAATACTTTTTCATATCACAGAAACGTCTACATCTTGTACCTCTTATAAAAAAATTATTTCTTAAACCAAAGTGGTATTTACAGAAAGTTAAAGCAAAAGATTGCTATGGAATAGTTCTAGCATAATGAGCCTACTAACAAATGCATTCACCACCACCATTAGTTGGTTGGAGGGACTGGACCGCCACACGGTGGCTTAGAATCAATTTTCTTTGGCCAAAACCTATATTTTGTCTTGACATAGATTCTTGAAATTGTTACGCCATCAGAGAGGAAACATATCAAAATTAAAGTAGCCAAATAATTTTGTCAAAATATTAATTTAAAAATAAAACAGTTGTCATATTTAATCTGAAATAAACTATGATTCCTCAAAAACCATTATCGATAAAGGGTGATGGATTTTTTTCTTATGTTGGGTAAATGGTATGTGCACACCCTGTACAGTTGGTAGTTATGGTATTATGTAATAAATTTTAAACCCCCATATGTACATAAAATTTTAAGTTTAGTAGTGTATAAGTTTTGAAGATCAAAAGGGATCAAATTTCCAAAACCATCCAGAGAAAGATAAACGTGTCTTCTTTATGTCACGACCCTTTTTATTTTAATAAAAATACTCAAAAATTATTTAAAAAAGTTGTACCAAAATTGCTAGTAAATGTTATATGTGCTTTGCAAATGGTTGCAAGGTGAACTTACTATCAAAATAACTTCGGAAACTACAAGTAAAAACAGTGGTGGTAGACCACAGAAATCGCTAGATAAGTGTAGCAATAGATCTAAGAAGCGAAAACTGAAGAATATAAATGAAGAAATCGGATGTGAAAATATTTACCAATTGCGATCACAAACTCTAAAAAAAGAATTACAAAAAAATCTTCATAAGTACAAAAGTTACTGGATTTTGGCCATTGAAAAACTATTCTGAATTTTTCGTTACAGTATAGGTACTTTCATATGGCTTGCATGTTTGCCGCTAAACAAATCATTATTTAGCATAACAAGAATATTTCTGAGGGTACACTGACTTTTCTGTGTGACTGTATGTATAGAGATGTATGCAACTACAGAACTGTTAACAGCTTTTGAGATTTGAAAATGTTTCCCTATTCCTTAATATTCATAAAATCACTCATTACTACATTCGAAACAAAATGTTGGTCTTGCTAGCATTAAAATCTGCCACGTTCGCATGATAAAATGATAAAAGAGCGCAACCATTCTCCAAGCTTAAAAAATAAAAATAAATCCAAGTCATATATTTTCTTACACGAGGTTTTAAACTGTCTAACTTAAATTAAATTAAAAATACAAACAAATTTTTCAAGCCAAAAGTGAAAAGATGTTAACATGTCAAGAACTTATAAAAGAACATCAGACATACAAACAAACAATTTTATATTACTTTCTGCAAATTTACTCGCCATTTACTCAAGAAAAGCACAATCAACATAGAAGAAAAAACTCCATTTTAGAGAAAACAAAGTTTTAATCTTCTTAAAATAATTTTAAGACTTTTTCCTTCATATTAATTTTACCTTTCAGCAACAATATTCATTCATCTGTGTTTGTTTTTCTAACTTAAGTACGCACACTCGCACATACGTATTTAAACAAAGGCATATGCGTAAATGTACGAATACATTGATGACTTGAAGCGTTGCAAAATATTAATAAATACCTTTTTTAGCTGCTTTCAAGTGGATGTTCTTTCAATTTAATGAGGGAACGGTTGTTAAGACAAAAATAAAAACACTTGCATGAAATAAGGGTTCGCATTAAACTGTGTATAAATTGGCATATGTAGAGATGTTTTAAAACATCTTTTGCTTTATAAACAAAATTCGCATTATGCCCTTGTGTAAACAGTCGCTGTGGATTTTCATGGGTTGAAGTTGTTAATGATGTAATTATTTACATAGTACTGCTTATTACAATTTTATAAATGAATTTTTTTCTGTCTCAATATAAATTTGACTTATATTAGAAACTAGATGTCTTTAACATACCTCCCTATGTTTTCTTTTCTGGCGAAAAGAACTGCCCTAGAATTGTGAAACAGTTTTCACAGATTTCCTTTGCACCCAAAAAGTGTTACGGTTTTTATGAAAGCAATCGAACAAAAATATTACTCGAAAACTTCTTAACAATCATTGCGAAATTAACAAATACGCGCTAAAACATTTAAATTCTTCCTGCTTTCAAAGGCAAAACAATTGAAAAGCACTCATTAAACCAAATAACTTTTACAGCCGTATTGGTAAGCCCTTGTTAGGCAAAACTGTATTTAAAAAAATATTTTAAAGTAGGTAAATGTTGTCCGCCGGGAAAATATACTGCTTTGTTTGTTTATAATTTTTGATTAAATGAAAGAGAATGGATCGTATATTGATAAATGTTTTATTTAATGTCGGCAATTATATATGGAATACAATATCAGATAAATGTCCGACTCTGTTAGCCTCACAAAGGCGAGCCCCTTTGAACACATTTTTCATTCTCACACATTTCATCCCCATAACAAGAAGTACGGAGCATTCAAATCAGGCTACCATGGAGGCCAATCAACATCACCATTCCTTGAAATAACTTGTTGTTGAAAGAAGTCTCGCAGTAATTCCATTGTTATCCTGACTGTATGCGATGTTGCACCGTCTTGTTGAAACCACATGTTAGTCAAGCCCAACGCAAGCAGTTGTGGCGTTAAAAAGTTTTCAATCATATCACGATATCACTCCATGTTTTCAGTTTCAAAGAAGTGGGGTCCAATGATTCCTCCTGACCAAATTGCACACCAGACTGTCACTTTTAATGAACGCAAAGGTGACTGATGAATAATTTGAGGGTTTTCCATTGCCCAGAACCGACTATTCTGTTTATTCACATATCCATTCAAATGAAAATGTGACTCGTCAATCATTATGATTTTTTCATGAAAATCGGGGTTGTCATGGGCGAGCTGTGGCATTCTATTGGCATATGTTTATAGAGTTTTAAGGACGACAAATAATTTGTTTGATAAAAATAATGGGAAGCAAGATAACTTCTGTAATTCGATACTAAAACATAAATTGCCTCAGCAAATGTTGGTAGTTTCGAGCTAGTTTTGTCTTCTACAAACTTCGGACTCCGGTGGTTTGCGCAAGAAATGGATTGAAGAGTTGCTTGTGCCAAGAGTATTTACTGTATTTACTTCACAAAAAACAAACACTACTCACGTTAAAAAATTATTTATCTAGACGAAAATATTGGTTAAAAACATCACAACTGATGAAAAGAAATTATAATGTGCATTTGATATCAAAGCCAACCAACGCCAGTTCCCATAAATGTGCCAAAATCCAAACACCACGACGAAGTTCACAAGAAACTAAGGTTTTTTAATCATTTTCTTTTTTTGTCGTCAACTGCTTCAAATAACTTTTAGACGGGCAGAAAAAAATTAAGAAGTGTTGTGTGAACGTATTAAATTAGCAAAGAAAACCCAACCTTCATACCGATCTATAAACCACATATTTACCTGACTTGACTAACTGCGTCTTTCCTTGCGCAGCAGAAGCCAGTTTCTGCATGGCGTAGGGCCTTTTCGGACGATTGGCGAAAGCGGTGAAATAAATATTTGTATTACTAGCAGTATGAAATTTCTTTAATGAAGATTAAAGTAGATATCGATAAATAGTGGAATAGTATTCCCTTTGTTAAGTGCCTGAGATGGATAAAATCAATACTTTTTCCCTCCTTTCTAGAAAACTCTTTATATCAATATTGTTCAACAAACAATTACAAACATTTTTTTTTTTAAATAATTATGTTATGATCATATGAACAAAAGATTATTTGAAAATATAAAGATTTTGTTTATCCAAAAGTTATCGTAAAAAATAAAATAAAATACATTAGAAAGCTCACCACACTTTGTTAACATTCAAGTACTTTTTTGCCAGTCCTTTTATTTTATTATTAACCTAAATACGGATACAGATTAAAAAAGGCCGTGTAGAAAAATATGAAAATATCTATTTTTATTCCAAGCTGTATTTAATATTTGCAAAAGGTAATTTATGAAACCCCATCCCCATTAAACTCCCACTTATTGCTTTAACACACACACACAAACATACACCAAAAATAAACAAAGATATCGAACTTTGTAAATACACGTTAAAGGAATCATGAATTTATACATAAATATTTACGTATTATCACGCATTGTATGAGCTTGAAGTGGTTTGTATAATTTACGGGTTAATTGAAGCTTGAATTTTTAAACAAAATTCAGACGCAGCGATAATTTTTAAAAAGAAAAGAAAACCAACAAAATGTACAACATCAACAATAACATTGTGCAGCTGTTGTTGTTTACAGTTGTTTATTTATGTGTATTTTACAAAGACCCCGCCTGGCTTCTGAGGATATTTAAAGAAAACCAACCACCACCCGCACCACGAGATACTTAATACGCATGCAATCATAATACACACATACATAAACATAGAAAAAATATTATGTAAGAATTCGTTATGCTGTTTTGCTTTTCTTTACTTTTCTCGTTCTAAAGATATTTAAAATAATTAAATTACTTCAGTTCCTTTGCATACTTTTGTGCCACTGCACACACAAGTAAGCAATTAAAGGGTTTTTCAAAAACGACAAAGGGTGTGTTATATACGATATAACGAAATTCCTTTTTTGTGTAAGGCCCATATACCTGTATGCCATTATCTAAGAAACATGATATCACTCCAATGTACGCCACAGCTTGGCACAGCTCGAAATGACTCGTCTGCATGTTAACCTTGAGAGCATCGCCTGATTGATGCTCTTTGGAACTTAAGAAACCACACAACAAAAAGTCAAGCCGGGTCAAATCGCACAATATTGGTGATCAATTTACCTCGCCTCCCCAAGCTATAACCACACCCTGAAATCGTTCATGCATAATGTTGATTATGATATTCGCTTTGAATCACTTAGTGTCACACTCCAAAAATTAGTTATTATTCATAGACTTCCTGCTGACGGATGCATTGCCACCTGGTGAGCCTCGTGCGGGTTGTCATTCATTGTTCCATATAAGGTAATTTTTCTTTATCCGAAATGCGAAAGTTTGTATCTTCGAAGGGCTTATTTGGAGGTGCTGATCAATCGTGTTAACTAAGCACAACGAATTAGCGTGGCTAACAGATTTCACAACGACGTCAAAACAACAACACATCCGCTTCAGACTGTCAACATCCATCCGCACTTATTGTAAGCCCCTTTACATATATATCATAATACATGCGTTGTTTTGCTAGGTATGTACATGAACAAATCAACCAACGCCAATTGGTTGATGGAGCTTAAATTATTATTTTCTTAATTAAACTGGAAAATTTTGTACATAAATAGGTTACATTAAAATTAAGGGGAGAAAAAAGTTGCTGATAACCTGCCGCAGAGGTGGATGGACTAAGGTCAGCATAACAGTGTTAGCAAACCACAACTTGTTTATAAAAAAACTTGTTTATAAAGCTCAACCAATAGATGGCGCTCAAATAAGTATTCAACCACTAGACGGTTTATATTGTAACACTTTAAAAAGCAGGGTTAGAAAGTCAAACCACTAATTAAGTGAAGGAATTATTAACAAAACATGTAAAACTTTTAATAAAAAAAAAATTTTATCCAATTTCATAGTCGATAGTTCGAAGTGGTTTGGGAGATCTTCTTGTCGCATTAATGCACCATTTTAGATTATTTTTAAAAACTTTGCATACTTAAGTATTTTCCAAGCTATTCTTTCCAAACACTCTTTTAACGGAAACTTTTAAAAATTCTTCGTAAAAGTGGAATCTAATGGTCTGAATAGGAGAGTCGAGTAATGAAGCTAATAGTGTTTAACATCAAGCCACAGCACAGTGATACATTTGGCCAATCTAGCGCCACAAAATCTTGCTTTGAACTCCTACTTCATGTGCTCGATTTATTTTTAATGATACTGAGCTAAATCTGGTTTCAAAACTTAGATAACAAGTGTTTCATAGAAGAGGGACTTTGTCAAGAAAAGTAGGCGCAGTACAATTAGGGACACGTCTACTTCCAAAATTAATTTAAACTTAACCATATGTAGAGATATTCATACACGTAAGACCCATATTGTGTTCTTACTTGCTGACGCATGAGAGACTAAGTTGCTTTATCTGTGGTTAAGGGTGGATTTAGAAGCTCTTGGTGTTGACGTGAAATTCCATAGACTAAACTAAATTTTCAAATCGTAAAAGAAGCAAATCAAGTGGTTTTTAAAACGGTGTAAGAGATATTTCACTCCATTTGGATCTCCTTACTATACGACAAATGCACGAGATATGAATTTTGGTATTATTTTCAAGCTACATTTACGCCATTATGTATATATGCCATAACAGATCATTCAAATGCCTGTCTCAATTTCTCTGTTCTACGGCCAACATTTCGAGCGTCCAATTATCGAACACACGCTATTGTCTATGGTCAGCTATTTGTCTTCAATACTTACATATGTCAGAATAATCTTATATGATTGTATTTTCAAATCCAATCTTCTTCGATACTGGTCGCTATGTCGGGTATATTTTCTTTACTTCGCACCAATCTCTGGCGTATGGGTGGCGTAAGGTCTAAATGAGTTTACTCATGCTTCAACTTTTCTACGGTGAGAACAACTGACTGCGTGCTAAATTCATGATGACGACGAACCTCACGATAAAATTCACGTTGAGTACTCTATCGACAACTTAATCGGCAGACGTCTAACTACTCATGACGTTACTAAATATTTTTACAGCCCGATGGCATAAAAATTGGAAAAACCATAATTTATTCTATATTTAACCACCTAAATATCAACGTTGGCCAGTGCCTTGCACGGCACTACACTGCACTACAGGCAAATCCCGTTCTAATCATAGTTGGAACAAACTTCCTGCATAAGTGTTTCATGTCACTTTCAAATCGATTTTTCACAAACTCTACTCTCGCTGTCTTCCTTCACTCAACCAATTATCCGATTCCATCGCAATACATTGCAGGAACAGTGATTATCTCCTGAACGTATTTTAACCGAGGTAACACTCAGCAATCTTTTGATAAATAATTTACGAAATGTTTTAATAAATAACTAAGAGAATCTCGTTAATAAGGCGATAGCATGACACAATTTATCTTTGTATATAAGTTTAAAACTATTTTCTACTTCAAAAGCAAGTATTTCTATTCCTTTTGATAAACAGAACCTACTTAACAAAAATCTACCTTAAATTCTTTTAATATTCGTTACATTAAAGTTGTTATTGTAGTTGTTGTACTTGAAATGCTGTTTCGCATTGCCACTTGAAATTATTCACAAAATAAAGAACAACAAAAGTTCCAGAAACGAGTACTGGCGCTGTCGTTCATACTACCAGTACACGGTTTATAAATGTTGTTGACGCTTTGTTGTTGGTGTTTTGTGTTTTGGCTTCTAATTTCACTAGACAACACAGCGTAAAACTAAGCGAAGAGCAGCACTTTAGGCAACAACAAGCTGATGAAATAAAATGCTGGGTATTTTGGGTGGTATGCCGGTTGTCGGTGTGATGGTGAAAGGTTTGTTAGGACTTTTACATCCTTTTTGCACCAATGCCATATTTTAAAATATGCTGTAAGCGTCGTCTCTCTTTGACACTTAAAACATTTTCCAGTTGTTCTAGTGTCAAGTTGATCTCTCGCTTTGAGTGCAAAGGCGGCCAAAGTGTAGTGATGGAAAAATTCCTAGAACACAAAGATAAAATTAAAATTTTGCATCATTTTGTAGCACTTAATTTTGTTCTAGTTTTCTTTGTTGTTAGAAAAATAAAGGTCAATAGAAAAAATAGTTAGTTGAATTTAAATTTTTTTTCTTACTAACCTGTGCAAACGCATGGCATCTATGGCGCTCGGTTGCATGGCCTCCAGTTGTTTGATTTCCTTGCGGAATTGTTGATTGTAGCAATGAAATGCTTGTTTATAACGCTTTCGGCATTTCGTTTGGCTGTCATTACAAAGAAAGTTGTTGGAAAAACGTTTTGTAAAAAAAAACAATTTTAACCAGAAGAATTATTCAAAGTGCATTTATTGCGGGTTTGGAAGTGAAAAGTTCAAAAAGGAGATTCAATAATTTTCATATAAGTTTTAAGTCTTTAAAATTTTGTTCTCTCACTTACTACGTATCCTCTCCTTGTGTGTTGGGCTCGTTTTGTGCACTAATTCCCACTTTTCGTGCTACGAGTATGCGATACCATTGCTTTTGTAGTGCATTCATGGGTCTTTTAAAGGGATTGACATTTAAATCCATTGCGCTCTTAGATGTTAATGGAAGCGAATAGTGTTAGCTATGACTGTTTAGTAGCAACTACATACTTTTGAAAAAGTATCTTTTCGTCAAGCAGACCTTGTTTATTTGATTGCCATGACAAAAACTTTACGCTTAAATAACCTAATTATTGACTTGCTTATTTCTTTTTTACAAAATATCGATTTTATAAGCTAACAATGAAAATAGAGGGTATTCAAAACTTTACGCAATACTAGAAAAATTGAAAACATTTTTTACAGCTGATAGTTTGTTAAAATGAAGCTTTGTTCGTTTTCACACTTTTTTCCTGTTGATTAAATACATTTGAAAAAAATACAAAAATTGTATTACAAACGTTCTTTTACATATGTATGTTTTAGGACACAATTTAAATAAAAGCAAAATTATTTACTATTAAATCAAGAATCAATTGAAAATATTTGCTAAACAATTTAAAATGCTTAAAATATAACGAAAGAAGCGTTAAAAAGTAAAATAAGGCGAGTAAAACGGAGGCCAAGGTTACAGAAAAAATCTGTGGTACTTCTTTAGTAGTTCACAATTGGGTGAAGGGTATATAATATTCGACACTGACTTGTGTAACTAAAAAACTCTAAACCTTGGCTTTAATAAGTTTTATTAATTGTATTCATATATCTTCCTAAAGCTCATCACTTTTATACTCAGATTGTCTGAGTAAAGTTTAAATAAATCCGACCCCACTTCCATCCTAGCGAAAACCAAACACTTTATTTTGAATTCTTATAACTTTCAAAAGATTACACCTGTTAAGCCATTAAATTAAACTTCTTTTGGTAGTTTTTTTTCACATTTCACATTTGCCACAAAAAAGAGGGAACGGCAAGTTTATTTACATATTATTTATTTTTTTTACACCTTTACACTCTTAAGTTCTTATTACAGCCCATCATCTAAATGAAACATTTGAGAAACAACAGCAGCAGAAAAATAAATACGAAAAACTTTAAACAAGTAGAGCTGCCTTAACAAAGAGCGCATATTAATATTGTTAAAGTTAAAGGTTTTTCTTTACAAGTCTCCTTCATATAAACAAAAAGAAAAATAAATAAAAAAGGAGAAAAAAATATATTTTGTTAAAAAGCTGGACGCAGGTGTTGTGTACGTGGTTTGGTTTTTATATATCGCAACATAAACTCAATATGTGATAACCTTACCTTAAGCAAAATAACAACAAACATAACTAAGCTAACAAAGACTTCAAGAGCATAAACATAATAATGTAGTTTGAAGGGTACGTACTGGTGCTACAAAGTTGGTATTTCACCTCTTACGAAATTTGACTTGTCTTTTTATGTTCTCCACACACTGCTGTACGGATGTACGAGTATAGCAGAGAACAAAAAACTTAGCAAACGCTGTTAGAAAAAAGAAAATCGTCGTTTCTTTTTGGGAATGAGGCAGCAAAAATTAAGCTAAAATGCAGGGATGGCAAACATTGTAATTTTTGGAAACCACCAGATAAACTATTTCTTAAATATATTGTAGTCTGATTAGTATGGCATGATTGTAAATTAATTAAGAGCAATGAGCGTTTATTATAACTTAAAAACTTACACTTTTTATTGCGAATTTTTTCACTGAGCAAATAATTTCTTTCAAATTTAGTTGTAGACCCAGTTCTTTTTTAACAACAACTGTCTGTCCCATATCCAAACATCTTCACTCATTGACCTAATGCAATCAATATAACTTGTAATGTATCAATGATTCCACCAGTCCATAAAGAACATTAAGCAGTATCTTCTTTTATTATATTGGTGTCTCACTACAGACATTCTCACAATTGATAGATTAGTCTATTAAACTCCATCGCTGACCAATATTTTTTTCTAAAACAATATTTTTTTATAGAACTTACAATCAAACCTAAGCTGGCCGAAAGTTATTATTAAATTACAATTACATTTAATTGCAAAGACTACGTTAAGCCTTTCGTTATTGAATTTGAAATAAATTTAAAAAGTTCTTGATAATAAAAAAAACTTTTTGAGGACAATATATTTCTAATGGACTTTACAACAGACTGGAAAGCTTATTTTCCAAATTAGATACCACTTAGTTATTTATTATTTATTGTTTTTCCTTAGATCACATGAACTTTGTAAACCTGAAAAGGTGAATGGTCTAAAAGGGAGGCAGCCACAGTTTAAACTGTGGTTGTGCTAGTGAGCGATCTACCCAGCAAACACAAAGTCCATGGTTTGCAATATGATACTGCACGCTACTTTCTAAGGATATATTTTACGCTTTCGAATTAAACAATTTTTTTTAAATGCTTTAAAATACCTATTCCCGAAGAATTTTTATAAACGCAAAATGTAGAAAATTAAATAATATAGAGATTAATATTCACTTGAAACTCTAAAATTTTGATGCAGAATTTTTTACACGATATTAATAAAATCGTCTATATTTTTAGTCTTATAATATATTCGTATTATTAAAAGTTGTTTTAAATACAGGCTGTCCACCGGAAAGGTATACTACTTTGTTTGTTTATAATTTTTGATTACATGAAAGAGAATGGATCGTATATTGATAAATGTTTTATTTAATGTCGGCAATTATGTATGCAATACAATATCAGATAAATGTCCGCCTCTGTCAGCCTCACAAATGCGAGCCCTTTTGAACACATTTTTCATTACATTTTCACGCATTCCATGCGGTATTTTATTAATTTCATCACGAATATTTTGTATGAGTTGCTCCAGCGTTGTTGGTTTATTTGCATAAACCTTGCTTTTCAGATATCCCCACAAAAAGATGTCCGGAGCAGTTAAATCAGGCGACCATGGAGGCCAATCATCATCACCATTCCTTGAAATAACTTGTTGTAGAAAGAGGTCTGGTAGTAATTCCATTGTAATTCTGGCTGTATGCGATGTGGCACATGGTTCCAATCACATGTTAGTCAAGCCCAAAGCATGCAGTTGTTGGCGTTAAAAAGTTTCCAATCATATCACGATATCGCTCCCCATTGACAGTTAACGTTACGCCGTTTTCAGTTTCAAAGAAGTAAGTTCCAGTGATTCCTCCTGTCCAAATTGCACGCCAGCCTGACACTTTTAATTGATGCAAAAGTGGCTGATGAATAATTTGAGGGTTTTCAATTGCCCAGAACAGATTAACTGTTTATTCACATATCCATTCAAATGAGGTTGATGGATTGTTTTGAACACTTTCTTGAACAGCCGTAATGTTCTTAACCGATCTTGCAGTACGTTGTCATCCATGCTGGGGCCTATCAGCTACAGTCCCTCTTTCTTCGAAATCATTCACTACACGATAAATAGTGCGTCTTGTTGGCACATTGTTGCACCCAAAAATTTCACGTAATTTTCTCATCATCACAGTAATCGATGATTGATTTTGATAAAATGTTTTAACGATTAAAACACGTTGGTTTACCGAATATTTTTCCATAATAAATTTGAGAATTCTCTACTTCACGACTGAAATATGAACTAATGTTTACCAAAATGGCGGCAAAACAAAGTAGTATACCTTCCCGGCGGACACCCTGTATGATGAATAGAATATTACTAAATGCAATATTTATCCAGAAATATTTTTGCATAGCCGCATCAATTTGAACAGAAACCCTCGTGGTGGTTGCATAAATTGTCCTGTCTCATCGAGGAATGAATGAAGGATCATAAGAATATCTATGAAGTTTTATCTGCACAATTGTGCTAGGAAGTGACTACCTATGGTCTATAGAAAATATACTATGATTTATAAATGAACCCGATTGCGAAAGATCTGTTACAAACGATGTTCGATCTAATGCCCTTAAAAGTATTGAAAGGTTTTGAAAGCTAATTTAACAAGGCAGTTTTGGATAACAATGGAATTAGTGACTGATGTGGAATCTTTTAATTCGAGAACAACCAGCCAGAAGTTATTCAAATATGACAGTTGAACTTTTACAAGCAAAGCGACTAAGAAGTTTGTGTCGTACTCCGTGTTATAATCCATTAAGTCTAATACAACATTCAATAATTGTTGGGTTTATAATTTCATAGTTTTAATTGACACACAAAACTTTTTTATACAAAAATTTCCTGCTCAATATCGAACTGATGGAAAATCTAATTGAAACAGGTTACAAACTTCACGGATGGGAGATAGACTAGCTAGTTGTTGTGTCGCTAAAATGGTGGCTTCTGTGCACTCGTATTGGAGGCTTTTATGTACTCAATATGATCCTGGTTCAGTAAAATGCCGAAACTGAAGCGAGAGTAGTTGGACCAAGCTTCCAAAGATCAATTCCAATGAGAAAATACCTAACAAGTTTTCAAGCTGAAACTTGAGCTTATAATGTTGGATAGCAATGCAGAACTCATGACCTCATTATCGTATGAAGTGTGGTCAGGGGTTGTGAAGGAAAGTATTAAGTCTCTAAATTAACTTAACTCGCAATATTACAATATTAGAAAACATAGTATACCAACCTTTCTTCTTTCTTTGAAAAATGAAGATGTTATAGTCTTAAAAGGGAAAACACATACTCTTCTAATGTTAGATAAAAATGAGCACAGGATAATTACGGAATAGTTTATCGGCAACTGTGATCTATGAAAACACCAATGTCAGATAAGAACCGCAGACTCTATCAAATATGGATTATGCAACCCGCGATTGTCTCACCGAACAAAAGTATTTGTCACGTCATAATTAACTCGAAGTGTCTAAGTGAACACATTAATTTGCTTTGTTCATAGTCTAAAGAGGTTATAGTGAAAGATAAATGTGGGACATACAATCTTATGGTTCTTGTTGCTAAGGATCACGATAAATTTCAATAGGGATAATGCTGAACGATTAAATCCTCCCTACAATGACTTCTGTAAAAGTTGACATAATAAGAGGCAGAAAGTTATCAAACTGCGTTAATGATTTCTTTTAGTATCGGCCACCTAATAACACAAATGCTCCAAATAATCCTAGAGGGGGGGAAGAGAAACCCATTTTGTTTTGCAAACAAAAATCGTAATTATGGAAAAAAATCATAAAAAAAGCGATAAAAGGGATAAACGTTTTTGCGTTTCTTTAAGGAACATTCTGTTGATACTAATTTAGTGTGGCGACAATTTTTTTGCCTAAGTTAGCCTTTGAATTTCTCTTTTGGTGATTTGTAAGAACTTTCTGTCTACCTAGTGGTTATTTGTATTAACGAAAATCCACTTCAGTACAAGATTACGATTTTCCTGACTTTTTTCCAACACTTAAAATTGCCCCGGAAGTTTGGTAGTTTAGATCACCCAACTAAATTTTGTACTCAAATACTTGACCCTTTAAAAAGTGTTTCAATTTCAGAGTATATGGCAACTGCTGCCTTTTCCTTCGTTGCGATTTTTCTTCGGCACATTTAAACATTTTATTAAATGCCCTCTTTAAGCGCACGTTGTATTTTATTGGCAATGCACTGCTATATATAAACTGAAAACATTATTTGCATTGAAATGCACAGGCACACACACATACGTGCAAACAAATTGTGATTGAATACATATAAACCTAAAGTAGTGTACATAAGTGTGCTGTAAATAAAAATACACTCAAGAGAATATTTTCCTATTCCCTGCACAGCCAGTTAAAAAAAAAATGTTGCCATTTTGTTCTGCTTCCAGAGACGAGAGAAAAAAGAACTAAAGGCGTTAAGGTGTAAATTTATTTTTGTACTCAGTTTAAGCTCTTGGCTTTTATTATTTAAATGTGCATGTGTTACTGTTGTTGTTGTTGTTGTTGCTGTTGCCTCTTATATTTATTATTAAAAATACCCAGGTATTACTAAAGTACAGTGAAAGTAACACCACCACACTACCAACTCATTGGAGCAGTAACAGCACACAATAGCAATCCGGCTTGTTTGGCGAGACTAAGCTAAGGAACAGTTGAAATAAATACATGAGGGTAGGAGCAAAAAGAAAAATGCATAAATAAAATTGAAATCCTTTTTAATGAGCACTTGCTCTACAGCGGCAAGTAACAATAAAAAAAAACTGAAGTAAAATAAGAAAATACCATTTATCTTGATGTTGACATGTGGGTGAAGTATACATTTTTTGTACACATACAAGCGTATATACATTTATACATACGAACATGCAGAGAGTTTTTACTTTAGTAGTATGATTTAAAGCTGCTGTTTCTAACACATATGCATTTATATGTGTGCGTACAGGTGTATGATGATCTTAATGTGACCTTTAAATTTAAATGTGTTTATGGGCGCCCGTATTAATGAATATTTTCCTAACAAATGAATTAAAAATCATAAGAAACCTAAATCAATAACTAGCATAAATTATGCTCTTATTAATTTTAACTTGTAAAATAAACGTTTCTCAAAAAGAAAATATTCTTCATTGGTAATTTTGACGTAATAAATTATATTGAAATATATTTCTGTACCCGCAATTTATGAATATAAAGGCTCCAAATCTACGCTGGCTAAAGGCAGGGGGAATCACCCTTATTCTGTTTGGCGACGGCAACATCGTCGTCGATTTTGAAGCAACATCACTTAAACACAACATCAATGTTAATTTGGTATTCTGTAACAATGTGGTGACGACGTTGCCAGTTTATCGACAATGTTAGTAAAATAATAAACACATATCTAATATCTGAGTCAGCTGATTTGTTTGTTTACTACTTTTTATAAAATTGTTGGGATAAAAATCTTTTGAACCATACCCTTAGGGCTTATATGTTTTTCAAACTGGAGCGGAATTGCCACAGCTTCTTCCAAGGGGCTCAATACAAGCTGCTTAAATATGCCACCTCCAGTAGCTTTGCATTCTGCTTTGTTGATCACCATATTTTTTTACTTTAAATTGAAGTCACGCCAAATCTGTAAAAAGCATTCTGTCATACAATATGTATTTGTAAAACACCATACCTTTTGCCATCCATCACTTGTTCTATTTGGTGGGCCAAGGGCGTTCAGAGCAGTCGCAACACTTTCCCACTGTTCCTTAAAATTAGTAAGAACAGTGCCTCTGCGAAAACCTCTGGCAAGTGATGGATGTTTTTCCAACTCTTCCACTAATTTTTCAAATTGGCTGGGGTTGGTTATTTTAATTTTGTCCATTTTTTACTTTATTTGCACTTTTTCTACTATATTTTGTATTTTAAATTTCTTTATTCTTTTTAAATTTTTGTTTGTACATAACACGTCACCAAAATCTCAAACGCCAATATCAACGGCAATTTATGGCAACATCAACGTCAAATTTTCTTACAAAATACCAAACATGTGTTGCCAGTCATCGATAAATGGCAATATTGCCAACGAGAATACGGATTTACAACAAACGACGTCGTCTTGAATTGCCGTCGCCAAACAGAATAGGGGTGAATATCATGCAAAGAAAACACATATTGTATAACAACCATATCGTTCAAACTTAGTAAAAGTTATTTAGTTATAAATCTGCCGAAGCGGATTAGAATTAAGCTTAAGGAAATGTGATGCCTGCGATTCGGGTAAAATAGTTACTTCCATTCTTCTCCAGAACTATAAAGCATCATGTCCACCCATATAACTGCGTCATCAAATTTATACGATTGTAACGTGCCGATAGAAATTTAAAAACATAAGCACGCTTGTGTCTTACATATTGTACTGACACACGCATTTTTAGTACTAGGTAGCCAACATATTAAGAAATAGAAAATGCGCGTTCTTCATACGATGGAGGTTTTGCCCTGAAAAGAAGTGCAGTTATCGCCGCCCTACGAACTATGGTTGCCAGCAGGGCTACTTGGCCCGTAGTGAAATCACAGACCGTAATTTTTCCGAATGTAGGGTCTCCCGAAATGATCTTGTAGTTTAGCTATATGGCGAATATATGGTTTCTCAAAATGATCTTGTTCTTTCTGTATATTAGTCGCATGGTAGACGAATATAAGGTCTCCCGAATATACCTTATATTCTTGGTATTTAATCGTATTAGGTCAGATACAAGTTCTCCCGAAATGATCTTGTATTGATCGTAGTTTGGTTTCATAAAGCCTCTTAGAATTCTCTTATATTCTTCGTATTTTGCCGAATTTATCTTATTATCTTTTATCTAACATTGTATAATCGTCTGGTATATGAATATAAGGTCTACCGCAGTTATCTTACATTCGGTCGTATTTTGTGGCATACAAGATACCACGAACTTTTCGTGTGTTTGCCGTAACCTAGTAGCCTATTATACGTAACAAAGGAATTAGACCTTTAATGAAACCATGGGAGGACTAAAGCTAATCCCAGCTGCAAAATAAAACTCTGTCAGAGCATTAAGTTTCATTTCTAAATTGTTTGAAATAAAAAGAACGTATTATTTGTTAATCGCAAAATATTTTAATATTTTCCAAAATGTTTTTTTGTTTGCTGAAATTTTTGCTTTTAATTATTAAGTATTTTATATAAAGATATCTAAAACTAATGCTTTAAGTGAAAGAAGTTGTCATAAGTCGTTTAATAAACTTAGGAGTGATAAATTTTATTTCGAATAAATAAAGTAGTTGCGTTTCACATGAATCAGAGGGAATTCGGCGCCAACTTCGAACGTGTGAAATGTTACTTGCCAAACACTTACAAAAGACTCGTTTACATCATATGACTATAATAACCCGAAGAGTAGGAAATAATGGGATCCATGTGGCCGTGAATCTATGTTCTAAACCAATACATATATATCTATAAGGTAGAAACCACATGTTTTGGTATTTGGTGGGTTCGGATAGTGGCGTCTACTATGAGTTGCTGTAACAATAAAATAATTCCGTCGCATACTGCCGAATTTGTGTTTAACGATTATTAATTGTTCCGATCGGTTTATAGGCAGTTCCAAAAATTTGATCGATTAGTTCAGAAATCAAAATAAACCATATTAACGACTTAAATAATTAATTATTTACTTGATTTAAAGTTATTTATTAAAAATATTAAAAATCTTACATTTCGTACTCGAGAATCAAAACAATTCCAACAAAATTGGTAAAATGTTTGCTTTTTGTTTTAGAGTCAAAATATAGCTCTGCTTTTTAAGAAATATTTGTGAAAAATTCGTATATGCTGCCAAATGCACATACTCAAACCCACACCCACGCACATGCTCTCAATCAAATCAAACACTAACAATACTAAAAGTTAAAATAACGTTACTTTTGTAAAAGCATAAGTTTAGCCGAATGTACGTGTGTTTACATACATATTTAGATTGGTAACTGAATAGATACCCGTGCTACAGGATGCATGTTTCTGTGAGTATTTCTAAAGTTTGTTCAAGTAGCATCGAAATAAAACAAAAAACGAAACTACGCCAGCTTATCGCTAATGGCATAAACTTCCGAAACGTGAGTAAAATTTTCAAATATGTGTTAAGTAAAAGTACATACTCTATATCTGCGTTGTAGTATTGGCGCGGGCATACATTTGTCTATTGACTCTGCAACAACTACTAAAACTCGCCAAGTATAACAATGAGAAGCCAACAAACATCAAGCATCCAACAAACCAACAACTATTACGAGTAAAAACATCAGGCACAAATGGGATATTTTACCCAAAAAAATAGGTTTTTTTTTGGAAACCAAAACCAAATTTGTAGCAAAAAGGCAAACTGTATACAACCAAAACAAATCAAATCAGTGGAAGAATAAAAAAATCCTTAAAAATCTTGTTAAAAAAACGTGCAAAATAGAACTTAGACGAAAGAAATGAGAAAAGTTAATGTTTGAAAAAGCGTAACAACCACAATACAGTGGCTTGAATTGGATCTATTTGCTTAAAGTTAATATTTGTAAGACAAATTTAAGTTTCGTTTGAAAACTGACAGCAATATAGTTTTTTATTTCATGAAAATTGGAACATTTTGCTCCAAGCGTGGAATGTTACGAGCATTTCTTCTCTATAATTATTTTTATATTGGTTACGTCGCTTTAAATACTTTGATTTTGTCGGAATGTGCATGGACTGATGTACAAACAGCAATTGATCTGTTTCATTAAAACAACAAAAAATTGTTCATCATGACGATATTCATTGCCATGTTGTCCTATCAGTAAAAGTCTATTTGAAAAACAGCGGATTCATACTTTCCCCACTCACCTTTCCCTGTCTGGATACCATATACACCGAACTATGCAAAACAATATGGCTAGAATAAGCTTCGCTTCTACCGAAGGTATCAACAATTTTCTTGATTCGTTGCAGGCCTCAAAAGACGTAAAGAGTTTGGAGCCGAACCTATCCTTTGCCTGAAGGTTAAAGAAAATTCGCACAATAATTAGTACACCCAAAATTGAGTTATAATAAAGCCATACTCCAAACCTTGTAGGGAAAGCACAATTAACTATATACATACATACATATAAGACTCACAATAACAACTTTTATTTAAGTTTCTATAGCATAATATGCAGCACCTGTCATCGGCTGTAAACGTCTCGAAGAGGTTTCGAAGATTCCGGACCACAATTTTTCTGTGGTGGAAGTCTCCCTAAGGTCACCGTTAATCTTCAACTGATGGCTTAAGTATTCACAAGCAATCCATGAAAATATAGTTTATATAATTTTCTATTCGTTCGAAAAAATTCAAGATTTTTTTTATATTTTGAATCAAATATGTTTGTTTACGTCTAAAAAATATGAAAAATGTTCGATTTGATTTTTTTAAATTCTACGTGCCTCCTTGATTTATATATACTAAAATTAAACAAGTGAAATTAACGTCAAGCTTTTATTCCACTTTAAAGACTTTGAGTTAATTTTGAATATGTTTTTTAAATTAAATCAGTTAGTTTTTATGGCATTTCTTCAATTCTACATGAACTTAAATAAATTTAAAAAAAATCGCAGAAGATTATTTAATTTTCCGTCATCCCTTGTAAAGTTTGGTTTGGAGACAAACCAGTTTCTGCTATGTGCCATCCTCAGTGTCATTTTCGTTCTGATTACGGAAATTGGTTCCAAAAATTTACATCAAAACACCCTGTCTGGATATCAAATCAAGAATCCATAAATTTTTGTTTAATATACGTAACAAATTTTGTCTCTTTAATAAAATTTTAAAGAATTTTTATTTATAGGGGGTATATGGAAGCAGACCGCTAAATTTATAGGTCCCTTTTCGATCCCCTTATTTACTCTGATTGATTTTAGACAACCGATTTGTAATTTACGGCTACGTTTCTTTACTTTATCTTTTAAGACTGACCGGTCTACCTATGGCGAGGTATTCTTGTCCTTCTTTTTAGAATTGCTCCATTAGCCAATAACCACCGAAGTTTCTAAAGAGATTAACCTCTCCACATTTGCGAAGCTTTATTATCCATCCCTTTCGGAATATGCTGGTCCGACGCCATAGAAGTACGTTTAAAGATTAACTAGTCCACCGATCGCGAGGCAGTCTTTTGTATCTCTTTCTCGGATTCCTCCCTTGGCCAATTAAAAACGTAGTTTCTTCAGAGATTAACCTATCCGCCCCTTGCTAGGCTTGCTGATTCATCTCTAATGGAGAGAAATATGTTAACCCATACGGAGTAAGTTTGTATTAAAGCTGGAGATCGACTGATATCCAGAGTTCGCGTAGTATAAAAAAGCAACCTCTTGGCCATGCATTGCTGGCGTATGCTGTTCCACCCTGGATTAGGGGGTTCTCATAAGAGAGTGTTAACTTCTTTCCAATCGACTTATTTATCCAGACTCCTAGCAGAGACCATAACCTGCTACCGTGGAGGTATAAGCCAGAACTTCTGACAGTGCATTCAGTTACGGCAAGCCATATCTTTCTGCCTATCAGCTGACGGCCAAAACGACAGTCGTAATTAACTTTCTTCCGAGATGTTTATATACGTATTTTTCATATGTGTTACTACTGTTTGTGGGCTTATGCGCTTTATCATTTAAATAAAACAATTCCGAGTTCTGACCGCCCAAACAATGTAACTGACAAATTTTTCGATATTGTCCTTTTGATGCTGAATTTTTCTACAGCCTCAATCTAGTAAAATATTGAGGCGAAAATCTTAATAGCTACAGATATACAAGCCTTTCAATTTTAATGTAAATGATATCACCCTTACGTCTTATGCTTAAAATTCCTTAAACTAAATCAGAAATCCAAAGATCTTCAAAACAAAAACATTAAAGTTATAACAAAAAGCTTTAACAACAAAGAAATTGTTATTTTGTTTTTCTTTAATTAATTATTTAATTCACTTTTTTTAATCCATTTTCACCAGACCTTGTGTCACGTAATATCTTAGAATAAACAAAATTACTAGGCCTTCGTGAAGAATGGTGAACAAATTACTTTATTTAAATTTGTTGCTAACAGACAGATTTTAAGATTTATTTTTTACTGTAACTCCATTGGTTTCAAGCTGATACCAACTACGTAAAAATAAATCATTAAATCACAACCCAAAGTCAAAACTGGTACCTTTTGGGCGAATTCACAGCATTTACGGTTTCTTTGCGGACGTCAAAGTCCATTTATATATAAGACATATATCGGATATGGCGAAACATATTTATATGGAATTTTACATCCAATCAGTTGAAACAAAATACTCAGCTGAGATGGAGAGTTTATCTGTTTAGTCTGCCCTGTATATATGAATTCCAAATTAAACTTACGAATTCAAAAATATTAAAAATATGTCTATTTAAGAATTAAAAATAACATTTTTGTTTGTTTCTTAATATTCTTCGCATCAGTTGACTCAAGACGAAAAAATTATGGGTGGAATTTGTCCAGCACCGAATTCACTTTGCTCCCACCTTATAATTAATTCAATTTGATATTTATTTAAAATTATTTTCGACTTTGCCTTGTAGTCAAATATGCGAACTTTAGCTTAGGCTGCTCGTCAAGTGTATTTCACAATATTAGATTAGTTAAACGACCCTTCAAAAATTTAAGTAAAATGAAGAAGTCTTACAGTGTGAAAGCAATATGTCATTGCATTGTCAAAAAAATACGGATGAAAACTTGACAGTCTCATTACTTTTACAAAAATTTCTAAACGCTGAGATTATTATTTTTATCAGGGTTGCAATTTTACAGAAGCGACCGTAGAGAACTTGTTCGCCGAAAACAGTGCGCTGCTAGCACCGGCACCCCAAATTGCTTAGCTACTGCCGCCGACAGTATCGTTTATATTTTATTTTAGATTTCTTTGACAGTCAGAAGGATTATTTGAATTTGACTTTGTTCGAAAGAAAATTCTTTGCCATTTTCAGCTGAATATAGTTTTGCGCATTTGACCACCTCGGCTGGCTCGGACGAAGTCCAGTCGCAAAGTACAACTTTCGATTAATGTATACAGCAATATTGTCTTCCAAGTCGTCAGTCGATGTAGACCAGAGACTTCCTATAGCCTCACAAAAATTGTCCAGCCGTGTTAAATCGATCTCCAAGGCCAATTTGCAGGTCTATTACGCGAACTCATTCTTTCGCCGAAACTTTAAATTTATTTATGTATTTTTTATACAACGGCTTCTCCATTTTAAGGGCATTTAATGTTCTTGCAGAATGGACAGTGCTGTGGCCCTGTACCGGTCATTACCGTTTTAAAAAAATAATTTCACCTGCCACTAAAACACACCATAGATGGAATGGTTTCTTGTAATAACTTGTAGATTTCTTCACTTCTAATTTGGCAGTTTTGGGTAAAAACGTATTCATTCAACCAAAAATTAGCTTCATTGCTGAAAAAAAGTTCTTTTGAAATTTGGAATAATTAGCAATTCCGTTTTGAGCCCATTCACCAAATATACTGCTCGACCCGTGGCGTAAATTTCTGCACGAGTTGAATTTTGTAAGGCCGAAAACCTAAATCATTCCGCAAAATCTTCCATAAGGTGGATAAACACAGTTCCAATTTTAAAGCACGATGCCGAATAAACTGATTTGGGTTTTCCTCGATACTAAGCACTACAGCAGCAACAACTTGTTGGCCTATAGAAAAAAAGTGATGCGAACACGTTCAATGGTTGTTTTAATCAATAGCTCTGATGGACGATTCTGCTGACCGCAAACTGGACGAAGAGCGGTGTGAGTTTCTCGTAAAAAATCTGCACAATTTGCAGCCGTTTTTCAGGTGTCGGTCTATTCGTGATGAAATGTCAAACCAAACTAAACACAAAACAAATAACGGGTGTCAAAATGACGCATATATAAAGCCGCACTGCCAACTTAAATTTCTTTACCTCCGAAAAAGACACTTTGTAATTTTTAAAGTTCTATTCGAATTCAGGGTAGCAAGTCTTTGCTATCTAAAGTTATGGAAAGTCTAGTACTGCCAAGTTTTGAATTAACACTTATTTTAAAACCTTAAGCTCTTTCTAAATTCAACCTAGGTAAACCACTGTGCCACAGGCTTTTTAGACAGTAACAATTTTCATTGCGTTGAATCTTTTAATATTGAGTTTAGTTTCAGCTTGCCTTTGTTGTTGCCTAAAATATTGTATTTTGGCTATTTCGTGTTTCTTTTTTTAATGGCTATAGATTTCCAATGGAGAGAAATTTCATACCAAATTGTGGAAATAGCCAGAAAATAGCTGATGGAAAAAGTCAAGATGAACATGAAACATGCTTGTGCTCGTTTTGGTTTTGGGAGAAGAATAAAGTTTTTTTTTAACAGATTTGTTCAATTTTTTCCTTGTCAAAATAAAGAAAAAAAATGCTAAAACCATTTTAAAAAATTCAATTCACACACAAGCGAAAAAAAACATTGAAAGTTGTACGTGTGATGGCAGTTTAGGCGGTAGCAATAAAGCACGTCTACACGAAAGAATGACAAAGCCATTTTGAATGTTGTTGCTGTTGCTTTTGCTAGTTGATGGTGGTGATGGCGATGATGATGCTGCTTAGAAAATGAAGAAAACGTTTTTGAGGGCAATTTGGAGAACAACCATCTTCATCTGATAATCGTTGAGTAGTGTGCAGTGATTTAGTCTTGTGATTTGCCATATTCATTTGTTCATAACGGTGCAACCATTTTCAAATATTGATGCTCAAATCAGTCTAATCATGTTTAAAAGCCACAAGAGGAACAAGCAACAAAAATCTTATGAAACTTGTTGTTTATACTGATGTTTTGTAGTCGTCATGCAAGTTTATTTTTATTTTTTTCCCCCCCAATTTTGTTTGGCTCTTTTTCCATAACTTGATGATTGTTTTGCATTTACATGTTGTACTTTGAAGTAAGTGGAGTTCTATTTTACTCCGAAAAATGATACCATCATCAGCGTCTGTATCAGTGGCATTGATGATGTCTATGGCGTATCAATTGCAGTCAAGTTTTTTTCTATTATTTCACTTTCTCTTAACAAATTCAAACAAAACAAAGTATTCAGGAAATGATTACTTTGTATGCGTCTCGAGTAAACTAACTGCCAAAATTTAATTTCGTTTTTATTTTGTATGTTTTTTGAAGGGACTTTTGGTAAAAACATTTTGAAGGGGTTTTTATTTCGCTTGTTCAAGGTTTGCCAAGTTTTTTCAAATTAATATTTCTTTATTTTTGTTTGGTTTCTTTTTGGAAGTTTTACTTTGATGTTGATGTTTTTGTTTGGATTTTTCCCTCTCTGGGTTTTCATTTGTCAGATGGTTGCAAAATAGCCGTATTACTTGACACGTTAAAGGAAAACTTTTCAGACTTGCAAATGTTCTTAAATTTATTACTATTTAATGAGCTGCTTAGTTGAAGCTTTTCATTTAAAGTGGTTCCTTTGAAAGAAAATGTTGAAAGATTTTTTGTAATTAAAAATTTGTTCAGTTAAACATTTTTCTACAAAAATATTTATAAATAGATCTTATAATTGCATTTTAGTTGAGCGATTTTTGGAGAAATTATCGCCTTTTTATGAATATGTTTGATGATTTTATGAATATGTTTGCTCCAATAAACCTCCCTTGTAATATAAAAAAAAAATCACAGTTTTATAGTCTTGTAGTCAAACTTTCATCCAACCATCTCTCTCGGTAGTTGATGCGTGATAGCATTGTAAACATGCCATCTCTTTTGTTGAATTTAGCGCAGCATACCTGGTGGTAAATAGGAACTGGTTGATGTCAATAGCACTAGTACATAACAGAATGATAGGGTATTAATACAGACTCAAATGTATGAAATTTTGAATTAACTTTGCAAAGAAACATCTGAAATTAGATCCCTATGATAATAAAATTATAGACAAGCACCTATCCTATGACCAACTATAGCGTCTATACAATATTTGAGATCTGAGGAGAAATGACTATAATTCAATAAATTTTATTTCGAGCATACAAATTAGTCGTACCTTGCTATCCCTAACCTTTCAATGCTTCAAACAGTAGCCACCACCTAAGTACCATATAACAATATAATATTTTTGTATAAAGGATATTACATCACATAGTTACGGTTGTGTGTACCAGTACAGTCGATCTGTTCTAAATATTATTGTCGTTACCATTGCGTCAATAATGGCTAGACGAAGTTAGGCGACTATCTGGGTGGAACAGTGGTATTTGGTATTGATGGCTAATTTTACCGAAGGTAAACGTTGAACGTTATATGATCACATTTCGATGGAGTTTTTCTCCACTTTTTTATCCATCCTTCTATCTCATGAATGTGTGACTGAAGTTGCCCGAATACTATTTTGAGATATTGGTTAACACTTAATATTAGGCTTTGGTCCTCCATCGGCTTCGCATTTAACAAATGTCTAACCGTGGTCCTAAACCTTCTACTAGCTAGTTCACCAATTTATCTCTGGAGATTTCCGCTTCCAGGCTTTCTTGTCTATTTCTTGAAAATTTCTCCACTAACCAATAAACAGAGAAGTTCCTATAGAGATTAATATCACCACCTCTTGCGAGGCTTCATTGCTCATTCCTATCACAATCTTACGATCCAACGCCTTAGAAGTACCTTTAAAGATTGGCCGGTCCAACCTTCTCGAGTTATTCTTGTGCATCCCTTGGCACACGAAAATCAAATGTTAGTCAGAGTCACCTTTCTGCTTCTTCCTAAGCTTCCTGATTCATCCATGTAATAAAGATAAAGATGTTCATCCACACAGAGCGCCATACGCACGTGTAAGTCTGTATTAAGACTAGAACTACTGGTATCTAGAGTTCGCATACTGAAGATTAAGCTCCCTTTTGGCCACGCATCGCTGGCGTATGCTATTCTATTGTAGTTTAGGGATTTTTTATAAGATAGTAGTAACGTCTCTCGGCTGGATTTATTTAGCCAGGCTCCTTGCAGGGACAGGCACCTATTATTGGCCGCCACCACAAGGAGGTGAAAGTCAAAACTTTTGTCAGTGCACTAAGTTACGGCAAGATATATTCTTGTACCTGCCAGCTGACGGCAAAGATAAGGTAAGACCCAAACTTACTATCGGGCGGGACTAACCTAGGCGTGCCTTTCCGTGGTTTTTTTATCGGTGAACCATTTTGTTTTTTGACGGAAAACGCTACATGAGCCCATTTCTGTAGATTTATACTTTTACACCTGCTACTTTCAGATCTTAGTTAACACTTATAACTGCGTTGTCGTCTACAAACGTTGACAGATGTATCTGTGCTTCTTAAAAACTCCTGCAAAGATTTTCACATAATTTCTTGTTTTAGAAACCATGACCATTTTAAGAATTTTCCAAGAGCATTGGAAAAAACTAACTCGAAACATGGCATTAAATGTCAAAACTATAATTCCCGTTGCAGAATTAGGTATGATTCTTAACATTGATCCAGCAATACAATCAAGTCTGGGAGATTTTCTCATATCGTCATTTTTTATGGTTGATTTTAGTAACGATAATCGAAATTTCTTAGGATAATTGGAATGGTAAAACTATTTATATCATGTGAAGTAAAAATTTTTCGAAGAGATACTAAAGCATTTACCTTCATTTGAGTTTTAAGTGGCTTATAGATTTCCCCAGCTGTGTTTTTTTTGGATCTTTGTAATGAACACGACGTCTCTGTTTCTTACCTAACGTTTTCATGGCTGGAGAACGACTATATTCCATTGCCTTCTGAGGCTTCTCTTGTCCATGACGGGAGTCTGTGTATTAGGCGATGATTAGTACACGGTGTCTATATTTTTCAATACGATTATTGGAAAAAGTATTAAACGGTGCGGAGGGAGGGTGGTGCCGTTGGAATTATCGATTGTGCGAATATGTCAGTCACGATGTCGCAATGATCGAGTGAGCATGGCACGTTCGATGTGGAGACATTTTTTAACAGTAATGATTCTTACGTAATTGAACGTCGACAATTTTGTTCAATGTTCGGTATTCGGCGAATACGTGATAAACCGAGTGTAAATTTAATTCATTCGTGGGTGCAAAGATTCCGCGCAACTGCTTCGGCTATGAATGTCCCACGGCCTATGCTCAGTCGATCTTCAAGGACTCCCGAAAACATTGAACTGGTTGAAACCGGTTGACGTGAACATCCACGATATTCAATACGGAAAAGAGCAGCCTCACTGGGAGTTCCAAGAGCGATTATTATTTAAATTCTAAGAAAGGATCTGAAGTTCCATTCTTTTAAAATTTAAATCGTTCAAGAACTGGAAGAAAGTGACTTTGATTTACGCAAAAATTTGTGTGAAACGATGTTGGAGCTTTTTCACACTGTAAATCCCATTTTTTGGAGTGACGAGGCTCATTTTCACTTAAATGGCCACGTCAACAAGCAAAACTGCCGTTACTGGTATCTTGAAACCCTCGATTGCAACATCAAAACCCATTGCATGCACCAGGGTAACCGTTTGGTGTGCCTTATCCACGTATGAAATAATTGGAAAAATTTTTTTCGAAAATTCCATGCCAGGCGACGAATGTCAACGGTGAAAATTATAGACGAATGATTACGGAATTTTGTTTGCCAAGCCTGCGAGCTCATTCATCGTACTTCTCCCACACGTGGTGTCACTATGATGGGGCGACTGCACACACAGCCAGAACTTCGATGAATTTGCTTCGGAAAAATTTCCCCCCAAAAACTGATCAGTCGCTTTATCCCATGGCCACCGAGGTCGCCCATTCTAACTACCATGGATTTTTTATGGGGCTACCTCAAAGAGAGGGTTTATATAGACGATCCCCAATTCCTTGTGACTTTAAAGGAAAATATTCGTCGAGAAATCAGCTCAATTAAACCAAGTTTACTGCAGTGTGGGGCGCAGAACACAAGGCTCCGTTTTGAACAGTGTGTTCAACTCGACAGAAGACACCTGAATGACATACTCTTTAAAAAATAAAATCCGGATTTCCATTCTATCGTTCAATGCTCTTAATAAAACTTTGTGTCAATTATAACGTTTGTTTTTTAAATGAAATATATATCTCCTACCAGACACCCTGTATATATTCTAAGGAACTTGCAAATATTTTAACTTTATATAAATACAAGTATGCAGTGATACTTATGTTTTAAAAAAGGAAAATATTATAGTTTAAATCCTCAAGCTTAACATTTTTAAAAAAGTTTCAATAATTCATTAATTATATTTTTCCCTCATTGCGTATGATTAATATAAAATTTTTATGCAATATCGTGTGGCCGGGGCCGTATGTGAAATATGTATTTAATTCCTTATCTGCAAATTACTCAAACGTCTTACGGTTAAACTCCCTATTTATGTATGTACATATATATGCAGCATGCTTTAGTTATGTTAAATAAAAAAGTTTTATCTATGCGGCATTTAAACTATTAATTCTCACATCCACATGGTTGAATTGTTGAAATTTAATCAAAAAGGTTAATTATATACAATTACACAACTAATTAAGTATTATTTTAATTAACTTGTGCCTTTGATGGTATATTAATAAACGGTGTTTTTCTAGTCGAACATACAACAAAATTAAAGTTAAATTAAACACACATGAATTTAAAATTTAATTTATTCATAACTTTCAGATTCAGGGTTAAAAACGCTGCAGCTAGCGCGACTGTAGGTCAAAGGGAAGGTCCAATTTTCAGGATCCTTATGCTGCTAGTAAGGTCCTAGGTTCACCAGCGATATTACTTCACCAAGATCGCAGGATCTTTAAGGACAACCTACAGTGGAAAAAGACAAACTTATGCACTCACCAAACTCATGCTGCTATAAATCGTTTGTGACCACCTATTCATGCCAACATTTTGAGCAAATTTTAATTCACCTGATAAATTGATCGTAATTTAATTTTGTAATATAGTTCTATACATCTACAATTAACACCCTTTAAACGGAAATCAAATATTTGTGTATTCATTTAAAATGCTTTTACATTCTTCATAAACACTACTACATTTTATTCGATAAACATACGAAACATGAATGTTTATATGCACGCTTAAGTGCTTTCAGTATTCTCTCATTTGCATAGGGAAGCAAACTCAATCGAGAATTGCATTTGGTATTTGAATAGAAGACGGTACAGACAACGTGGTATGGTTTACATGACCATGTGGACTCTTAAATGGCCTAACAGTTAGAAAACATTTACGTGATTTTTGTACTCAAAGGAAAACTTTTGACTTTTAATATTTTTTATAATGTTCGAAAAATTTAGATGGCGCGAGTTAAACCTTAATCCCGAAGAGATAATGTCTTGATCACTTGTGAACAGATTTTTTTTAATCCAAAGTACATCTGTGCAGTGCATTTAAATTTTCAAGTTATGTATAGAACAGGAGATTTGTTCTTACCGTATAGTGGAAAGTTAGAAGACTATTTTATTGCACGTGAATTACAAGTATAACAAAGTAAAGAAAAAATAAATCATAATTTTCTCGATACGTAAAAAAGAGGTTACGAGATATCAAACACATTCGCAATTGAAAACACACAAAATAGTAAATTAAGTAAAAAGATTATATATACCACGCTTTCCAATCCAACTATAACGCCTACGATAACCTCTGAACTTTTGGAATTGTGATTTTTTATCAACTAAGAAAGTTCTTGTTAAAATTGCAAAACAAAATCATGAAAACTTTACTTTGGAAATAATTTTTACTTTTCCGTAAAATCACTTTTTATCATTCCTGCGATATACCGATAACATTAAGCAATCTCCGTATATCACCCCAAACGATTAACTATAATCTTTTTAACAATAAACATAGGTCGATTTATTCTTTCTTCGCGCCTGGCTCCAAAAAAATGGTTAAGGTAACCATTGTCTAAGAGACCATATTATGATTAAATTCATTTGTCAAGCAAAAAATTGCCAGCGGCAAAGGTACCAACACGGCCTAATAAAGCCATCGAATGCTTAATAGACAACGTCCTAACGCCTTAAGCCAGAGCACCCTGATACCTTGAATAAACACCAAACGAATTCTATATATTAAGAACATTTCATTGTTAGAGTTATTATATTATTTTTGTATAGTATTGCGAAGAATTGTTACCATTATTACAACAGCATTGGAAAATAAGCAATATCGTTCATCTTTAGTTATTGACATTTCCTAGGCGCTTGATAAAGTCTGGCATGATAGGCTGCTGCCAATAATACCTTGAGTTCTGCATAAAAATGGAACTTGAAGTCTGCTATAATATTCTTGATTTACTATTACGACAGGGTGATTTGGTGTAGATTTTTGGAAGGAATATCCGTCAACCCTTGTCAAGCTTGGTTGGAGACATCTCGGTTTCGGCTATGTGCCATCTTCAGTGTCCATTGCCGTTCTGAGAGATTTGTACAAATTCGATAGTGCTTTTATTGTATGTCCAGTATCCATTTGTTATGTGAGCTAGTAGCAAGCCAATCTCGTTAATCACGTAACCATCTGGTAAAGTTTCCTTGTTTATGATGCGTCTGTAAAATATATTTAGGAATGTCGTTCTTTGCATTGTGCGTGTAGTAGTTGTACCGTTCTTATAATGTGCGATTGGTTCATTTGTTGTTGAACATGTGGTTGGCGAAGTTAGATACTGGTCTCGAGCCGGGATTACGTATCTTCTTGTTATACTCTCTTATATGTTCACGAAATCATCTATTTACTTTGCTTGGCTTTCTCAAGAAATACAACAAAAATTTATCATTGAAAACAAAGAGCATCTTTGGATGAATATTACAGACCAACACAAACAAGGACGACCAGCTAACTAAACAGGGGATATTCAAACTAACATGCACACAGTTACATAGGACAACCAGATGCGTTCTGGTTTGGATTGGAAAGAATTTCATTATTCATATTGTAAAAAATTTCTCTTTTCTATTCTCGAATTTTATAAACAAAAAGGCGAAAGAAAAAACTTTTTATGAACTGAAAAATAAAATTCTTTTACAAACTTTTAAAATAAAATTTTAGAAAGAAAACAAAATTTTATTTTCGGAATGTTATTCTTCTACAGGCAGTACTTCAGCTCGGTTATACCAAAGTCTGCTGGTTTCCTTGTGAATGAAATAGTCGGGATAGAAAAATCGTTTTTCGTAAAAGCATATCTTTAACCCCTGGGAAGCAAAATGAGAAATATTTATCTCTAGTAGAGCCGTCTAAAATAGCTTTTCCATCATTACACAGTAAATTGGGCCTTATAAAAAAATTTCTTAAGGCGACGACTCGCAATGAAAGCGGTTTTGTATTTTAAAGTATGATTCCCTCAAATAATTAATGCTAAGTTATAAAAGAGCATTTACTTTGGACCTCAAATCATAGAATTAATAAAAGATACAGTACTTGAAGAAAAATTACGCGATGTAGAAATACGAGCGTGGACACCTTTTAAGAACGCTGTTGCTAATTTTCTCCGTAACCATTAGAGTGACAGCTACAGTATATGTTGGCGAGCTGCAGGAAAAACTCTGCAAATCAAATTCTTGACCAATATTACTTCTTTTTACTGGCAGATATCAAAATTAAAATATAAAACCTATCTGAAGTTCAGGTGGCGCGACAAAAGTTAAACTTTTGTTCCTCAGTATTACTAACATAATATAAATCTCAAACCAGCAGTCAACTACGAAACTGACATCTATAAATATAACAATCAATATTATTCCCTCTTATTACACTTCAAGTTCGCTTTCATCGCAACCTAGCGCATGTAAGGGGTTAAATTATTAAACAAATTGCACCAACCCTATAATCCATATACATATGTATTTTGTTTTATTAGTTCTTTTTTTAATTTAATTATTTGACAACTTAAAAATAATTTCGGAAAAATTCCTTAATATATAAAAAAATCAATTGGAAATCAAATAATAATAACAAAATCAACGAAATGGCACATTGACAAAAGGAAATTTGCGAAAATTATCAAAAAAAAAACATAACGCGAAATAACAACCAAAACAAACTTACATCTGCCCAAAATTGCAAACAACAAAAATACAACAAATCAAACATGGAAGAAACAAGAGTTCTCGAATCGGCCATCAAAAGTTGCAAACAATTAGAACTTTCTCTATTTCGGTCAATTAACGCTGTTCGACGCCTTAATATACGCTACAATATAGACTGGTTAGTTCAAAACTATAGGTCATATGTCGGCAACATTTGGTTACAGTATCAACACAAACCGATCATACAAAAAACAAGCAGCAAATATACAAAACTACGTAAATCTTCAAATAACTTGGATCTGTCCACAAGGACTTCACAAGAATTGTGCGGAAGTAATCGCCAAATAAACTATAAACTTATAAAAATAAAACGCAGTATGGAGGCCATGATGTTGCAACTGCAACGCACTATTGATATTGCAAATCGTCAAAGAAATTTTGTACACTTCAGTCTAAACGTCAATAATTCAAAAACGCGAATATGTTGTCATTAGTTTTGGATATTTTTATTTAAGTTTTATATGTATAAGTTTTTGTTTTCTTTTCATTTTTTATATTTTTGATTATAAATACACATGTGTGTATAATACATAGGTATATATTTTTTTGAACTCTGAGTGGTTTTATTTCGTCATCGCTCTTTTTTATATTGGAAATAAGATTTATCGGTTTATTTGCACGTGAAGGTATATTACGGGGACCAATAGCGTAACTATTTTTAGAGTACTGCAGAAACACCCTTACAAGGTTTTAAGAATAGTCGCGGAAATATTTTAATATTCGTATCTCTCGGCTAATACTCTTTTCTACAATGACATTCTCTTTTAAATACATTTAGGATGAACTTGAAGCGCTGAATAAAAATCTGTTGGTTTTTTTGTATAACAGGTACTGATGGACGTGCCAATGGGCCGGTTACACTAGTTTATTGCATTATTACTCAATAGCGACTCGTCCGATTTCGATAAACAAAACACCAAAAGATGCGGTATAAGATTATCTTCCAGTTATTTTTTTTCTTTGCATGCTACATGGTTTCGTGGCAAAAAAATTTTTTTCATGCAAAATTAAAAAAATTGTTTGTGTTTGAAAATTCATAAAAAAATTAAATATGCAAACATTTTTCGGTTTATATAAATATTCATAAAACTAGGCATATAGCGAATAAGATAAGCAACATGTCATAAAATTCTTTCACAATTTTTTTATTCACAATGCACACTTTCTATCGATATAAAAACACAACAAAATTAATTTATTAAAATTAATATTTCTGCATTATTTTTTTAATTGTGAACTTGCAAATGAGGTTTTTGGTAATATTCGAGTACATATATATTTCTCTATCGAATGTTTTCTTTTATAAAATCAGACTTATTCTTAAATAATGTTTTGAATTCAGAACACTCCATTTCCCAATTACTCTTTATGATTAAGGCAGATTAAAAAGTTTTTATTTTCATTTCAGAATGTTTTTATACAGTTTTAGCTCATTTTAAGTTATTGCTAAATATTATACAAATGCATATCTGAAAACAAATAAGATACAAGAGGTTAAAATAGTGTACTGTCTACTATAATAACGAACGGTTGTTTCATTTATTAAAATCAGACGAGCTGTTCTTGAATTATTGTGCGATAAACTAGTGTAACCGCCCTATTAAAGGAGCGATATTTTCCACTCCTATTACAAAAATATATACCTGATAGAAAAAAATGAGAACATGGTGCTAATTCTGTCAGTCGATAGCGAATGAAATTTTGAAATTCTGCCTGTCAATATCAAGTGCTGTGTGTCGAAATTTGGTATGATGTGACTAGATAGCGAATACTTTCCACTTTTAATAACACTATGCAACAACAAAAAAAACATTGGAGAACCACTATAATTTGTTGATGAGTTATGATTGCCTAACTACAAAAATCGCCTTTATTTCGAATGCTATGGATAAGTTTTTTTTTAATTTTCTTTTTTTGAATATGAGATTTTTGAAAAGTCCGCTTCACATATCTTATCATAACTTTCAAACGTCTTGTTCAATTTCGTTGTGCTATGTGTCCAAATTACAACAGCCAAAAGTCATTCTAATACCATTTTTTACTGTACCCATTAGTTTTGGATTTATTTCGAAAAACCTGAATTTTTTTTATATTTTTTTTTTCAAAAATTGTGAAATGTTTCATTTTCAAAAATTTATAAAAAATATAAAACCGCAAATATTTACCAGGTTTATTATTTTATGATGAAGCTACATATAATAAAAATAAAACGAGCCATCATTTATGAAAATCAATTGGTAAATACTTATTTTATTACCAAAAAAACAAACCAGAAGTACCCACTAAACAATATCAGTGTGAAAACACATTCAGGCATACATACACACATACATACATGCATACATAAGAATTTAAAGTATGAATTACAGAAGAGAACGATTTTTAGGCAAAACTGGGTACTTCTGGTTTTTTGGTAATAAAATAAGTATTTACCAATTGATTTTCACAAGTGATGGCTCATTTTATTTTTATTATATGTAGCTTCATCATAAAATAATAAAACTGGTAAATATTTGCGGTTTTATATTTTTTAGAAATTTTTGAAAATGAAAAATTTCACAATTTTTCGAAAAAAAATATAAAATAACTCCAAAACTAATGGGTATAGTAAAGAATGGTATTATAATGAATTATGGCTGTTGTAATTTGGAATTTGTAGACATATGTATATCACAACGAAATTGAACAAGGCGTTTTCAAAAATCTCATATTTAAAAAAAAAAAAAAAAAAAAACCTATCCATAGAATTCGAAGTAAAGGCGATTTATGTAGTTAGGCAACCACAACATATAAAAAAAATGTAGTGGATGTTTATTGGCAGAAATTTTTTTTCAATTTGTTGCATAGTGTAATTGATACTTTTTACTCTACGTTCGATTAATTTTATTGATATAAACACATTTTAGAGGGCTTAACCGATAATTGTTAAAATTTCTGTTTCTATTTAATTGCAAAAGAAGCTTTCATCACTTTAATAATATATTTGCACACTTCAGACATTGTGCTGTAGCCGACACCAATAAGAAAGTAACTTCCCATTTCACTTTGAAAACCTTCAGATGCCAAGTATTATATTGTTGCAGCTACGTGTGATTTTGTGGTTCAGTTGTAGACAAATAAGTTTAAACATTTAATGCGCCCAATATGCAGATAAAGGCCTTTTGTAATCCTAAAAGGTTCCTAAATTCTTCGGTAATGGTAACTAAGCTTAAATATTATCCCTGATAACATCTCCCTGATAACTGCATGACGAGACAAACTTTTATGAGGCATTTGCTTTTCAGAAGCGTTATTTCTGATCAATTTTATTTTGATACCAATAATTGAGTTTTAGCATAATATAAACTTTGAGAGGTACTTATGAAATTATGTAAGAAGTTTTTATTTTCTCAATAATCGTAAGCCTTTTAAAGCTTACCTCTTTACGCCCTCAACACACTTAAGTTAAAATCCCAAGATTAAAAACATCAAGTCCATAAAGTCCCAAGATACTTATATACAAAAATATCTTTCAAGCTGTTATATATTTTTCTTGCAATTTGGAAAGATATTAATTTTCATACGAACAAAACGTATATACATACGTAGTATTGAACCTACTGTCTAAGGAAGGTCTCAAGTAATGCAAATTTTGACAAAAACCGATAAAAAAACCATAAAAAAAATTCGCGTCAAAACAATTTTTTTTATCAAAAATTTAGAAAAGAGGAAATTTAAAAGATTATGAAATGTAAAAATAATTTTTAAATTTTCTTTGTTTCTTGGGTTTATAGCTCTAAAATGTTTGATATTACGTAAAAAATAATAAGAAACATTTTTGTAAAAAATTTTGTAAGCGTTAAATTTTATATGAAGAAATTTTTGCTAATAAATTATAGCATTGAATATTAGCATTAAATTAAAAAATATCACCCTAAGAGAGCTCCTTCCTCTAGCTACGTATTCTTTAAAAATATATTTACATGCAAGAATATACTTTAAAAAGAAGAGGTAGAAAACTAAAATTGATTATTTGCCCTTTGGATTTAGTGTTTAGGCACTTAACTGCCGTAGTTTAATTTTGGCATTGATACTCATTGATACTCTCCGTTTAACCTTACCTCAGCAAATGCGTAATATTCTATTTCTACCTTGATTTAAATGTTATTTACATCATTTTATTTTTAGTACTTTGAATACATTAAAACCACACTAAATTCCAGATTGTTGTTAATATTTAAACAATAGCAATTTCCCACCTTTTTATATTTCACCTGCTGCCTGAACAAAATGTTAAATTGTTTTCAAAAAATAATATTAATTGAATGGTAAAAGACCACACAATAAATCTACCTGCTACCAAAACAACCGACAAATATATATATATTTTCTTTTAACTTTAGTCCTTTAAATACACAGATAATAATGGCATGTGTGTTTGTGTAGTATAAAACGAACGCTTGGATATCAGAATAATAATTAAATCAATGGAAAATAAATGGAAAATAAAACATTCTTGCATCAATTTAATGAAAGCCAGAAAAGTATGGAATCAGAAAATGGAGAAATTTTGATAGCTGCAGCTTAGAGTTTCTACGAGAGTACCGCGAGATTGTTTTTTTTTTATATAAGAAAAATTTAAAAAAGTTTACCTACAGTTCGCACCGTCCTATCACAAGCCATTCAAATCCTATTAGCGATCAAGTGCACAGAAGTGTTTGCGAAAGTTCTGGGCTATCGATTTGAAAGCATTGCAAGTTGCCAAATAAAATCATCTTTAGCAATAAAATTCCTTTTCACCAGGACTTCAAGTGGAGGAAGTTTCGAAGAAGACACAACTTGTCACGATTTAATTAGGATTTTGTGCTGTAGGCTTTCATATCTCCAAATAAAACTTACGAAGTTTTATATTGATAATTATGTGAACGACGCGAGGTTATAACTGGACAATGAGTGAGCACACACACTCCTATTCATTTGATTAGACCCACTACACGCTATTTTATTGAATCATAAAGTCATTCCTTATAGTCCGATTGCCTTCTTCTTTCATACACCTTCCGGAGAAGCTCATAGAAACATCATCTTGTTGCAGAATGCAAGGAATTGGTCCAAAAATATCATTTAATTTATGGAAAGCTGATTGTAATAGAGTAGTGTAAGTTTCTCCCGTCTCTTTTGCACTTTGGAATCCTAAAGCGATTGTGCCGTAATACGTTGTAACAGCCCAGAATATAACTCCACCGTCTTTACTGTGATGATAACGTAAAAATAATAATTGTCTGGGCCATCCAATTAAAATTTCTTTTCGTCACTAAAAGCAACAGTATACCATTAAAATTGTATTCAGATATTTGCAGCTTGCAATAGATATTTTCACCGTGGAGATATTTGCCTGGATACCAGTTTGGAACCACATTTTTCGTCCTTAAATAGCAGGCTTTGTCGAAATTCTCAAAATTTTTCCCTTTGCGGTTTAAGCGAAAACAGTTTCTTTGTAATTCTTTTCATAGTTTTCAGTATCTTTTAGGTATTCACAGTTTTATGACTTTGCCCAATTTTCCGTGCATTGTGCCATACAAAAGGTTTTGGTTCTATTCGCTTTATTTAAAGTACTTTCCTTGCTCATATTTCACTAATGTTTATTAGAAACAATATTTTTCTTCCACAAATATCTTATTGTATAAATCAAATCCGAGTAGTTACTAAAAATGTAAAAATGGAAAGTGGTATGAACGAGACATTTTTTCTTACCTTCGTTTGGAAAAAGGCCTTTAAAATATTGTTGCATGCGCAAAGTGGTCTTTACGATGGTAGTAAAATTTTAGCTGTCGACAAAAAATTAAAGAAAATTGCCTGCTAAGTTACAAAAAATATGTGGGCCTAGTCTATTGAACAGGAGTGTACAAGAGTGTAAAAAATTAATTACCATATGAAACATTTCCTGGAAAATCAGTCTTTTATATAAAAAAAAAAGTAGGTACATCCCAGTAAATTTATGGAGGTAATATTACAGACCCAGTAGATCTTAATACTTTTAATTACTGTTACATTGTAATGTGTAATTGTAATTTGGCTTAATAATTAAGAGTAATTTAGTTCAGTTTATTACATGTAATTGTCATAAAAAATCTCAATTACAATTATTTGTAATTTTAATTGGGTATATCTCAATTATACATGTCAAGTACTTTTAAACAAAAGTGTTCAATGAATATGTAAAAAATTACAAAGCGTAATTGAGACGCCGTGGTCTACCATATTTGTTAGGTTTCTATGAAAAATTATCTTGAAAAAACCAAATGCATTCTACGTAATTTGGACCTTGTGTAAATTTTCTACACTTATTGCCTTCAAAATTTGATTTACCCTTTTATGAAATTATTTGAAAACCTTATTATCTTTAGGCAACTTATTGCTTTTATAACTTTATACATTTATTAATATCATAACTTCGTTAGGTTTTTTGATAAGACTGGAGTGGCATTATTTAAAGGAGTTCACTAACATTCTTTAAATTTGTATTAATTTTATTTAGCAGTTTTTGAAAGAGAGCAAATGTAAAGGGAAAACATTGTCGTATGTGTGGTGACGACAACTATATTTTTGTAGAGAAAAATTTTAAAATATTTCAAATATTACTTCAGTTACGTTAAATATATATAACGTTATTTACATTTAATCATTAACTGATTTAACAATATAATGTTTACTAAAATTCTAGCCGCAACCAAATTATGTACACTCCCGCTCACTTGCATACATTGTTTTTTTAAATGTTGCACTTTTTTGGGCTCCTCAGAATACTATTTTTTTATTTATTTATTTTTTTAAGATATTACCCAGCGCAAAATTTATTTTGATTAATTTTATTCAAATAGGAAGTGGTTTCTTTTTAATATGTCCAAAATAGTAAGAAAGAAAACATTTTCTAATGAGGATATCAGATAAATAAAATCACATAAAGAACGTGGTCTTAATAGTAGCCAAATAGCGAATAAAATCGGTCATCTCCCTGTTTGATCTGAGTTACCCATCCAGTTATGGAATGAATATGAAAGGCGGTACATATATTGTTATTTTGATAGTACATAAATGCAATGCTTCCAGCTGTCAGAATTTCGCAGCATAAATCCAAAAAATACCAGTGTTGCCATTAGCTTAGTAACTGTAAAACGATAGTTAAAAAAAAATCTGATCATTATTACCAGGTAAAAATTAAAAAGAACCTAGCTTGAAAAGAAACTTACACTACTTTTTCGTCAAAATGATCTGACTTGGGAACAACAGTGGCACCGAGTAGTATTTTCTGATGAAAAAAATTCAACTTATAGAGAACACACGGCTACAGATACTAATTCCATAATTCGCGTAAGAATGAGATTTTATTGTACCGTCGTCACAGTTGTGCTAGGTAGGCGTGAAGGGTTGGGAGCAATTTTTTTACATTACAATTTCTGAGTTCAAAAAACATTTTCACAATTTTCCGACATTTTTAGTTTAGAATATCGACATCCTAACATGGGATGGGAGTTGGGTCAAGCATAAAATATTAATTAATAATATAGAAATTCTTAGCATAAAATGTTATTAATAAGATTAATACGAAGTTTTTATTTTTGTGAGCAGATAGGAAATTTCGCACCAAATTTTAAATTGGTTTCGCCTTTTATTATAAATTTTTTATCATTGATTCCTTCACTTTCAAAATAATAATGAAAAATACAAGCCGTAGGAAGTCCGTTAGCTCCGTAAGGGACCAGTTAACAAAATATGTTGCTTAATATTTTGAAGGAATTTTGAAAGAATTTTGATTTATTACTCAGGGAAATTATAATTTGTTCATTTTTAATTTTTCCATGAATTATCCGTTTCACAATAAAAATTAAATAAGAAGTGCTGAATTCGTCGGGTTTAAATTTTTTCATAAAGCCCTAATTTATTATTGGGAGTTTAAGAATTTTTTTTAACTTTTCTTATCACACATTTTTTAATGAAATTCCCATTTTTCGGTGAAGTTCTTAATTTTGGCTTTTGATTGAAGTTTACATTTATTCTTGTTTTAATATTCCAACCGTGTGATTTGATGTAGGTTTTTGGAACGTATTTTAGTCATCCCTTAATAAGTTGGGTTTGAAGTCAAACCGGTTTCGGGTATGTGCCACGGATATTCGTTCCAACAATCTACAAGTTTCAATTTATTTTTATATTGTAGGCTATAACTGGTACGCGATGCCTAAAAAGCCTTTATCGGTATTCAAATCATGGTTAATGGGACCAACATCTGTCTTAATTGTCGTGTGTGGTATGTTGTTTTGTAGTAGTTTTGCCTGATTCTCACTCACCTAACGTGAGGATTGGGATCTCCTGGGATTTACATGGAATGGAATCCTCCTGAGGCATTACAACTTAGACCGTAATATAAATGGCTAAGCCAACTTGAATACAGCATCATCGTTGCACTATCTACAGAGAAGCATGGATAACGACACCTGCCTTTTCTGGATGAAACATTATGTGTTTTATTACATACTTCTACTGCTCCTATTGGATATTTTGTAGTAGCTTTGCTCAAATGTTTCTGTTTAAAGTGTAAACCAAAGCCTGTCATTTGAAGTCAATTTTTTTTTTCTTCAAGTCATCCATGAAAAGTTTTTGCCTGAATCACCATTTCGCCGTATTATTTATTTGCTCCATATATAATTGAATTCCTTTAATCATCTGTTTATCATTGTTTTTATTTTTGTGTTATGCTACTGTGATGATTGATAGGATTTAAGATTTACAGCAATTTCAATATAAAGCCTCCACCTCCACTGCGCTTCACTCATGAACTTTTTTTGCAATATACTATAAATATTTCACACCGCACATGTACGCAGGCTTATTGTTTTTGTTGTAGTTAATCTAATTTACTTAAATAAATTCCTTTAGTTATTATTCATCACAGAACATTTTGTGCATATGTCTCTTCTTAATCACAAAAAGGGACGACAAGATGAGAAAAAATTCCAATCATATTGTTTGTCGTCTGTCGATAAGAATATTTTATTAACTGAAATTAATATAATTTTGTCAAGAGTAATGAGTTTGGCTGATTGAGTGCTTGCTGTATTAAAGAGACTTAAAGTTGATATTTATTTTATATATTTTCTGGCCTTTGTAGTAGTGTAGTAGTAGTAGTAGTAATTCTTATTTTGTTTTAAAATTTTATATATGATATTACAACTTTGGATGACAGTGACTCTAAAGAGGTCATTTACTTCATCTACCCTTCAGAGCGTATGCTTTGCATGTATAGTAGATAGTATATATTTATATGTATATATTTCTTATAACTACATAAACACTTACTTATCCATACAGGAACAAGTTCTTCATATGTATATCCCATTTCTAGGCAACTTGCTAGTTTTGTAACATTCTTCCCATAATCCTTTTTTATATTAGAAAGCTGAAAAAAATGTTGCCAAGCTAGCAAGTTGCTTAGAAATGAGATCGTATTGTTCAAATTAAGAACTTGGTCCTCATTTTGATCCCAGTACTTTTTACGGCCGAAAATTTTGAATATAAACCTTGGCCTTATTTTCACATTTATGTTTTTGTGCAGATCTGAATCCTTTTCTCCAAATTATTTTTGTTTGTTAATATATGCATAAGAGCATAAAGTTTACAGACGGTTAGCTTATATCAAATATCAGATCTCTACCTATAGAAGAAATGATCCATACAAACAAGACAGGACTCTAGTCCCCGAGATGAAAAGTGCCCATTTTTCTCATTACTTATTCTCCAAGGCCCACATTTATACCAAATTATAGCTCTCTAGCTATAGTGGAAGTGTCCCATACAAATAACGGGTACTCTAGCCCCCTTATACAGGGTGACCGCCGAAAAGGTATACTACTTTGTTTGTTTATAATTTTTGATTAACTGAAAGAGAATGAATCATGTATTGATAAATGTTTTATTTAATGTCGGCAATTATATATGGAATACAATAACAGATAAATGTCCGCCTCTGTTCGCCTCACAAATGCGAACCCTTTTCAACACATTTTTCATTACATTCTCTAGTCTCACAGATTTCAAGCGGTATTTTATTAATTTTATCACGAATATTTTGTTTGAGTTGCTCCAGCGTTTCTGGTTTGTTTGCATAACCTTGCTTTTTAGATATCCCCCACAGCAGTCAAATCAGGTGACCGTGGAGGCCAATCATCATCATCATTCCTTGAAATAACTTGTTGTGGCAAGAGGTCTCGCAGTAATTCCATTGTAATCCTGGCTGTATGCGATGTGGCACCGTCTTGTTGAAACCACATGTTAGTCAAGCCCAAAGCATGCAGTTGTGGGGGTTAAAAAGTTTTCAATCATATCGCGATATCGCTCCCCATTGACATTTACCGTTAGGCCGTTTTCAGTTTAAAGAAGTAAGGTCCAATGATTCCTCCTGCACAGCAGGTTGTCACTTTTAATGGATGCAAAGGTGACTGATGAATAATTTGAGGATTTTCCATTGCCCAGAACCGACTATTCTGTTTATTCACAAATCCATTCAAATGAAAATGTGCCTCGTCACTCATTATGATTTTTTCACGAAAATCGGGGTTTTCATGGGCGAGCTGAAGCATCCTTTTGGCATATGTACGGCGGCGTAAATGGTCTTCTGAAAGAAGCTTTTGTGTCAACTTAATCTTAAATGCAAATCTTTGTGCAAGATTGTGGCCAAAGTGGATTGTTTTGAACACTTTCTTGAACAGCAGTAATGTTTCTCATCGTCACAGTAATCGATGATTGATTTTGAAAAAATCTTTTCACGATTAAAACACTTTGGTTTGCCGAATATTCTTCCATAATAAATTTGCCACGTCTCTACTTCACGACTGCCAAATGTGAACTTTTAAGACTAATGTTTACCAAAACGGCGGCAAAACAAAGTAGTATACCTTCCCGGCGGACACCCTGTGAAGTCCTTATGTTTCAAGTTTCATTATAAAATGATTAAAGGTACCAAAGTTATGAGCGGGGTAAAAACATCGCAAATGGTTTCATACAAGAACTGAATTAATAAATTGAACAATTAGTACTTAGTTACACTATAAACTGAATCAAATTGACAATGCAACTCTGGTGAATTACTTTAAGTGAGTAAAAAATTCTGTAAAAGCTATTAACTAGACCCGACAACTTACAACAACATTACCATGATTATATGAAAGGGACAATATATCTTATTGTTACCAATTATCTTTCATATTATGGTTGTAATTGGGGCGACTAGGGTGCCCCCTTTTTATTCTTATGGACAGATAGACCCAGCGGTCTGTCTAGAAACTCCAGGGTAAAAAAAGCGTTGTTCATAGATGCAAATTCACATTTTTATAAAAAAAAATCATTTGAATGAAAAGAGTCAGATCTGCTAAGAACTTTACTGAGATAAAACTGAGAACCAAGTTCTTTATATGTACAATACGATCTCCTTGAAAAAAGTCAACAAATTAAAAAAAACTTATTTTTGAATTAAATTTTTCTTTAATACAAAATACAGGCCATTATTTTTTATTTCTTGATTGGTTTTAACTTATAAATTTAAAAAATAAATTATTAGTAAATCTGTTGCTAAGTTATTTAAAATTAAGTAAGACACAAGTTTTTAACAAAATTTGTTTTCTAAACAAGGACTTTTGTCAAATTAAAGGACATTTATTTAGCTGCGTTTAGACGAAGTATTTTTGTCATTATGTGTCATATGGAAGGGATGTGATTTTTGCATAGTAGCCATTTTAACATAGCAGCCGTATTTTCTTGCGTTTTCCAAAGTATTTAAGAAAAATATCGCTAACACTAAACAGAAGCGATCACAATAAATGTATATGAGATGTTGTCAACTGAGCGTTATGTAAAAACACAAAGGATTTTAAGACTTCTTGAAACTGGTAAGAAGTTAAAATGGTTATTGAAGATCATTAAACTCTACGAGGAAATGTGTAAGACACTGATTTAATTACATCTACGATATTACACACGGATTGCAAAAGCCGCGTTGCATATGATGCACAGATTTCATATAAACGCAACTTCTCTCCGAAGAGAGAACTTGAGAGAGAGAGAGAGCGAGTAAAAAATATTTATACAAAGATAAATAACTGTAATTTCTATGTGTGTAAAGATAGAGGAAATTTTGTTAGTGAGCATTTATTTAGAACTTTCTAAAAACATCGCAATAATATTTCATTAAAGTAAAAAAAATTATTTAAACCAAATTGGTGGGTGTTTAAATAAATTTTTTTAAATAACAAATACGAGAGCGTGATGTTTGTTATATTTTTTCGAATTTAAATTTCTTTTTCAATTAGTTAATTTATTTTAATTTGTTTGTTAAATTTAGTTTCTTTTCCGAAGTTTTTCCATGAATTATTGTTTTATTTTTGTAACAATTATTGCAGTGTTACACATCATAACATGTCTCTGAGCACTTCCTTTTGAGCGGCTGTTAATTTCTCAGGAAATTGTATATCAAAGGCTACCAATAGGTCGCCTTTACGTGAAGTATCCTTGGGAAAGGGTAAGCCATAGCCCTGTATACGTTTCACCGTATTCGGTTTGATGATCTCTTGCATGGTACTGATACGCAATTTATCGCCGGACATGGTAGGAACTTGAAACACCACACCACATAAGGCCTGTAAATGAAGAAAAAGATAAGAAAAAATTACAATTAGTGAGTTTTCAATTAAATTATTTTATTTTTACAAACAGCTTATAAAATCGATATATATTTTAGCTGAGATTACTTAACTTATCAATCATTGGTTGGTTGTTTTCTTAATCATACATACGAGTATATATTTGTGTTGTCAACTGTTTGTTATCTTAATGTCCTGTGTCATCCCCTTAAATTCTTTTTTGTTGTTTACTTAATAAATATTTTCGATATTCTCCTTCTTAGAGAAACCCCTGCAGTTTTGGATATGTAGTTTAGGTTCGACGTTTTATTTGAATATGAGAAGAAAAAGGTATGAAACTTAAATTGGTTTCTTAAAAAAAGCTTGACATTCAGACAAAATTAGCAACTCATACTTTAAACAGCACTAGTTTTAGAAAACCTTTAAAGAGCAAACTACTACACAGTTATTTTTGCCCATCGATCGTTTATAGTTAGTTGTGTTTATTTTCGTTTTGTTGACATATTGTTAAGATTTTCAGCTTATTGCTACTACATTTCAATTTAATTTTATTGATTGTACTCCCTACCATCCATCTTTTAAAGGAAATGAAATAAATACACAGACTCTATTTTCTGTTCACTCTAATCGAGTACATCCTTGGCTATCGCTTAGATATGCGTGTATGTGCATGTGTGTGTTTTCTTTAATAGTATTAAATATAATGTTTACATGTGTGTGTACCCAGTCAGCATGTTTTGCCAGCATACCGTATATCACAAGTAATCGAAAACATGGATATTAAACCAAACTGAATACTCACTACTTATGTGTTGGGTTTATCAGCTCTTTAAAGTGAGTGGTCTCTTTAGTTCAGCTCACTTCACTGAATAAGTTCTTTCAGTTACTTCAATGGCACCTCACAAATTAAGATTACCCTCCTCTTCACAATTTCTAAAGTATGAACCGATTAGTGAGTCCACCCCGCACTTTTTCGGAAGGAAATTTACTTCTTCATTTCTTTTTTTTTAATATCTGTAAAATTTTTGGAATAACTACGAGAATCATTTTGACAAAAATGTTCACTGGGTAGGTACATTTATTCAATATTCTACATGTGTATGTCCGTGTGCATGTATGTATGTGTTTATGTATGCATTTTAACATCATGTAACCAAATATCCATTAAATTTTAGTTGTATTGTTTTCGGTTTTACAGTTTGGTTTATTTATTATCTGTGTATTTGTAACAAAGGTCATTAATCAATCATGAATTTTGGGGTATTTTAGTGTATATATTTACTAAAGTTTTTTTTTACTTGCAGTCAAATAAATATAAATTAGAACTGTTAATGGCGCCCGAGCAACTGGCAACAAGAAATGATTCTTTAATCGATTCAGGTAATTTCTAATAATTTATTTGTTTTATATTTTGTTAAGTTCCTTATTTTCTCAGCCAATACAGATAAACCAGTGTGGGTCAATTTATAGCAATTATCGTGTACTTTGACCTCATTCACCTATAAGTCGGAGTTGCATCCAGGCCATAGTAAGAAGTTGTAAATATAACTCGTAAACATGTTTGGCAAGAATTCGCATAAAATTAGAATCGTAGCTGTGAAAAAACTATAAAAGTGACAGCAAATAAAACAACTAAAACGAGATTATCCGGGATTTTATTATTCCAATTAAACAAATTTTTTCTAGCTAATTTTATACCAACTCATTTTAATATAAAATTGCATTTTATATGTTGTGGGTATATAAGCGAAACTCTATGCGCATTTTGCTGGTTGCTAGGGCCAGCTCATCAACCAACTTTAAAAAAAAAAACTTAAACTTAAACTCGAAATTCCTTAGACAAAACGAGAAATCCAAAGAACATCAAGACAAAACATTAAAGTTTTAAGAAAAGGCGCCCACAGGGAAAACATTATTATTTTATTTACAAAACTAACAAGTTTAATTGTTTTTTTTTCGAACTACAAATATTATTAATTATTAAGTAATTTTAATTTTTAGGCATGAGTTCGTTTTTCTTTCTATTCAGAAAGAGAATTATTTATTTAATATGGACAACCTTGAAAACAGTAAAAGTTTTAATTTTATTAGACATCCAACTGAATGGAATGCATTTTCTATGCCGCTACACACGTTATCAACATTCTTCGTGTCTTATCTACAAATTGTGTGTCTAAACATCTTCTACTTATACCAACATTTAAGACAAATGGAATACGAGAATGAGGTGTTTCTCTTTTCTTGAGTTTATAAATTACAATTCTACTTGGGTTCCGTATGACCAGCGTTACAAGGGTCTGCTATGCCTGGAAATCAATTCGCGTTCTGTTATAATATAAAGTGAAGTTAATTTTTTCATTTTCGTTTTCGCAAGGACTTTTTATCCTATATTTGCAATAAATATATTCTCGTTTAAATTATAAAATAAGGTTTCATTCCCACGGTAGCCATGAAACTTCTTCATTTATATTATTCAAATTTAAATTAAAAGTGTCAAAGCAGGGAAAACAAAATCAAAAATTATAAATTAATAAGCCAACATGTTTCGAAACATTTGTTTAGAAACATGTTTATAAGGATATTACCAACAACAATTCACGACTTACAACTTATACACGATTTTGTGAATAATCATATAACTTAAAATAAAAAAAAGTCGTGGTTGTTTTATTTAAATTATTATATGTACACTGCTGTTCAACTGAACCGCATTTTTGCTAATCTTTTTATATTATCGACAGCTAAAATTTTACTATGACCGGAAAGAGTATTATGACACTCAATGAAAGTAAGGTAGTTGTGAAATACAAATCGGTTGACTGAAATCAATTCGAGGAAATAAGGGGGCCCATTAAGTAAGCGGTCTAGTTCAATATCCCTGCAACATTAAATGAATAAATAATACAGAAAAAATACTACACAGACGTTGAATCGTATCGATATATAGCCTTTTATAAACTGTTACGGTCTAATTTCATTTCAATATTAAGGCTAACTAACATATAGACATATGTTAATGGTGAAATTTTGGCATCAACACACACACAGTGGGTGTAATAAAAGCTGAATTTTTTTTATGGGGGTGTTTTTAAGTTCTCCTTAGTCGAATGAGGCCGGAGTTCACCTAGATAACAGCCTGGTAGATATCTTGTATTTCTGCTTGATATAATCCTTAAAAAGTGGAGACAAAGGGCTAATGAACAGAAATATACGAGTACTTATCTTACATTCAAGTTGTACATCAATAACCAAACAATGCCTCAATACTCGAAGGCAATATAATTCAGCCTGCATCTTGATCACCCACCCCCAGCTAACATTTTGAAATGGGTTTATCCATTAATCTAACATTTTGTATCGATATTTAGTTCACGATGAAGACATAATTCACTCTAACAAAGGTGTACGCTTGATATTATAAACTTTCTTCGCGTACATTCCATTTTGACCCAAAAATGTCACCTTTCAGAGCATTTTAATTCATTACTAACACATTAACTCTGCTTGTAACAAATAAAACACGCTGTTTTTTTTTTAGCAAAGAAACGTTTTTTTTTCAAATTTAAGTCACGTTTAAGGTTTCGTTGTCAAATAAAAATTAAACACTCAAACAAAAAGCGCAAACATTTTTAATTGGATTAACTTAATGTTGACAAGTGTGCTTTAAAGTTATGGTGGCAAAAATAATAAATTCCATAAACGAATACCAGAATAAATAACTTTAAACAAGCAGCGTTAATCGTAACAAATGACAACAATAACACTCGTAACAATTTTACAAACATAAAAAAATTTTTCAGCAATTGCAACAGCAATCGACAACAACGAAAACATTTTGTTTGTTGTTTTATAATATTGTTAATAGCGAACAAATACATAATTAATGAAAACTCAATTGAACTCTATTATTAAAAATTTGTAGAGAACACAATTGCTGGTTTTGCTTTTTTTTTGTTCTGAATCGTTTTTAACATGTTTTTATTTGTTAAAAGGCTCGCGCCAAATTTAGACACAAGAAAAAATATAAATTACATATTTTTGAAAATACAAGTTTTTTTAAAAAAAAATTAATAATTAATTTTAAAATTTATTTACCAAATAAGGAAAAAATATCATATAACACATTTTTTAAAACCTTAAATGTGTGCGGAGAGTGATGGCAGACTCTTATAAAGTCATGTTTAATAGAAGTTTAGTTAAGTTTAAATTTTAAAATCCACAATAGAAACCAAAATTTAAAAAACAAAAATGAAGAGTAAACTTGTAAAGGGTGGGTTTAGGATTGTAGGACTTCAAAATTATTTTAACAATAAGATTAGATAGAAACAATTTTCTAGGATAAAATATCGCTTGTTTAAAATAATTTTTTTCTTTTTTGGGACCAGCATTCATAGGTTAATCACTACTTATGCAATGTATTCAGTTGGAAATAGGAAAAACAGGTAATGGGAAGTAGGATAGAGGGAGTAGTGTTGTTTGTGGATATCCGATTCAAAATATTCTTTCGTAGGGAGTATATTTCACATTCGAACAGTACGGGTAAAGAATGGGGTTTCCTTGTAACGTGTTGTGGGGCCCACTCTATCACGAACCCTTGACCACCCTATGTGTAACGCCTTATACACACACTATATTGTAGTGAGGATAAAACAGTAATACGCAACCTACATTGCATCGATGTTCCAGCGAATCAATACAGTTGTATACGCTATTGCCACCGATGACCAACTTCGCCCCATCTCCTGTACGTAGTCGAAGGCTCCAAAACACACTTTAAGCAGCGACCCATACATGAGACTTGTATTCCATTTTTGATCGGATGTAGGAGATTTAAATAATAGAGAGATAAGATAGAGTGAAGTATATCTTACGCCGTTTCAAAAAGCCGAAGCACTTGAATGTTTCCTTGCGATATGAAACATGTGTGTAGACGAACGAAAGTCATAGTGGATATTCATGCCAACAGCATTGAAAGCTTCTGATTCCTTAATGCTTATATCACTCACAAATAAAGATGAAGCAACATAATCCGTCATGCGTCTGTGAGTAAGCACACAACATTGGGTCTTACGGGCCTTAAAATCGACTCGGTTCGCACGACCCCATTTAGAATTTATCACTAGATCTCGATTAAGTGTATCAATTATATACTGCCTGATATCTCGACAGGCTTAGTATTTTACTCGTTGAATTTAGCTTAAACTGGTTTGAGCCCTTCGGCCCTCGCAGTTGTAGTCCAATCGAGCTGTTCAACTTCCGATCACTATTTCTACACTGTTAGAAAGAAGCGTAATTTTTCTATTAAGTCATCAATTGTGTCAGCTTTATCAATGTAGACAACTAAGCGCGCATGACTCCACAAATATGGTAAAAGTTTACGTTTTTATCTGATTTGCTGGTGCTTGTCTCGTTAGCGAATGCACACAAACGGCACACCAGCCTCTCTGCACAATTTTATTCAGCTGAAGATACTCTTTGTTGAGATGTTGCGAAGTATTTGCGCTCTTTCCGTACTAGTGATGGTTTGGATTACAAAACCGAACAAGATTTGAGTACTTTAGACACCAGTAACCAATAACTAGCATCGGGCACTGGTATTATATTACACCGCACGCGCATTATAACATACGGGTGGCTATTTTAGCTCTAGGGTTTGCTAGATTTTTTACTTATCCCTTGCCATACATCAAGTTAGCGGGAATCACAACCAAGACACGCTCTCCTAGTAAATCATATAAGCCTGGAAATATATGACCGCTCCTATGCTCCCTGTGCAATGGGGCGTTTACCGTAACGTGTTACCCCATTCCCGGATAGGGATTTAGGAACAATTTAGAGGAAGTTTTTACCGCGAACTGGCTTACATACGTCAGTTTCCAGTTCCTCTTATCCCCTCCTGTAACAGTTTGAAATTTATTCTTGCAGGCCAACTCAAAGGCTTAAAACACAAATGACCAAGTGGCTTTCTGGTCTCAAAACGCAAGTTACCAATGCGGCGAATGCATCAGATACGCTTGAGGACATCACGCAGATAAATAAATGCATCGTTTCCGTTGTAACACAGAATTTCGTACTTTTTACTTAAATAAACACGAATTTCAAATTTATTATCACTTGTTTCCATTTGTTATTTAGTTCTGCTCTGCGAGCATTATGACAGTCGTACCTACAAATTATTCCATCAAGCGTAAAATTTTATGTTGAAAACGATGGAAATGACAATGATGATGTTGCTGGCGTTATAATACTTAACGTGCTATAATCGACAACGTTAACGTTGTCTAACAATAAAACTAACATGCTACCGAATAGTGACTTGACTTTTATAGAGCGAACGAGGCAACTGTTCCCATCGACAAATTAGGATTGTTATTCATTTTTTTTTTTGTCATTTCTTTACAGTCAATGAATTTCCGTTCTATAAATGGTAGTAAAAAGGAATGAATATCTCTTTCTATAAAACAAAGAAAACTAGCAATAGATTACAATCCCCTTTCGAATTGGTAACAAATTGAAATGACACAAACAAAACCGATTTCAATGTAGCAGAAACACAACACTTTAATGAATTTGCATTTAAATAAAAACTAAGCGAACTGTGCAAAAGAAAAGACTGCATTCAATATTTATGGTATAGAAAAATAATGAGTTTATATCATCACTTCAGGCTTTAGAACTAAAAATAAATCCAAATATATAAAATAGCAATTTAATTCTCCAACTTTCCTTAGCTACGACTGCATATTGAAATACTACACAATTCAAAAGTAATCGAGCTAGTAACCAAATTTCCGCCCCGCAAGCAGTTTCAAATTCTAACATGTCGCCTCTTGGAGTTCAATTCTTTTTACTATGTCATTTCTAACAATTCTCCTACGAAATTGTTTGAGATTGATGATATTCTACGTGTACAAGGCAAATAATAAAATGCTGCTGCAGTTAGTCAAATTGTTCGTCCATCCGTTTGCCTGCCGATTTGTTCAAGTGGATTTGTTGCCATCATATTCCGTTGTCTCAATATGCAATTGCACAAATAGAAATTGTCATTCTATTGTCATTTCGTCATCTGCATCGTTTACATTGTTATCGATAGATGGCTGCCGTTTTTATTCTCGTTCCATTTTTATTACAAAAGATTAATGCAGTTTTTCTGTTTATTTTCTCAGTCACTCACTATTTTACTCGTAACAGAGTTTTACGTATTTTGGTAACGTTTGTAATATGTTTATTTGTTTTCGTTTGCGCGTTTTAAATCTGTATTTTTTACTGCTTGTTGTCTTTTGTGTGCTGCAGACGTGGCTCGTTGGAATCGCAATTGAATTGAAATTTATTTATTCGATCAGAATACGAGTATTTTTTTGCGCATGATCTTATCATGGTTGTTTTCATCAATTTGATGTAGTTTTTAGTTGGCAGAGAAGTATGCTTGTGAAGCGGGATAAACTTGCGTCTCGACATGAGTAAAACTCATTTATTCACAACTCTCAAATGATCTTAAATAACAAGTAGGTGGAATTTCCCATTCAAACAACCGGAGCTTAAAAAATTTTCAGAATAATTTATTTTCCATGTTAGTACCTCTGTTGTTAATGATATGTCCGCATCAGTTGTACCACCGAAAAAAAGTTAAAGCAGTTAAGAATAATATCCTCTAGATCACCAAAGATCGTAATAACAGATCGATAGCAGCCGCTCTCACCAACTGATTTGATTTAATGTCGAGCGTTGTACGCGATGAGAGGATAAGACTACGGGAAGCACAGCATTGTTGTCGAAATCATCGGCATCGGCATCAATACCGATAACTAAATATGGGTCTAAGAATATGAAATCGAAACTAATCAATAATATCAACAATACTTCTTAGAAGACCTGCACAGACAATCTTAAATCATGCTTGTTCATGTTCTCTTGTTATGCCAGTGTAATTCTCTTTGAAGTTCTTTCGTCAGTATTGAAACTAAATAAAGATAAATATTTGGAAATATTAATAGTTTAAGGCTAAAAGTACGTCACAGAAAGCCAGAACTAAATAAAAAGACAACAACTTTAACGCGACTATTTCCATAAAACAACATTTATACCATTTCAGAAACTGCGTATTCATTTAACGTAGGTTTCTGGCAACTTGCCCTGTTTCCAAAACTGAAGTTACCATCTTGGACAAAACGTTTGAGAAAGCACACTCTAAAGTCAATCTTTTCTGTTTCACTGCAATGAGAAAATTTTCACCACAACTCAAGTACTTCACAGATAACTATTGCTTAAAACGCTACTAGTTCCGACTCCTCTTCAGCAGCATCACTGTCAGGAATATTTGTTTTATTAACGCGTTAAATAATTCATCCTCATCTAGCTCATGCGCCATTTTTTCCACATTGTCTGCCTCAGCAAAATCCTTGAAACCTTCTCCTCCTATTGTATGCGCTATCTTCATTATCGAAGCATATTGATGATCCAATGATAATATGGAATTTCCACCTTTAACTACATGATCATCATATGATACAAATTTTGTGATCTTTCCTCAAATGATCCGACATCGGGCGATTTCGCTTGATGTACATACAGTGCCTTATGCAATAAGTAAATCGTATTCTTGGGTAAAAATACAACGTGTACGTATTAGCGTTGTAGGTCTTAAGGATGGTGAGTGGGATTTTTTTTTATTGGTGTAATGTAATAAAATAGGTACTCATACTAACTATTTTTTAATCCAGATCGGAATTACTTTCAGTTTTTATATACTTTCGGAATTCATAGTAATTTTGGGACCTTCTTATACTCGTACGTAACTATTAATTATTTTAAAACGGGGCGCCATATTAGGCCCATTTTTGTTTTCCAAAGTTTGTAATATAACAGAACAAACCTAGTGTACCAATCTGCCTTTGTACTCGTATAATAAAAACATTTGTTCGCTCGTAATCGAAACGAACGAAAATATGTTTAAGTTTTTGTAACATATCTACATAGTATCGTTTTCCTGTGAGTGACTAAGAAAGAGCTTTCAGTTTTTCTATGCGTTTTTGGTTTTCATACAATCGCAAATTCACAAGTAGTCGATAAACCAGAGTTTTTCGTTTGACAAAAAAATTGAACACAAATAATAATGTTTTTAAGAAAAATGTTATAGTAATAATTGTATATAATATACTTTGCATTCACACAGATCTGATTTACAGAATAAGGTTGGACAATTTCAGAAGCAGTAAAATTATGTACGCTCAGTTTCAAAATTTGTATGACCAAATAGAAGCCTTTCTACATCTAGCTATTGACAGTCCAGAATAATAGTTGCGAAAGTTGAAATGGACATTGCTTGCGACTTTATAGCATTGAGTATAAACTCTTTGGCTACACTAGAAAGAAAAAGGTACATTATTGTGTTTTTCACCTCTTTCCCTGCTGACTCCAAAAGAACTAATATTTCAGCCTTGGGAGGGCCCTACACGCAGAACAAAAGAAAATGTTGACGTATAAAAACAATAACGGCACCAGAGTTGTAAATAAACCAAATATGCAAGCTGTTATCTGCAGCTGCACCAAAAGGCACTCTGCCTAATTTAAGTAAATACAAAGTGACTATACCCAGACCCGGTAACAGAGTAGCAGTAGTAGTTACTGAATATAGGTTCACCTTGTACCATTTTACCCAAGACTACAAAATCTTTTCCAGGTTCCACATCAGCACACACCACACATCAATATCAACACCACTTCCTACAGCAACATCAATGCAGAAAAAATTGAATAGAAAATGAAAGTGGCGCCCATGTATGCAGGGTAATAAGGAAAAACTTGAACTGTTAAGGAAAGAAGCAGTAAATCAAAGATGATATTATACGCAATGGAGTCGCAAGCAATATCTCACATATATGGCCGAAGCAGCAACACTGATCGCTAACACAATGTCTGCCCGGCAGAAACATTTTGCATAATTGAATTGCACTAAAACTTAATTAAAATGTTCCTTTCTTTTATGACAACCAAATTTGAAACTTCTTATAAAAACGATATACGTTTGAGTAGATTTATGTTTTACAAAAACATATTTACCTGTAAACAATTTTCATTACTTTGATTAAATTGTATATACTTTTGTAAGTAAACATGTGGCTTTTAATGTACTACGCCTGTCTCTTTTCCACGAAGCATCTGTATTCTGATTTCAGAAACCAGAATTTTAAAATTGTGCTCAGTATTCCGAGACCCGTTCATTTATACGCACCACACGTACTTCATCAAGAGCACATCCATTTGTGGTCGAATGGCCAGTGGATCGCACAAACCACTACAGACAGAATTCGTTCTTTAGCCGGACCATTCGTATGTGGAATAAGCTTCCAGCAGAGGTTTTTCCTCCCACTTTCTCTGCGGAAAAGTTCAAATCAAATGTTAATAAACACTACTCCCTCTATCCTCCTTCCCATAACCTCTTTTCCTAGTTCTATCACAATGCATTGCATGAATAGGGGTCATCCCCTGAGCGCTGGTCCTAGCATAAAAAAAATTGTATAAACCATACAAAATGAGCGTGGCAATTCTCCGAATGCCCCATTTTTTGTGGTATTTTTTCGTTGGCAATTAAAGTTTGTATACCAAGTTAAAAGTGTAATGCCCGATACAAATAAGGGAAAGGACTGGGTCCGCCTAGATGTAAAGTGCCCTTTTTCAGATTTTTTCTGATTACTTACATACCTGTATATCAAATTTTAGCTCTCTAGATATAGTGGAAGCGTTCGATACAAATATGGGAAACCCTAGTCACCTTGGATAAAAAGTCTCCTTTGCAGAATTTTGTGTTTACTTATTGTCCCAGACCCACCTGTATACCAAATTTCAACTCTCCCATAATATTGATAGTTAGTCAGTGTGTCAGTGAATAGGTACCAAAATATGCACTTTTACACCTTCATATCTCGGAAAGTTTTTATGGTAACTCTTGGCCTGTATGTAGGGTTCTTATGTTGCAAGTTTCATATATTATGATTAAAGAAAGTTTTGGAGGACACACACAGTGTGCATTAGACTTAAAAGTTATAACAATTTAAAATTGATATAAGAAAGGATTTTTACAAGGAGCTATTTTAAGCAACATCATCCCCATAACCACCAGATTAACAACTTTTTTATAATACTCACGAAATCGGGACTATCGGGCAATTTTTTGTTTGTTTTAATTTGTATGCTGCTAGATTGGTCAAAAATTTGACACTGCAAACATACAATTTAATCATAGTACATGTTGCTCCTTTTATATGCATCAGCAAATATAAGGTAAATATCAACATCATCCTATATAACCTTCGCATACCTTCCCCTTTCAAACAGTTTCTCTTCTTTGCACAATTTTATTCCTTCAATATTTACATCAATATAATCTGACATTTTTCCACTACCACGTTCTTTTAAATCTTTTTTCATTTTGCAATAAACAATTATATAGTTTTATTTTCTAGTTTAGCAACCTTTTAAGGCATTTGTATGGGCAATTAAGTTATCATAACTATAAACTAACAAACAATCCAAAAGACAACCCAAAAGGCAGTAAGAAAAAAAGTTTTTGAAAAATTTTATTAACACTTTGACATACTTTATGCATGACTACCAGAGAACATTGTGCATTTTTGGTCATGTAATAAATTTTAAAACAAAACCAAACAAAAAACTTAGACAGAAAACATTTTCGTGTAATTTGTAAATATTAATTAACTTAAAAATGTCTGTGTTTTTTATAGTTTTCTTTTTTGTTTTTTATTGGCGTTATTGTCAGTTATGATTGTTAACTGCATTTTCGTGTAGTTAATATGCAAGTCCGAGCGTACGAGATGAATTGTTAAGGAAAGTTTGTTTTTTTTCCAAATTGTCTGCTGTTAAACGCAAATTAAATAATAATTTATGATTTAAGTTAATAAATGTTCGTTCGTTACGTAATTTAATATGTAGAGAAAAATGAATGTGATGAAGAAAAATTAAGATTTTAAGAGGAAAATTTATCTGCAGGTGTGTTAGTAGACCAATAATGATCTACGCTGCATAAAGACGGTTCATTTAGTACAGGACATTCATATCACATCGGCGTGAGTGTTAGAAGTTACATGTCGGTCCAAGCAAATTGTCTACATGTGATCAATAGGAATCATAAATCATACCATTGGAATATATGTGAAAACTTTCGCAAAGAGCAAAAATATCCGACTGAGTATGTAGCTAAATTGGAAACCCTTATGGCGGACAGACAGCTGTGGTTAAAAGAAACTCTAGCAAAGGCCCCATTGACCCACGTGGTTAAACGGATGGATGTTAAGTGGGGATATAGAACGGATATATAAATCTTTATTAAACAAACAGTAACTGAAATTTAATCATTCCTTCATGGCCATAACAGTCTTTCTGGCGGAGGTCAGTACAATCACGGAGTGTGTAAACTGGCACAGTGGAACTAAAAGTCAAAGGTGATTAACCATTGAAGCAATATCGTTCGAGAATGTTAAATGCTTCCCTTTATTAGATTGCAAGAAATGAACAGGTGCATCATTTAGGTACCAGGATACCTTGCAGTGATTGGAAATAAACAATGAAATAGTCTGGCAATTAAGGCTAGAGAGCTTTAAGAAGGCAATCCAGTAAATTGACCTTTCGGAACTATATATACTATTAAACAACCTGCACTATGCAGTTTTGAAATGGTGGGAAGCACAAATAAAACATACATATATGTATTTAGAAAGTGCTTGCGTCAGATCTTATTAAATTTAGTTTGGATACAACCCGTTTTCGGCTATGTGCCATCTTCAGTGTCATATTTCGTTCTGAGTCAATATGAGTGATCGTTCCAAATATCTATATGAAATCACCCTTATGGAAAATCAAATCAAGAATACAATTTAAATCGTATACAGTAACACGAAGCCGCACAAAATGAAAATACTGCTAAAATGATGCAACTTAGTTAGATAAAGGGTATCTTGACAGGACCCTCAAACTTACAGCGCACCTGCACAGAAGAGGACTTTAAAAAACGCTTGCCATGCCGTTGCCTCACTTTCGCACAAATATGGACACATATCTTTGCGGATGACACATAATTCTTGAATCACATGTAGATTTTTGGAACGGATTTCCATCATGCCTTTTCAAGTTTGGTTTGGATACAAACCTGTTTCGGCTATATGTCATTTTCAACCAAACTTGACAGAGGATGACTGAAATTCGTTCTAAAAATCTTTATCAAATCATCCTGACGCAATATCGAATCAACAATAACTTGATTCAAACCTTAATAATGCATTTGTTCTGCCAACATTATCATAACCCTACGCATGTCGTATCTAGGCCACATACGATATTATCACAGTAAGTTTTATTTTCTGGGATATCTTGCGAGAGTTCGCTCATTACAGCTTTGTAAACAAGTCATTTTTTATTTGTTCAGATTACAAGGTTTAATTTAGTTCATTAAAGTCGCTCTTGATAATGCTATTAAACTACTTCCGAACATCCAGCGTCCTGTGTGACGCAAAAAACTTTAAAAAACTGTACTCGAAGATGGCATTCGAGATCTTCAAAGATGGCATTCGAGAATCATTGCAAGGACGCTTCTCAGCAGAGGTGTTTGAGGAACATAATTACACAAGTATACAGAGGTTTAGACTGGTGCAACTGGAAGTTGTTTCTTATTTAATTTGGAGTGTTAAACTCAAATCTGCCCTCCATTTTTTTTAACTTGTTCTGGTTTTTGAGGTACGTCGTTGTCTGTAAAATAAAGGAAGTGGCAGGACATACTCCTTTATTGGTAAACCTTAAGAACAGTTTGCTTTATTTAGCTAAATCAAAAATTACAATATTCTCCAATAACCTTTAAGTTACACTAATATTGTCTTTAAATCTGCTCAGTAGTTTAAGAGATATCGAGCAAGTTGTGGCGAAAAAAAAACATTTTTTATGCAAAATGTGAAAATATTCAATTAAAAAAAAAAACATCAAGTAACAGAGGATGTGTCGGATCCTATATACCCTTCACGAAAGTATAAACTACGAAAAAGGTACTATAAATTTTTCCCGGTGCAAAAAGTGGCTTGCGATCCCTAATTTCGGCCGCCCGTTTTAGTCGTTTAATTTTACATGAATGAAAGTTTAATGTTTCAATATAAGCATTTTCGATCGGTTAATAGAGGAGATCATCAATGTCGGCTCTTTTAATTTGTTCATATGTTTTACTTTTTCTCTGAATGTTGGTGAATTTTTGATCAAAAACGGAATTTGATCTGTAATAAAGTTTTGATTTTAGATCAAATTTTCGATGCCTTAGGTAAAAATTTTCGTTTACTTTGAAAATATGATTTGTTGGTAAAAATTTAGTTATTTTGAAATTTAAACAAGTTTTGATTATTTTAAAATTTTTTTTTAAAGATTTTGAAGTTTTTGGTGAACTCATGATTTTTTGCAGAATTTAATTATTTTCTTAGTTTTAAATAAATTTGAAATATTTTGATTAGTTTTAATTTTTCGTTGAATTTTTGAACAGTAGCGGCTTTCTTATAAAATAATGAATTTTTGTATAATTTCCATTTTTTTGACAAAATTTCAATTTTTGGCTGAAATTGAAATTAGGGTGATGTGATATTTGAGAGGTTATTGAAATTCAATTTTATTACAATTTTGTTGTGGCATAGACGTGTATATGTAGGTATTGTGGTGAATTTTCAAGTTTTGGTGAATTCCCAAAATTTTGTAAAATCTCGGTTTTTAAACGATTTTTCATTTTAATTAAAATTGTTGGTAAAATTTTAAGTTTTTAAAATTTTTATATTTTTTGGTGAATTTATACATTTTTGGTGATTTTGCGATTTGATTTGTTTTTGGTGTATTTGTGTAACATCGAATTTCGTACAAATTCGTAAAAGTTTTACTTTTTGTGCATTTTTTTATGGTAGTGATAAAATACGGTAAGATTTCAGAGTTTATTGATATTCGACTTTTGGGTTATATTTTTTTAATTTTTTTTTAATTTAATTGAGACGACGATTGAAGATAGATTTGCAGAACGTGCTTAAGGCAACACAAAAATCTGCCTATTAAAAATGACTGCGAATTTTCTTAAAACATTTTTTCTTAGCAATACACCCTACAATAAAATTATAAATAATTTGTATACTCACAAGAGTTAATACCTTTAAGATTCTGGTTTAAAGGAAACCAACATTTAAAATTCATAGACATTTTAAGTATGTAATAATCATAAATTTTAATTACGCAAGTAAACTATATTTGTAGAGAAAACACATATGACAGAAACTACTATTCGTGGCAAAACATAAACTATTTGAACTTCTTTTTTATTATTGTTCGAACATGATTTTCAACAAATACAAAAACAAAGTTCTAGCAAGTTTGTTGTTACAAACGAACAGCAACTACCAGTTTGTCAGATTTTATCCGAATATGGTTTTAAACATGGAAACACTATAGACAACAAACATGAATTATTTAAAACAAAAAACAGAACAAAAAATTAAAATAAAAGATCATAATTTGGTGATCACGTCATCGATCACTAATCTTTTTTGATTTTTATTCGTTTATGAAATTTTCAATCACTTATATTGATATTTTTATATTATAGTTTTATATTATATTTTTAGTAGGGCTATGCTGGATATTTTAATAGTCGACCCTGTTGTTTGCAGTTGTGTATTTGAAATAATTTTTAGCCCTTTTGAAAATTATTGCAATTTCTCTATTTTTTCTAATTTTCAAAAACATATGGTCACATATTATATCTTGCCTTGTAGCAGGCGGGAATGGATAGGACATACGATCATCTGCACCTCATCTAATGCATTTATTGAAGCTAATGGGTACTTAAGCTAATTTTTCGAGATCTAGTTCTTTTGCCAATCACTGATGCCAAATTACCTTCGCGAGTAACATGATAAAAGAGCACGTCGAAAAAATAAATCTCTATTATTAAAACGAGTGTGCGTTAATGTGAACGTTGCGGGTGCTTGCTCCCTTTAACGTCGACACTCCAACGCTTGCTGGCCAAATTCAATACGACCGCTTTGGTAAACAATCACGCAACATACGTATCTCAAATAAAAGCCAGATAGTCCAGAACATCGTCGTTGTCCGTTTAAGTGTGCAGGAGTACTGGATGCCTCGCTGTCCACAAGAACTCGCATTTCTGCAGACTTTAAGTTATTGAAATTTTCGTCAGCACTTGAATCTTTATCTGTAGAAAATTCAACTGACCCAGGAGCTCTTAGTAAATGTCCTAATAAAGAAATGTTTTTGTACGAATTAAGCCTTGGCGTCAAACCATCTTCATATTTTTTGATGAATGGCTATGATAACAAGTAAACTTGTCACACAGGTTTTACTAAGCTTCATTGATTCATAGTTCTTCAAAAACAGCGTTGGTGAGATTATCAGCGTCATCGGCAAGCATATCAATTTCGTCGAAGGGATAACATGTGGTTTTAGCAGAACGTCACAAAGGAAAGTCTGAATATACTTAATGAGTATATCGCGAAGCTAAAGTCATAAGTCACTGAAGAAGAAGATGCAATTTTATAACAATTAAAGCTGCAATTTACAGAAGCTCTCGAAGTCATAATATAGGCGATTGCTTATATTTAATGGGATCTAAGAGGCAGAGTCATTGAAAATTCAAACTCATGGCTTCGTGTCGTATTGTAAAAGATAAGATCGGTGGACATTTTATTTTCTATACCTAACGCCATTTTAAATTTAAAAAAAAACACTTTTCGTTAATAAACAGCTTTATTCAACTTCAGCATCCAACCTCTTAAGGAAACCCGCACAATTTCGTTCATTCTAATAGGTCGATATAACGACGATATACATATCTGCTTACGCTGCACAAAGGGTATATTAATCAGATTGCAATAAAAAACAAGACGTATTTTTTGCGCGAGCTGTGATCAATTTTTATTTCATTGTAAAATAGACATGTTCCGATATATACTATTTGGCGTATGGGCACGGCGGCTCTAAAAATAATAAATAAAAATAAAAAGTAAAGCCCAATTACGTTAGCTGACCAAAATTCGCACAAGGACAATTGCTCATTGTGGATGCATTTATTTCTCATGAATGGCGTGTGGATTTTCTGAACCAAAAATTCTAAAATTTTACTTATTCAGAAAGAAAGTCATTAATATGGAAATGCGAAATCGGCATACACTATACTCCATTAGCCATTGAACGAATTGTTGGCGCTTTGAGCGGCCTGCTGATTTGAGCTCCAGAGTAAGCTAAATCGTATACGAGTGAAGGTGAATATCTTTCGAAAAATTACCGGGTATTTTCGCTAATTCGATCAAAAAAAATATTTTCAGAAGTCCAAGGGGTACGTCGCAGAAGAGATTTATTATTAACAATCCATCCAGTGTCTTCAAATTTGTTGGCCAATCTTCGTATTGTTGATTCATCAACAGTACTTTCTCGACCGGAAATTTCGCGAAGTTTGCGAGCGGTCTTATCGTAACTTCCCCTATTTTTGTAACGGGTTATAACAAGGACAATGCATTATTCTGTGTAACGCTGCATTTTTAAATAATCGGAATAATCATAGGTAACAGCTGTTAAGTTTTAGGATTGGCACTTGCGCAAAAAAACCGACATTTAAATTGTTCGTTGAGACACCCCTTTATGATAGCATATGATGCAAAAAAAAAACACCAGGAATTAAATCCCTTTAATGCGGCATTATGAGTGCATTTTTAGCTAGAAAAACTAAAACTGTTTCACCATAAAGCGTTAATATAATTGTAATAAAGCAAATAAAATTCTTAAAAATACACCGTTTACTTTCAACACCACTAAATAATACTTAATATTCGAATTGCGAATAATACCCACTTGCTATATAAAATGTGACCCCATATGTATTATTTAACCATTATAAATCAATTAGTTTCATTAATATTTATTAACATTTTTTTTTTAATTTATTTTAACATTTTTCTGTTCGTGTTTTTTATTTATTTCTGCTATTGGAAATATGAATTAATTATGGTGTTAAAATTCATTTAAAATTGTTTTAACAAATTGTTGAAAATCACAACTTTTTTATTGTTGGATTCCCTCTACGTACAAAATATTATCTACGTTTGTCAGTCGTTGATCTATTGTAACTGGCATTGAATTGCGTGCAATTTTCTTGGCATGTCACACAAATCACCTCAGGAAACAAAACAAACAAAAAACACAAACTACAAGCATTCAGACAAATCAACTTAATTGAAATGCACGTCAAAGTCTTATAAATCATTTTCATTATAGAAATATTAATCGAAAAAAAATCGAGAATAAAATGAAAAACTAAATTCATTATACTCCTGCTGAGCGCTAGTCAGAAAATATTAAAGTTGAAAAATATTACAGAAAACTTCTTAGGATACAGAAAAAGGTACGAAAAACTTTATACTTCAAAACCAAATACGATAAGGGGATTTTTATAAAACAAAATTAAAGAAGCCTAAACACCAATCTCTGCCGCCAAAAAAGAAAAAAAACATGATTAAAGTAACCACAATCCAAGGCAACAACGCTTAAAACACCAAAGAAAATTTACATATTATGTTTACTAATAAAATTTTCTGGTTAGAATTATTATATTACTTTTGCAGTTAAACTACACACTTTGGTTGTGGTTGGAATTTGAGTAAAAATTATATTGTTAAAACCAACTATTAAGCAATTTTTATCGATGGTAATTATTTATTGATTGAATGTAGTCAACAACTTGTGTAACACAATTGAAATAATTTTTAAAATATTTTCAAATCACCATAATATATTTGCTACCAAAATATAGTGTTGTAAAGATTATAACATAGTTGTCGTGACCATGCACTAACAATGGTTTTTAATTTGCGTATTTTTATTTGCTTATGTGCTTCAAAAAACTGGAATCCCAAAAATTTAGCTACAAATATGTTTAAGTTTTTATTTAATATTAAAAAACAAATTCCATACTGTTAATTATTATGGTCTAATTGGCCATACAAGACTTGTTTTAATTTAACTCAAAAGTTACCAATAAAAAATTTAATTTTTTAAACATCAAATTCATACAAATATTTTATAATAAAACAATTTTCCAGTTTCACACACTTTTTTTAACTTAGTTGTTGTTAATATTGTATAGAGCAACTAAAACTAAGTAGACAGATCGTTTTAATGGCAAAATAAATATGTGTGAAAAAATTCAACACCTTAAATAAACATGACTAAAAACATATCAACACGCACACACAAACATACACACATGTACATATATGGTACATACACATTTTATGTGATACATTTCCCAGGGAGCAATTTATGCCGGCATATCTGATATTAAAAAATAATTGTTCAATTTACAAACGCCTTGTATTGTTATATCGATTGTATTATAATACAATATTATATTATTTTTGTTGGTAATTTTCATTTAAAATGTGATATTATAATACAACTTCATTTCATATGTTTTTGATATGTTGTATTGACAACATACATGCGACTGTTCTATTTGTTTGATTATTTTGTTTATAAAACTACAAATTCTTTATGGAATTTCGTTTGACATATAAATAATTAATTATCGTCTGCTCTTTTGCTGATATTTTGTTACCTTTAAGTGCAATTAATTGTTAATACACGTTACAATAATACAAGGCGTTTGTGAATTGCATTTATTAAGATTAGCCATATCTAAAATTAAATAAATAATTTTTTTAGGCTTATGATCGTTAAGATCGAAAAATTTTTATCGATACGATAACTTTTAGAGTTGTGTTCACTAGTAGTTAGCTAAATCCAAAACATGTTGTTTCTTAATTTGATATTCCGACAGGGTGTTTTGATGTAGATTTTTGGAACGCATTTCCGTCATCCCTGGTCAAGTTTGGTTTGGAGACAAACCGGTTTCGGCTATGTAGCATCTTCAGTGTTATTTTTCGTTCTCGAAAGTACGTGGAATCCGTGGACTTAGTTCTTTAAAAAAATACGAATACTAGGTATGCATCCGATACTGAAATATCTGCGATATTTAATTTTTTTTAAATAAAAACATTGCCAATACAACGATATGTTAACACGCCTATTGTACACTAAATTAAACAACCCAAAAAATTCCTTAGTTGACGAGGTAAGCGAGGCAAATAAAATAAAAACATGACTAGCTAAAAGTTTTAGTTTCAGTTCTTTGGGAAAAACTAAAAATGACACTTTAACAGAGCCCGTCTAGTTCGGGCTTCAGCCCCTCTTTAAATATATTGTTACAAAGTAATAGTCAAAGATGTGTGAAACGACCTATTGTACAAAGACGCAATATTATAAACATAAAGCAAAAAGAAATTGCGTAGCAGAAATTCCCCGAACCGCGATTCAACGTAGAAACAAAAACAACTTCTACAGCAAGAAAAAGGTAACAAAAGACACACACACACACAAACACATATACAAGACTACTAAGCCAGCAAATAAAATAAATGATGCGCAATTTCGCGTATGTTCCGGACATTTCAAGAAGTGGCCGTGATCTGTATATATATATCTGTGCGTACAAAAGTGTTAAGGGTACAGTGTAAATTAATACTGAAGAGTTGACAATTAAGTCTTAATTGCCGGATAAAGTTGTGTGCTGATAAAATCATTAGCACTGTGTATTTTAATATTTGCAATTGAACCAACCCTACAAATTAACGTTTATTGTGGTAATAAACGTAACTCCGGGAGTTAATTCCTTCACTTTGTCTAATTCGACTGGATAATAAATAATTTTTTTTTTTTTAATTTTCTTGTTTTTTCTGGGCTTTACAATTCTAAAACGGTTGGTCTTACATAAAGAATTATTAGAAATCTTTTTGAAGAAAATGTATTCAGCTTTATATATTAAATACAGTAATTTTTTCTAAAAGTTATAGTTGCAGAACTATTGGCAAAAAACTAAAAATTGTTACCTTAGAAGGACACCCTTCCCCCTAGTCGCCCTCCAACACAAGACCTCTTAATTTCTTTAAATATATATTTGAAGGACCAACTGTGATATTTTTTTTTTTTAACTGCAGCAATTATTTCTCTCGATTGGTATTTTCATGTTCGATTTGGCTGGGCTATAAATGTAAAACTTTTTAATTAAAATCCAGCAAGTAGAACTAACAAAATTTGTTTGCTGGGACTAAGTTTTACAAAGCTGTAGTTGAGTAAAAAACATGCTTCAAAAAAAAACATCATTCAAAACCCCAAAAAAATCACAATGAAGAAAATAGTTTATTTGAACCCAACGGCAAATAGAAAATCAACACAAAAATATCACAACATTTAAAAAAAGAAAAATAATAGCAAAACGTTATCAATAGATCAATAGTTTTGGATTTGTTGATTCTTCTCGAGCTGACTGACGGCTAGACTTAACTAGAATAAAGTAGAGACGCAAAAGGACTTCATGTCATTAACAGACCAACAAACTCACTTCATCAAAATAAACACTGCTACGACGGTACGATAAAATTTAAACAAACTGATGGGAAAAGTTCACATGAAATACACATTTTTTGTTTTTTTAATTTTTAAATGTCGTATACATACTGTGTATGGTCCAGTGCTCACATCCAAACATTCGAGCCATACGACGAGAAAAAACAGAGCGAAACTTTGATTGGTTGACCATAAAAATATGTTGAAAAATCAACAACAACAAACTTCAACATAAAAAAGTGTCATTGATTAATTTGGGAAAAACTGGCTTTTGAAAAAATATTGACCAACCAAACATAAAAACCGATAACAAAAAAAGTTTATTGATCAAATTAATGAATGGATGCCTGCCTGCCTGCATGGTTGGAACACCAGCTAATATGGTAAATCGCCATTTATACACTAAATTAACAAGATTTTTTCGTGATTTGTTTTAAATTACCACAATTAATTGTGAGAATTTTTCCCATTAAAAATTTCAAAAGAAAATGCATCAATTTACTGTGACACACAAATCAAGAAAGGTTTTCTCAAATACATACGCACATACTAAAGGAAAACTTACCTGTTTGAGTGTTAGGCGGGCGGTATATCTTAAATCACTTCCCTCACGCTTAAACATGGCATGTGGTTTATCTCGGATTATGAACACAATATCGGCTGGTATTTTGCCTGGCGATTGATCGCCCTCTTTTTGAAAGGTTACCTTTGTTCCTGATTTCCAGCCAGGCTTTATTGATATGCTGACATATTTATCTTCCTTCTTCGCCGTACCATCTGGCAGTTGAACACGCCTTGAGATTTTCATTTTTTTAACACAGCCATGATAGATTTCCTCTAACGTCACATACAAATCATGTTCTACAGGCGGATCCTGTTGTTTCTCCTTTTTGAATGGCGTATGAACATTGAATGAATGTGATCTAAACGAGGGCCTTATCTGAGTTATTTAGCGCATCAAAAGTGTAATTCCTATTTAATTAAAAACTTACCTAAACGCACCACCGAGACCGTGGCGTGAACCTAAGCCACCAAAAGGCGAAGAGAAGAAATCATGCTCCGTATCCAAATCGAAGACGTTCTTGTCGAACAAATTGTCACCCATGTCACCAAAGAAGGAGGCGAATGGATTGCTGGAGCCAAAAAATTGTGCAAAAGTTGCCCGTGGATCTCCATGGAACTGATATGTAAATGTATTGTTCGAACCACTTCCATTGCTTCTGCCTTTAAGTAAAACATAAATATTTAATATCAGATTTCTTTAAAAATGGGCGATTTGCAAATAAGATACCGCTTTAATTATATGCTAAAAGTTTATGTTGGAGTCTGCAATCAAACGGAAAGAAGCTGCCAATAGGAACATATCTTAGATATCATGCAATCAGCTGAGTCATGGGACAAAATGACTCAACAGACTTTTCTTAAAGTCATTAATTGTATCTCTATTTATAAAGTTCAAAATAAAAATTATTCACATATATGAAACCATTTTGAACCTGTCGATTCTCTCTTCTCCCGACAGATTCGAAACCATTCCGTAAATGTGAAATCTTAAATTACACAGCAATGATTGAAAATCTCCATATTTGTAAAAAAAATCCCCCACCAGAGCTACTTATACATGTATATCTACAGATGTATATTAATTTTCGAACAGATCAAATAGAAATTTTGTTTTACTTCTCCGGCAGAAAACTTACCTCCATTTTTCAAACCATCTTCACCATATTTATCATATAATTCCCTTTTATTTTTATCCGATAATACTTCATAAGCTTCGGCGACCTCTTTGAATTTCTCTTCGGCATTCGCCGCTTTATTCTTATCGGGATGATAACGTAGTGCTAGTTTTCTGTACGCCTTTTTAATTTCTTCATCGGTGGCAGTTTTAGCTATGCCCAATGTTTTATAATAATCTTTAGCCATTTTGTACGTATGTGTGGGTGTGAGGGAGGATTTGTGTGTTTAAATAAAGTTGCTTGGGATGAGGGTGGTCGTAGTTTTAAATTCAGGTGGTTCCAATTAATACTTAAATCTGCAAGTAGGGTAAAGAAAATTAAATTGAGTATTTGTCATCCTGGTGTCTTTAAAAAACTCACCAATTTTCTTAACTATTATGTAAATTTGTGATTTTTGTCCTCTAATTAAACACTTGTAAAGTCCAGCAGTAAAAGCATCTTTTTGTAAGCAGCATTTGACAAGTCAGCAAGTTAAATTTTTCCCAAAATTCAAATTTTGCAATCTTTTACTGCAAATGAAAAATAAATATTTTTTTTATAATTAGAAACAGTTAGTTCATTCTTTTTGACAGAAAGATTTTATTGAAAAATAAATTTGAATATCATAATTATTTTTACATTGCTCAACACAGGTGAAAAGGGTATGCGTTAGAGTGGGTCAATTTGTTCGGGGAAATAATCTGCCTAATCTGCGGATAATTGTAAGAACATTTTCCGAAGAAAACATGGTTCCAAAATTAAAACGTAGCTCCCGATTTTTTACGAGAAAATTTTTATTCATTTTGGATAAATTTTTTTATCAATTGTTCATGATTAGCGCGTTTGTTTTCAGTAATTATTTTATATTATTGATTTGAAGGTATTTTCAAGCAATAAGCGTGTTTAAGCGTGTTAAGTTTTAATAAAATTTGTTTTAAATATGGATTCGTCAGTAATGTGTCTTTGAATTCGGAGGTAGATTACATCACATGCCCATGCGGCACCGTCTCGTTGAAACAATGGCAATGTGTCGGCAAATTGGTTCTTGTTGGTCGACATTTTGTCATTAAATTGTCATTTCTCTGATAGCTGCGTTATTCCATTGTCGACACGGTTGTTTTCACTGCCACTTATGTATATGAATAACTGATATAAAGGTTGAGATCGCAATGGTGACAAGTGTTACAAGGTCAAAACCGAAGACACTTGTCATAGTATTGATGTCAAAATACATCAGCGTTATGATTGGTTTCTATCAGTGAACTTTGAAATATTCAACAATAATTGTTTTTGAATACGATTCCGCTTAGCAATGGTTTATAAAACTGTATTTAGGTGTTTTTGCATACGGCCATACGTACATGTACATTTTTATTTCATATGTACGGTATTTATGATTTTTGCAACGCTTAGGTTTGTGACTGAAATAAAAATAAATATAATTTTAAATATTTTGGGTTTAATTCAGAATAACAGTATGTTTTTCAATCATTAATAATGATAATAATTTACTTTAATCAATTTTTCGGTAACTGTAAAACGCACATGTTAATTGTAAATGGTCAGTAGGCTTCAGCTCTTGAGTCAATTGAACCTTGTAAGCGTGCATATTCAAATCTTTGTTAAAAATTCGCATCAGTGATGTTCGTGATGTGTTCAATTGTTGGGCACTATGACAAGTCGAGGTCGACGGCTCTTCTGCCACATTATCGCGAACAACAGCAATGTTTTCTGCAGAACGAAGCATGTACAGGTGTTCTCACATTTCCTACAGACCCGGTTTGCTGAACTTTGTCACAATTCACCCGATTGTGGACACATTTGGTCGATTATGCTGACTAAACAAATCACGAAGTGCACGAAATGTAGGCTGATTTGAAAGCCCATTTTCGTAAAAGGCTCCCACAATCTTAACGCGCTGCTCAATTGTGTATCTCTCCATGGTTGGGCAAAAAACTTGACATTAAGGTGTGACTTTCAATTAACATCGTGCAATATGGTTGGATCACCCTATATGATAGTACGTAATACCCTAGAAATTTCATTGGCAACAATGGAATTTCGTAATAAATTCTTTACTCTGTGTTCTAAAATATTTGAATGAAAAATATTATAAATAAATATTTTTATAAAACTTTTAACATATCCATTAGGAATTGAACAAAAAATGATTAAATATATGTATGTATATTTATTTACAGTTCTAATAAAATCACCAACAACGTCATACTTCGTTTAAGTATTTTAATGGTGCATTAAAATTTGTTTTTTTTTTAAATAACATTCAAATACTTTTGTTTTTAGGACTTGTTACACTTTCTATCTACCATTTGTATTACAGCGAAAAACAACACGTCTTTTAAACCAAAAGAAAAAAAATACTGACGTTCTGCTGTTTTTTTTTTTTCAATAAAAATTATTTGAACATATACATATAATTCATTTTTAATTTAGAGGTTTTTATTTATTATTTGAAATGAGTTGACAATAGAAGGACATGGAGACGAATCCTGATTCGCTTAAAACACACATTACTACGTATTTAGCTTAGCACAAAACGTGTATAAGAGATACGAGTACTTAAGATTATTTTAAACAATTTTCAAATTAACAATTAATAAAATACAATTGATCATATATACAATATTATGGTTAGTCATTTCCTAGTGCACAGTGGTGCCGGCAAAACAGTTGCTAAACTATACATAACGTTATTGAAACACTAGTTAAGTCTTCATAGATTTCGAGAGAAAACAACTTTGCGATTATTTTTATTTTTTTAATTAAACAATGTTAACGTTCTAATACTCGAAATTAGCATAATAAAATATTTTTTAATAAAGTATGTTCGAAAAATTTTGTTTTTTATGATAACTTTGAGTCCAATAAAAAATAAAATTTTTTTGTTAGAATGGAATGCATTTTCTTTATTGCTGCGCACCTTATCAACATTCTTTATGTCTTTCTACTAATTTTGTGTCCACTGTAAACAACATATATTGAAACCAATTATTCGAAATGTTAAACTTAATTTCGAAGCTACGAATCGAGATAAAAATATACACTTAAATTTGTATGTTCGAATATTTTAATTTAACTGCGACATTTAACTAAAAGTTAATTTCATTATCATCACATAATTTCAATATTTATGCTACCATGAAAATCACAATTTTAACTAGGTTCGAAAATCCGCATCGATATTAAATTTTTTAATAATAAATCAGAAATATAGCAATAGATTGATAAATTATAATCTAAGGTATATGCAACGATTAAGAGAAAAGACAATGTTCGTCAAACAGCAGCTTCGATAATATTTGGATTATAATACTTCATAGCACGAAATTTATCTAGCAGTATAAATACTAATATGGATTTAGGTAAACTAAATATATAAAGTCATATTCAGTCGACCTAAGCGAAAAACGACTTAATAACACCATTGTGATTTCTCAATTGAAAAGGACCGCTCAACAAAATTTTACTTATTTAGCTCAATTTTGATAGACGCTCCTGGCCAAACGGAACCCTAGCACAGATCCCATAGGAAACCAGCTGTTTCACAGACGGCCCTAAGCTAAGGAATAAGATTCTTGATTTGATATTCCGACAGGGTGTTCTGATGTAGAATTTGGGAACGAATTTCCGTCATCCCTTGTCAAGTTTGGTTTGGAGTCAAACTGGTTTCAGCTATGTGCCATCTTCAGTATCATTTTTGGGAATCTTTATTGAGCAACCAGTAACCGAAATATACTTCCATCTTCCGGATCACAACACGGCCCTTCAAGCGGAAGTTCGGCCGGTCACAGAGTGCCTGAATAGCGTCATTGGTAGTGACAGGTCTGTGGAGGCTGCAGACAGAGAGCCGAACAACAATAAGGCCATTAGAATCGAACGATTGTAGAATTCAAAAAAGAAATAAACGACTACGCAGCGCATGGTATACTGCGAATCATATGGGTGCCGGGTCACTATGGAGTATTCTGAAATTAACGAGCCAACAGTATAGCAATTAAGGCCAGAGAACTCCAGGATGTGAACTTAAAAGTTGCGAACACACAGACACAGCACAGTGCATTAAAAACACGGTACGACAACTAACAAAGACCCTATGAGGAGAACCAAACGGGAATAGAACAAGAAGGTTGTCGAGACTGAGCAAATCTGAATTTAGTAAGATGGTGATTGTACTGACGGGTAACTCGGGTTTTCGGGAACATCTACACCGAATAGGGTGTACGGATAGAGATGAGAAAAGGGTATGCAGGGAGAACGTCGGGACGATGGAGCACTGCCTGGCTTTCGCACAGCTAAGGACCTGATATTTGAGAGGCAAACACTTAGGAGGTTTGTTCGAGGAACAAAGTTTCAATGAGGGTGGAGACTTTTTCGTAATGGAGAGAGCACATGGACCAAATTATTACCGCCCCTTAATCTAACCTAATCTAACCTCGCTCTATTTCTCTGGAAGTTATACTGAAATGAATTTCCACTTATCATTTTCAATTGGAACAATAATTTAACTTATGCATTAGGAGTAAGATCTTAAAAGAACATAAGTTGTTTTTGTTTCAAACATGAGTTGTTCAAGCTATTATTTGTATGTTTAAAGCTTAAATTCAAAATGAGGCTCACTATAAAAAAAAACTGAATTTAAAGAAATAAAAACTCTAGAATAAAAAAAAATAACAGTGAGCTTATTTGTCACTTCGGAATTGCATTTTGTTGGGAAAAGAAAAAAAGGAAAGGATGAATATGAGTAGCCCTTCGGCGATGGAGTTTAAAGATTCAAATATTATATTCTTAGTTAATCTAATATTTTCTGTTGCTTCTATAGGGTGTTTTTGTTAACCTGATAGAACTTACAAAAGAATTAACTATCAAACGTAATTGGCGCTTTTGCAATCCACAATAGGCCTTACAGACTCCATTACTCCTTATTTCTTCGAAAGTAAAGTAAACTGGACGTCCAGAATGCGCTTCGTCAAGAACAGCCGCGTTGGATATATGCCCGAAATCATTTTTAAATGTTAATGCCAGGTATTGATGTTTCGAAAAAAACAATTTTTGATTTAAATTTTATTTTTTGTTTTATTTTTCATATTTTAAAGTTCAATTAAACTTATAAAAAAACTATAATATTAAAAAAAACATTGCTGAAACTTTATGATTAAATTAATATTGCACAGAATATAATGTATACACGATGAATTTACTTTGATTAGATTAGGCCTTTCAAGTTTTTGTGTTTATTGAAATGTTTACAAAGTAAATAGTTGCCATTTGTCACGAATTGACAATATGCCATTATAATAATGATTAATGTCAAATATCCAAATACGTGTAGATTTAATTAATTAGTTATTTATTACAAATCCAGGCATAAAATACATGTAATTCAAAAACTGGTAAAAGGGAGCAGTATGAAAAAAGTCGATTCAAAAGGGATAGAAAATAGTAAGACAAATATGCTCTTTAATTTTAATATGAAAAATCAACATACATATACATACATACATACATATCGCACAAAACCGCTATGTATTTCAACTCGCATGTACATACATATGGCTATGTGTTAAGCCTTAAATAATGTTATCCCTCCGAAAACATAAATGTGAAAATAAGCCAAGTTCCTATCCAAAAATGTTGACCGTAAAAAGTACTGAGATCAAAATGAGGACCAAGTTGTTCATATGTGCATTTCTAGGCAACTTGCTAGTCTGATAAAATTTTTCCCACAATTCTTTCCCCTATTAGAAAGTTAAAAAAAAAATTGCCAACCTAGCAGGTTGCCTAGAAATAGAATGGTATTGTACATATGAAGAACTTGGTCCTAATTTTGATCTCAGTACTCTTAACGGCCGAATTTTTGGATAGGAACTTGGACCACATTTATGTTTTTGTGGGGATGTGAGTCCTTTTTGTCTATTTTAACTTAAATCCTACAGACGGTTAGGGTATATTACATTTCATCTCTTTACCTATAGTGAAAGTGCTTCATTCAAATAAGAGAGGACCCTAGTCCCCTCATTTTTAGGTTTTTCTCAGTTATTCCCCAGGGCCTACCTATATACCAGCTCTCCAGCTATAGTGGAAGTGTGAAATACAAATAAGGAGGAACCCTAGACCACCCTAGATAAGAAGTGCCCTATTTGTTTGTTTACTTATTCCCCAAGGCCGACCTGCATACCAAATTTCAGCTCTCTAGGTACAGTGATGAGTAATTCAGTGTGTCAGCGAATATGTACCAAAATATGCACTTTTTACACTTTTATATCTCAGGAAGCTTTTATGATAGACGTGGAGTTCATATGTTTCAAGTTTCATTATTATATGATTAAAGGAAAGCAAGATATGAGGGATGGGTAAAAACATTGCGAATAGTGTCGTATAATATACACTCCGTGTGCATTAGGTCTGGCGCACTACCGTGCGCCTTAATATGCAATTGTTTTTTTTTTTATTTCTCAAAGTAAAGCATCTCAAAAGTGCTTATAATTTCTATTAAACATTTAATGACTTTAGTCATTTTGACATCTGTCAATTGCCACAAGTTGAACATGTGTACATTTGCATGTACATATGTACAAATTTGAAAATTCAATTTGTTTGAAGTTGTCATCGATAAGCTAGAGAATGTTGAAAAGAACTTTTTAATTAAAACTTTTACGTCTTTTTTTCTATTTAGTTATTTATTAGTTGCTTTAAAAAAATTATTATTCACTTAATATTGTCTTCCCTTCGCTCACATTCTTATAGGATCACGATACGTTCTTAATAAAAAATTTAAAAAAAAAGGGTTTAACATTTGTTCAATTTTGCTTCTCTGTTGGTATGCTGAACGGGCTCTGTAATTTGTTCTTTCCTTTTTTTACGTTTATACGAATTCTTTATCATTTAATGAGATCACTGCTACTTAATTAAATAAATATTTTTTCTGTTGTCTGTTTGCACAATACATGCAACGCGCGTATCATTTTATTCAATATTACTTACACACACAAATGAATACTTTTATATTCATTGAGATGCATTGACTGTTCTTTATGTTTTATATGCGCGCAGTGTTAACTCTTAATAGCTAAAGGTATTTTTTAAATACAAACAGTAATGGTGTTTTCTTTTCTAGAAAAATAGTGAATAGTGAATTGCACTTTTATAAGGGTGATGTGTTTCTTTCTAATAAAAGGCAAAAGCCACTGCACCGCATGCGTTTACAGGATAGGCGGTGTCCTGAAAGACAACTGACATTATGTTCTTATGTTAATAATTTTTGTGGACAAAAAAAGGCATTTTCGAATCGGTTTACTGTAGTCGTAATGCGTCTCTATGTTAAAGAATAACTCAGGCGTCATTGCCATTGTCGTTTAAGAGCAATCAGACCGGTTTGTGGTTCGGTCAATGCAATAATCAAAAGAATTTACAAAGGGGCAAAACTGCATATAAGTGTTCAGACACAGATTATTATAGTAATCGCAACTTTTTTTCACAAGTTATGTTCTATTCTCGTCAAGTAAATATTGTTTTGCTATTTGGTTTTTCAATGTAAATTTTTCGTGATATGTGGCAATACCAAAAATACTCAGTAAGGTTTGCCATTACACCATTAATAGACTAACAAACGAACAACGCTTCATCCTTTTTGGCTGAATGGGTACGTCAACATACAGAATTGCCGAATTCAGTGTGACAAGTAGCCGAAGGCAGTTCATAAGCTGCCAATGCACCCTGAAAAATGTACGGTGCGGTTTGGGGGTAAGCAGCATCATTAGAAAGTACTTCTTCAAGAACCATGAAAATCGCAACGATACAGTCAATGGAGCACGGTACCGTGCGATGTTTACCGACTTTTTTTTGCCAAAGTAGAGAAAATCGACTCGCTTGACATGTGGTTTCAACGAAACGGTGCCACATGCTACATGTTTCAGCCCTGGAAGAGAACATTACAGCTGCATTACCGGCCGAAACGCTGGAAAATATATCCCAAATTGTAGCTCACGGATGCACCAATTACGGCGTAGCCGCGGGCTACAAGTAAATGACAGGCATTCGTTTATCGGACCAAATTAATATTTAATTTATTTTCGCAAATTTTCTGTGTTTCTTTTCCATTTTCGAAATTCAAACGGTTAAAAATCACCCGATAGTAGCATTATTACAGGGTTTGTTAAATATTTTAAGCGTATGTCCTTTAAAAAAGAGAACTTTTTGGTAAAATTTGTAAATTTTTGATATTCCGATATTTTTGTGATTTTTAAATTATTTGGTGAATTTTCGGTTCCTGGTGAAAATTAAAGTATTTCTCGAGTTTTTGGGAAAATATCGGAATTTGTTAATTTTTCGGTAAAGTTTTAACTTTTGTGAAACCTTAAATTTGTATAAAATTTCAATTTTAAGATGAAAATTCCAAATTTGTTTTTTTACTTTTTCGTGAGTTTTCAAATTTTTGGTAAAATGTGTTGTTTGTCCTAATTTTTCGGTGAAGTTTTGGTTGTTCTTAAATTTAGATCTCTTTGTTACTATTAAAAGGAACAAGCAAATGATAGCCGGTTCGATAAGAATATGTATGTATGTGTGTATATCTTTTTAAATTTGGGTGAAACAAAAAAAATTATAGGTTTATACCGATATGTCGAAATTAATAAACTAATGTTGATGATGTTCTGATACATTGACTTAAGTACGTAAGTAATCAAGGTGCAAAACTGTAATTATCGATTTTAAAATCGATTTTAATATTCGATGTATATTCTTAACACAAAAAATGTTGCTTCGGTTTAGGTGAAATATCTTTTTATCTTATATAATCATGTAATGATTCTACCGTTCTTGTGTAGTGATATACTCCAAAGTGCTGACAATCTGCATGTTTCCTTGTCTCTCACTAAAAACTCTATATTTGTCTCCTTTTTGGGTTAACATCACAGGTCGTTTGAAAAACTAACTGCAGCAAAAAACACACTCACTCTGTAAACACAGTTGCAACTTGTAAAAGGATAAATAAAAATCTGACAAATAAATTGTTGGAAGTAAAACAAATACACACACTAGCTCACCCTACACTAAAAGCGTTTGCACACTGTCAGTTGACAATAAAATAATTATGCATTTAAAATAATCAACTTATGCAACGGGGTATTTTTTATTGTTTTTATAAATTTTTTTAATTCAACTTTTTTGTTCATTATTCATTTATTTTTGAATACACCCACAAAAGGCTGCATGACGCAGATTTATAAGCATGGCAAGTATATTTGAAAGTAACAGGTAGACACCTGAGGAGATGAATCAATTTATATGGTTCAATTTAAACTTTTTAAATGAAGAATCGATAATGCGAGTTAAAAAAAATGTTAGAAATAAAAGAAACAATTAAGGGTTAACAAGAATTAATGTTTAATTTGAAAGTTGTGCAATTAAAAACGAAACAAATTTATTGTAATTAAGTTCAGTCCTTTCTTTCAATTGCATTTACTTTTGTCATAATTGTATACATTACACGTAATTGTAAATGAAAAGTAATTAAGATTTCTCAGGTTTGCAAAACATAAATAAAACACATAATAAAATATAGCAATTTAACTCTGAAAAAGTACAATTTCAAAATTTAGAGTTTTGATACCTAATACTTAAGGTCGGACCAGACGGGACAAATATTTTTCGAAACAGGCGTAACCACTATTTTTGGAAGACGTTTACTCAATATTACATGGCAAATTGAAGTTAAATAATATAATCAGACTGATATGGTGCCTTCTATATTAAGTAGGAACTTGACATACTTGTGAATAAGTACTTAAAGTATAATAAAGTAATCATTTGTTAGTGGTTACGTTTATTTCGTCCCTTAGTTGTATCGAGCCGATACAAATTTAAACACATTAACACACACCTGCTAAGCAAACCGACACAAAGAGATAGATAATATATTACACGCATTATTAATACTAGGATAGACAAAATACACGTTCTTGATAAGTTATAATTCTCATTTAGTTTATTAAACATGTTGGATATTGTGTGAATATTCACTATGTAAATATAAGCAAATCTCGCTACCGCCAGGACACCACTTGAACTGTAGTCCAAGAGTTTTAACGATTCTTTTTCCGCTCGTAGTAAAACCGTAGACCGTAGTTTTTCTGGATACTAGGTTTCCCGAAATTATGTTGTATTCTTCGTATGTAATCGTATTTTGCCGATTACAAGGTCTGCTAAATTTCCATTGTATTAATCCTAGTTTAGAAACAACTATAAGGTCTCTCCAAATTATCTTATTATATTCTCCATAATTCACCGTTTTTTCTCGAATAGAAGATCCTCCGAAATTATTCTTTATCTGACACAGTATATTTGGCTGGTATACGAATACATAAGGTTTACCGAAATTATCTTATATTCATTCGTATCTTGCGGAATACAAGGTCCAACGAGATTGTCTTGTATTCGCCCTAACCTAGGAGACGAATATACATTCGTCATTACAGTTATTGTCATTACCTTTGCTTTAACCGAAATTATGCGGAATTAAATGATTTGAAACAATAAATCAGGATTCTCTGTAAAATTAAGCCCAGCCATAAAACGATTAGTACTAATATTTTCTCTAGAGCTTAAGGCGGCCTTGTAAATTCTTTTCAGGATTCAATTTGGAATAATACGATCTAAGAAGGTAATAAAGGAGCACAAATATGGATTGAAAATAAATGTTATTATGAAAACACATTTTTAATTACTTTTCATAGATAATTTTTTTTTACTATTTGAGATCAATTACTTAGGGCCATATTTTTAATCTTCTCAATATTGATTTCGACCTCTCTTATATTTTTTGTTACCCTTGACCATGACAACTGATGTTTGGAGGCAAGTGTGTATAAGTTTTGCAAACAAAAAAATAAAACTGAAGTTATTCAAAAATAAGTGGAAGGCAGAGGTGGAATGACGCATTAAAAACTGTTACGAATGTAACCACAGTTTTTGAATAAAACTTGTCGTTAATAAACATGAGTACTTATGAAGTGAACAATACCCCGCATATTATATTCGAGAAATAATAATTTTAATTAATAAACAAAACTTACATACTCTTTAAGAAGCTGAAACAAATATTTCTTTTTATCTAAATGACCTTAACTCACAACTGTCTGTTTTTTCCTTCAAGTTTAATTCACATTTTTTTTAACTTCCAAACAAAGTACGCTTGGCTAATTTGTGAAATATTAATAAAAATTAAGCTAAAAATTTATTCTTTGCTTTTATTGTTTCTGTGAACAATCTAAATTCTAATAAACAAATTACTTAGTTTGTTTGAAGAAATCTTTGTTTGTAGGTTACTATAGGTTCAGCCGAGAAGTTTCTTGTCCGTAGATGTATAGGTGTGTAGTAAAAAAACTCAGTTTTTTTACTATGGGTTCTGTTAGAAAGAGACGAATATAGCATTTCGTGACGAAATACTGGAAAAAATACAGGAAAACACGGCAAGAAAATCAAAATAAAAACAAAAATCTAAAAACAAAACTAAGGCTCTGAGGGAACTAGACGGATAGAGAAAAAGATACTGTCATTTCACCTCTGTTTACTACTTTGTGTCGCTGGTTTCGATTGTTGTGTGCTCTCAACTATGAAACCAAAAAAAAAAGTCCCATGCATATTATAGTAACTCGGCGCTTCGAGCGAATTTTCTCAGAATATTCTTCTTTTAGGTGAATCTCCTAAAGAGTCAATTATAAAATACTGGATTCTTATTAGCGCAAAAGCTAGGCATTGTTACAGAAAATGTTCCGATATCCTAAGTGCATGCGCTATTCTAAGCAAATTCAATTACAAACTTAAATGCCGTGCTAGAGCACTTGTAATCTTACTAATTTTGTAGTTATTAAGTTTCGAAAGGCTCTTCGTGTTGTCTGGATTTGCGCCCCTCAACCCAATTCTAGTCATTTACTACACCGTTTCTTTGGTCCATAGAGCGAAATCGGCCCTTTTATCCAATTTTTTTATTCAGTCTTAGTAGTCTCAAAAGGCTTGCACAGTCTCCCACTTGTCGTATACTCGCTCTATTGAAGTCCTTGTTCATACTCTTTGGGACTACATTGCTTTGATAGTCATTTTGCAATCAGTTTGCAAACTTATACACTCCGTGATTACCGTACTTCTGTCTGAACGACCGTGTTATGGTCAGGAGGCCAGAAATACATTTTGGCCTCTTGATCCGTTTGTGTAGCAGGTGGTCTTCACAGAACATTCGCCCTGGAGTCTATGTTTCGTATTAGTGTGTTATAGCTAGATCGTAACTAGCTGTTAGTAACAACAAAAAATAAATAAATCAAGATTACCTCTGCTTCCGTGGAGAAAAAAATATAATTTGTCTCCGTAAGTAAGTTCGCATAAAATTCGCTGTTGACTGTCTCTCCCTCTTTAACGAGAAACAAAAAAAAATACACCACTTTATTTCCATTACAGGGGTTTTGCAAAAAGAGCATGGCGATGTTACAACTGAATGAAACAAATTATATTTAAAGTATTATCGAATTTTTGATTTGAAGAGACACTGCATGCAATATGAAATCGTTCAAATGTTTGCTGCCGTTTTGCAGGTTATCACGAATCCGAGAACTCCAATTCCGAAAATGTTTGACATTTTCTTTTTGTTTTCCATAAAAATTCTGTTGTTGCGTTGAGATTTATAGAATAAAGCCCTTAATTTTAAATAAATTGTCAAAAGCGACATCTTTTTTTTGGACCAGCCTCAAGGGATGACCGCTATGCATGCAATACATTGTGCTGGAACTAGAAAAAAAATAGTGGAAGGAGGGTATTCCACATACGAATAGTACGGCAAAAGAACAAGTTTTCAGTGTAGAGTGTTGTACGGTTCAATAGCCGATCTACCACGAATGGATGAGCTCTTAAGAACGAACGTATTTTACGTACACATGTTTGGGTATCAGAAACAAGTTACCTAATTTCACTGGAGCCCATTCCGTTATAGTAACGACAGAACAATGACACACAACCCAGAATGCCTCTCTTGCACTTGGTCGAGGTCCTTCAAAATAAACTTTGAACCACCCGTCCCATACTTGGGAGTTGTATTCCATTTTCCGTCGGATATAAGTGGTGTAAATAATAAGAAGATCAGATGCAGTGAAGTATCTCTCACACCGTTTTAAAAACCGAGGCACTTGATGGCTTCTTTGGCAATCTGAAAGATGTGTTTAGTGCAACGAACATCACATTGGATTTTCATGCCAAGAACAACAAGAGTTTCTGATTCCTTAATATCTACACCAACTATAACTACAGAGGAAGCACGAAAATTTGTCGTGCGTCTGTAAGTGAGCACACAATATTGAGTCTTACGCGGATCCAAATCTACCTTGTTCGCTCTATCATATACGGAGATTATCGAAAAATCTTGTTTGAGCATATTATTCACATTGTCCCTGGTGTTTGCAAGAAGCGAATGGCAAATGCTGCTATCATGTGCAAAAGAATGGATGGAATTGGAAGTTCGACATAGAAGGTCATTTAGAAAAATAAGAAATAGTGTAAGACCACTTACTTGAAACTATGTATGTCGCATTCATCGAACCACCATAACCATTCATAAGTTATCTTCAAATCCTAGAAAAGTAAATTTATTACTCACACACCTACAGTATATAGATTTATGCTACGCGCATCCCAAACTACTCTCGATGCTTTCCAATACCAAACTGCTTGTAACAGAACGGTCATAAATTACCTTGAGTCTACGAAGCATTTTCAGAATTTTGACGCGAGACAGACGTATAACGCAGTTTATGAGGTCGCAAATAAATATTTTAGAAATTACAAATCCACCTTCAATCAAATTAGTAAAGTAACCTCTTCAAAATTATTATTTAACATTTTATAGAAGAAAATCACTCAACATAACTATTTATGACAATTTTATTGAATTTCAACATTCAATAAATTATTAACTTATTATGCTGTCAAATATATGTAGATATTACATTAATTTGTAAATAATTCATTGAACTTGATTTTTATCCAGAAATGACATTCGGTTCATATTAAAATTTCAATATTACATGCTGCAATGTGTGTGTCTCGCTCTGTGTGTGTGGCTCTGTGTATGGGTCGCTCTGTGTGTCTCGCTCTGTGTGTGTGTCTCGCTCTGTGTGTGTGGCTCTGTGTGTGTCTCTGTGTGTGTGTCTATCATCAATTTATCTATAAACTCGTAAATGTCTGTCCTTGTGAAAAATTGCCATTGCACAAAATAAATTATCATGCGAAATTACTTCATGGAAAAATTAAACAAATATATAAACCTTTAAAATAAAACCTCTTAAAATTGTTTTTATTTAATTTGTAAATGTTTCTTTTTTTATTTAATTGTTAAAACAAGTATAAAGAAGCAAATACAATGTCAAATAGACACACTCCCACAACATCGTATGCTCTGATAAGAGACAAGATAAATATCATAAGATTGAATTAGTGAAAATACATGTTCAATATTCTGGAAGTTAAAATAAGGAGGACAGAGTATATTTTATAAAATTATTTCAAAAAAAGCTTTAGGATGTTTCATCCTTGAGACAATAAATAACAAAGAAAAGTCACATCATTTGAAACTCTGTGACAAGTAGTTTAATGGAAAATGTTTAGCTTTAACTAGAGGTTACTAAAAATAGAGAGTTTTAAGCAAAAAGTACTAGACGATAGCTTGGAATTTATAATAAAAAAAAATTGTGAAAAACTTAATTTTATAACCTTCACCAATGATGTACGTATGTACATTAGGTCGGTTTGTATGGCAAAGATCTAAGAAATTTTCGCCGAGAAACCATAGGCCAAAAATAAATTTCTAGCCCACGCAAATCGACATGAAGTTTTGAAGAACTTTCCTTTAAACAAGACCAAAACGAATGACATACACTGGATATCGATTTGCATGGCTAGGAATTAATTCCCGGCCTATGGTTTCTTGGCGAAAATTCCATAGAATTGTCACGTTTTTGCTATACGATTTTTTGACCCGCCCTAATGTAATTATATATAATTTTATTTAGCAGAATTTCGCTATTTGAGGAGTTTATTTATATCGAAGTGGCTATCTGGTCCCTCTATATAAAATATTTACCCGAGGGTCCCGGATAACTTACAAACATAAATGTTGGACTTAATGAAAACACTAATAACAACAGAATATTTAACCAAATGTACAAAAAATCAAAACTCAATGCAAAAACTAAAATTTCTTCTAAAAAATTCAAAAAATAAATCGTTATTTCACCAAAATTTAAAAATCCACCAAAATCCAAATATTCACTATAAAATTTTAAAAAAATATTTAAAATTACCAACCAAAATTTTAACTTAAAAATGAAAAAAAAAACGAATTGCACCAAATTCTAAAATTTCATCATAAAAGTATTAATTTCACCAAAAAGTCTTAAATTCACCAAAAAGCAAACAAAACTTTATGAAAACCGCGATATTTTAACATAGCAAAAAAAATACTCACAAAATTCTTCACAGATCGGAAATTCACCAACGATCTACACATTTTTTAAAATATCTAAAATACACCAACATATTAAAAAATGATTAAAAACTATAAATTTTACGAATAATTGAAATGATGCCGAAAAATTATTATAAAATCAAAATTTGGAAATTTGCCAAAAACTAAACATTTTCCAGCATAAAAAAGTTTTAAAAATTATTTAGAAATTTACCGCAAACAAAATTGAAAAAAATTTCCAAATGTAAACAAAAATATTAAATTTCACTAAAAATTCGCAGAAAGTGTAAATTTCATGTAAAATTCAAAATATCACAAATAAAAATCGAAATTCCACTACACAAGTTAATTTTAAATTGGTTCTAGGTTTTGGGATATATCGTAAAAATTGCTCGACATATAATAGTATAACTCGAGAACGGTTTGTCCTATTTGGTTTGGTTTGTTTGTACGGCGAAACCACATGGTGGCTACGACAGATATATTTTTCTGACCGAATTAAATTTGGCTACTGCGTCCACTTCTCACAAAACCACAATTATACATTAAATCTTCTTTCCTAACACGTCAAATGATATATGTATGTATGTATCTGTGGTCTTTATGGAAAAACTGCTTATGTCCATTTTTGTCCACTTTGAATTATTGGTGCCAATTTTTTATTTTATTTGAAACGCTCTTTTCATAATTCTAAAAATGTTTGACCAATTTAGATTTTTAATAAAAAATACATCATTTATAATTTTCTTAAATAGTTTTCCCAAGTATATTGGCATGATGTGACAACAGATAGATGCACGTGTGATATATTATTAGCGATGACACAAAACTTGTTCTTCATTGGAAAGTCCAGACATCGGAGAAATCAATTTTCAGTACAAATCGAATTGTCCCTTTCACAACAATATTGTTTCTTACTGCATTGTATATAGACAATTTAAACCAAAAAATATGTTTTCACAGGATATCTTGCTTCATTCAAGTTTTCCGATTTCTTATGTCAGTTTGTTGCGAAGCTGCACGCTCTGCAGCTTTTTTTAGAGATTGGTTTGACGATTCAAATATAACTATTTTGATGTTGCAGAGAAAAAACTTTCGGGAAGGCCACAAAATGTTTAATATGAAGATATTGTCTTTTGAGATGCTGGATCCCTGTTGCCAAATCGTTGTACACGGGATCGAATAGTCTGAGGTATCGAATAAAATTTCGTGAGGTATCGAATAACTAGATTATGGCATTCGATAGCGTCCAAATCTATATTCGTTTAAAATGTAATGAATTCGTAATAGAATTGCCCGATTTCATCATTAAAATTCATATAATAGTATGAATACATTCATGGAAAATTGCAGGATCCCCGAAGGCTAGGAATAGTGACTAAATGTTACAATAGTGCTAAGTTTTCCTATTTGTAGTTGTGGGTTGTATAGATTGAAATTGATTGATTTACATGAAAAATTAAAACATTTACAACTCAAAATCGGTTCTAAAATAAATCTCTGTCACTGTCTTCTTTAATTGGATAATACCGGTATACTGTTTTCATTGTACTTGCATCACTTCAGCTAAACAGTTACTTTGTAGATATGACAGTGCGCATGTGAGCAATTGAGTAGTTTTGTTTCACATAAACATTATTATTTCCGGTTCTAGCGCCGGTGCATCATTTAGCATTGTACATTTTGGAGATCAAATATTTTTGTAAAAGAATTTTTCGCCTCTTCTAAATATTTTAAATATTTTCGTGACTGTTTTTGATTTAGGGTGCGATGTGTGTGAATATAAATTTTAAAATTGATAACCCTAGACACAAACCATACCAATTAACAGAGCTCTGGTAGCGTATGTTAGACATTGAAAATTTGGTGTATGCCTTCAAAATGGAATAAAAGATCCATTTTTTGACAAAATGGACCAGAAATATACTAGCTTGCGTAGGTCATACTATTTCCTAATATAAAGTCATAATAAAAAAAAATTATATACAAAGACTTTTATAGGCTTAGAAAAAAAAACTAATTTCCAAAAGGAAATGTGTCCTTTATTAAAACAACAAGGCAACGTGGGCGGACAAAAATGAATAGGATTTGCGGACATGGTGCACCTTCATTATTATCCATAATCAGAACCTTTAACAGAGCGAGTTGAAGCTAGATTTTGGCAATTTTCCAAATTTTAAAATTTAAAATTCTCTGAGGGATGATCTCATGGAAACGAGGTAACGTGGGCGGGCAAAAATGAATGGGATTTGTGGACAACGTGCTCCTTCATTATTATCCACAATCAGAATCTTTGACAGAGCCAGTTGCAGCGAGATTTTGAAAATTTTCCAAATTTTAAAATTTTAAATTCTTTGAGGGATGAGAAGCCCATGGAAACGAGGTAAAAATGTAGTCATTCAACCAGGAGTGCGACGATTTGGCCTCTCTTAAGACTACTACAGGAGAGCTGTACAGACAACAATTGATTTGTCTGAATAGAGTAATCAACGTAAAACGTACAGAATGTACTACCAGAATACTGGTGTATGTTATGGACAAATGTGGAACTGCACACATGTACGATATACTTATAGTAATCGTTTCTGGAACCAGTTTGGAATTTTTTTTTTTGTCTTAACATCTGTATTAAACTATCTTTGTTTATGCCCAAGGATGTTGTATCGGGTGTTTTGTAGCTGCATGAGAACTATCGATAACTATTGTTTGACAACTGATCATGTCAAATTGTGTTGACATTTTTCTTCAGCAAGGTTTGGCAAGTCATCATGAATCGTTTAACGCCAAAACAGCCAACGCTTCCAAATTGTGGAAATGCACTTTGAAAAAAATAAATCAGTTGGCGAAGTTCATAGAGCACTTTGTCCATTTTACAGTCAACATAATCGGCTTGAGCAAGCAATTCGGGCAGTTGTTCGTTTTCGCAATAATTTTTCTCTTCTCGATTTAAAACCTTCAACAGGACAGAGAAATGCGCGTACCGAAGAGAATATTGCTGCTGCAGCGCAGAAGACGCCAAAATGTCGATTTTACGGAAGAATATTGGCTTAGGTGCCTATAAAATACAGATCGTGCAAGAATTGAAGCCAAGCGACCATCGTTTGCGTCGCATTTTTGCTGATCGGGCTCATTTAAAAGTGGCCGAAGATGAGCATTTTTATCAAAGAATCGTGTTTATTGATGAAGAAGCTTATTTGTTGTTTGTACGTTAATAAACACAATTGCCGTATTTGGAGCCAAGCAATCCTAAAGTCGTTAACAAATCACCATTACATCCATTAAAATTGACTGTTTATTGTAGTTTACATGCTGGCAGCGTAATCGGTGCTTATTTCTTTCAAAATGAGCCAGCAGCTGCCGTTACGGTGAGGAATGCTGACTGAATTTTTATTTTCAAAAACTAATCAGCTAAACATGAACAACATTTGGTTCCAACAAGACGGCGCAACTTGCCATACATGGCGTTTAACAATCGATTTATTGCAAAACGCAATTTGGTAAAAACTTTATTTCCAAAAGAGTTTATGTTTCGTGTGATTTAATACCTCTGGCTTGGTTTTTGTGGAGCTATGTTAAGTTATTGGTTTATGCCGACAAACCCGCATCAGAAGCCAATATTCGAACCATCATTGACGCCATACGGCCAGATTTATTGGAAAAGTAGTCAAAAATTGGACTGATCGATTGGACCATGTAAGTCATAGTCGCTGCGGACATATGTCGGAAATTATATTTAAAAAATAAATGCCATGTAATTATCTACCAGATTATAATAAAAAATGTCTTGTCTTTTATAATTATTATAAGTTCTCATGCAGCTAAAAAAACATTCATCATACACTTTACATATGATTTTTGACTCTTGGAAAACTAATTTTAAGACATATATGGTTTTGTTTTTTTTTCAAATCACTAATTTGTTTTAATAAAATTCTTAATAAATAAATCATATTGTTGGACTTGGCCTTCAGAACAGAGTACGTGCTGTGCAATGTAAAAAGAAATATAAGAAGCATACAGCTCATTCATCAATAAAAAGGAAATTGTATTATTTATAAATATTAAATAAACAACCAGTGTGGATCATATAAAAATACAACAAATTAATGAATTTAAGCGCTTAATCATCATTTCAATTAAGTTTTCTTTGTTGTTCGTGCGTTTGATTTCGTAGTCTTATTGTTTCATAATTCTGAAAAATTGAAAATCATCTTAATAACAAATAAAAACAACTAATGCTTACAGTAGTCGTATTCTTTAAAACAATAAAGCTAATTTGTGAAAATCAAACAGCTGCATTTCCCTGTGTTTTGTTTCAAATTCTAATTTATGGTTTACTTTTTTATGAGTTATGGTTACTTTTTTTAACAAAACTCTCGTTTTTTATCTTAATCCTGTCAAATGACCGCAAAAAAATTAAATTCATTTTACATGAACTTGAAAATTATTTAAGTATAAATTTTGTTTTTCTTAATTCTTCCGTTTATGACTTTTTTTTTAGCATTTTGGTGAGTAAGATAAAAAATAATACAGGGTGTCCGCCGGGAAGGTATACTACTTTGTGGAAAAAGGTCTCGCAGTAATTCCATTGTAATCCTGGCTGTATCCGATGTGACACCGTCTTGTTGAAACCACATGTTAGTCAAGCCCAAAGCATGCAGTTGTGGCGTTAAAAAGTTTTCAATCATATCACGATATCGCTCCTCATTGACAGTTACCGTTGCGCCGTTTTCAGTTTCAAAGAAGTAGGGTCCAATGATTCCTCCTGAACAAATTGCACACCAGAATGTCACTTTTAATGGATGCAAAGGTGACTGATGAATAATTTGAGGGTTTTCTATTGTCCAGAACCGACTATTCTGTTTATTCACATATCCATTCAATTGAAAATGTAGCATCCTATTGGCATATGTACGCCGGCGTAAATGGTCTTGAAGAAGCTCTTATGTCAACTGAATCTTAAATGGAAACAAATGCAAATCTTTGTGCAAAATTGTGGCCAAAGTTGTTCTTTAAAGACCTAGCTACTGAGAACGGTGTCGAATTGAGGTTGATGTATTGTTTTGAACACCTTTTTGAACAGCAGTAATGTTTTCAGCCGATCTTGCAGTATGTTGTGGTCCATGCTTGAGCCTATCAGCTACAGTCCCTTTTTCTTCGAAATAATTCACTTCACGATAAATTGTGCGTCTTGTTGGTACGTTGTTTCTCCCAAAAATTTCACGTAACTTTCTCATCGTCACAGTAATCGATGATTGATTTTGATAAAATGTTTTAACGATTAAAACACGTTGGCCTAACGAATATTTTTCCATAATAAATTTGTCACGTCTCTACTTCACGACTGCCAAATATGAACTGTAAAGACTAATGTTTACCAAAATGGCGGCAAAACAAAGAAGTATACCTTCCCGGTGGACACCTACTTACTAACTTTCAACTTGGTGTTTGGCTATTAGTGTTCAATTTATGTAAAAGCTTTTATTTTTTTTCAAGCTTTGATTTTAAGTTAAAAGTACATACAGTTAGTTAAAGAAAAAATTATACACCATCAACTTCCAGACATATCACAGATTTTTAATTAATTGTTACAATACTGATTGCTACTGCTCACCCTGCTCATATCTGATCACGAATTTAAAATCAAAAATAATGCATTAGTATTCAAATTTTTTCAGGTGCGATCCACTTTCTGAAAAAAGTCGCATATTTATATCACAAAAGGAAGTGAAATTGTTCTATAGGATATTTTTTAAGCACTCTTATAGTGCGGGCTCTTTATGACACTTATGATCAGTATACTCTAGCAAATCTTCATGAATAGATTGACACTTGAACAACACTACCAAATTATCCAGATTTACTATGAAAATCAGTTCTCAACTCATCCGATATTTTATCGCGAAATTGTGTTTAGCGATGAGGCTCACTTTTGGCTTAACGGGTTTCTTAATAAACATAATTGTCGCTTATAAAGTGAAACCAATCCACAACAGACCTTACAGATTCCATTACTCCTAATTTTCTCAAAAGTGAAGTAAATTGAACGTCCAAAATGCGTTTTGTCAAGAACAGTCGTGATGGCCATACGCCCGAAATCACTTTTAAATGTTGAAGCCATGTAGTGATCCTTCTAAAAAAATCTTTTTTATTAAAATTTAACTTTTTTTGTTATTTGTAACAATATAAAGTTCTATCGGGCTTAAAAAAACACCCTATATTTACAATTATTTTAAAAACGTGCTAATTGTGTTACTCCTGTACATTTAAATGAAAATTATATAAAGTGATAAAAAGAAACAAATTAAAAATTAACACCCAAAGCAAAAAAAGATGAATTGTTAGTACAATGGCGCCACGAGTCAAGGAACTTTTGAAAGACGTGAAAGTACTTATTGTAAAGTACCAAAAAGAAAGGAAATCTGCGCGAGCAATTACGAAAATTGTGGGTACGAGTCCAGTAATCGTACACAAAATAATGAAGGAGTTCAAGAACTTGTCGTCTACATAAACTTACGTGAAGAGGCCTGTAGAAAACCAAAAGCACAGCTTAGTCAGGCACAAATCTAGCGTAATCGTTTGTGATGGAGTATTAATGAAGAGAAAACATTCTTAAATTTTTCTAAGCTTTTTGTATGCGAATATGTTAATTTCTGATAGTTTTAGAGGAAATTTCCCTTTCGCAACACCGCGCCTGACTTAATCCTATGAACAATGCAGATAAAGTAAAACATAGTGGTGGGTCTGTAATGGTATGGCGGTGTATAATATTGGGCCGCCACAAATACTTAGACATAATAAAAAATGTTGTGCCTATAGTGCAGGAAAATAATTGTTAAACCGGCATTCATTTTCCAACGAGATAATGACTTTAGGCAAACGGAGCTTGTTGTAAAGGAATGGCTACAATTTAATATATACCTCAATCGCTTGATATTATTCCAACCGGGCATCTATGGGATCACTTGGACCTCCAAATTAAAAAACACGACATAAGACCTAAAGGTCATCTTAAAATTGTGCTTCAAGAAAGATGGTTTAAAATAGACCCGCATTAACCCAAAACTTGGCGAAAGCGATGCCGTGAAGCACGAAAGCAGTATTGAAATCGAAAGGATGCCCGATCCAATAAAAATTTGATTTTTATTGATTTATCATATTATTGAAATTATCTTTTTTTTTATTATTTATTGTTTCTTTTAGTTCTTTCCGACGTGAACGCGTTTTTGTGGTAAAACTATTTTCTAGCAACTAAGCGATTTGATCTAGAGTTGTGCCGGACACGAAATAGTTCTTTCAATTGAAAGAATATTTCACAAAGATGGTAGCTACTTTACAACAATTACAAAAACAACACATAATTTATGTTGGCGCGTCATACACAAGAATTTAAAATTGGTTGTTGTTTTTGTTATTGTTGCCACTTTGTTACTATCATTCTGAAATATTCTTTTAATTGAACGAACTAGCTCGTGGCCGGTGCAACTCTAATTTAATTTATGTAATGCGCGATTATTTATTTGGGTGACTTTTTTGAATAAGAGCTTTTCCTTATTCTTGTTATTTTCCTGAGAACAATTTTTTTCTCAAATTTCAATATTGTTTAATTAATCTAAGCAAAAAACACTTATTTTGAATTTTAAACAGAAAAAAATATATCAAACTGCCAAAAAATGTCTCTTCATAAACAATAACTAATGGAAACGAAATATGTTTTTACAAAAAGTATATATAACTACATTTGTAGATATATATTAGAAAATGTTTTGGATATATTAAAAAAATTAAAAAAGAGCCGAAAAATCTACCTACACAAATGTTCATGGTGGAAAAAACATTTTTTTAGTGAAATAATGTAAACATAAAAAATATTTTTAAATAAAACAATATAAAAAGTAAATTTAATTAAATCATTACATGCCTGACCTCCTCCACGCCAACGAACTTTAATTTACCAAAAATTATTTATTTAAAATTTATTTATGTAAGACCAAAATCCAGATCTATTTCAAACAGGCTTGTAGTGCGACTATTTATTTACATAGATCATAAGATTCTCGAATAGCAATGGAAAGATTTGCCTGTTCTTTTTATTTTTCAAATAATAAAGACAAATCACAATGGCAATTTAACAATTGATCGTGCGAGTTGAGTCCAAATTAAAATTTAAAATTTTTAAATGAATTAAGCCAAGTGCGAGGCATTTTTTTATGCGAAAGGCCTTTCAATGATAATATACTAGTATAATGTTCAAAATGGGCCACTATCAGACCGATGTTGACTTGAAGAAGAATTCGAACGAAAAAGGACACTGAAGATAGCACATAGCCGAAACCGGTTTGTCTCTAAAATATAAAATCCAGAATTAAAAAAAGTCCGTTTTTTTTGAATTCTTAGTATAGACTATCGATTTCTAGAGACCGCAAAGCGCATTCGACGCTATAACATGTGAAAATATTTAATCTTTAGAAGTAAAAGGTGTTCCCTAGCTATACGGATCCAGGAGATACACATGTATACATTTTTATGGGATTGCAAGTAAATATTATAATTACAAACGTTGTGATAAGTATCGAATATAGAATTAATTCTGGAATAAACTATTCTAAGACTGGTTGATATAATTATTTCATTTGATTACCAATAAAAGTCGACAAACAAAATTTACAATTAAATAATGACATGAGTTTTCCCTTAAGTACTTATCTCTTTGATCTTTGATTTACGTTCAATGGTGGTACTTTATGAAAACAAAATGTTTGCTATATACATATTTTTGTTTGTCATGTGTTTGGTTGTTAGTCATTTGTTATACATATTTATGTATATACACGAACGAAATGCCTCAAGAAACAACTTAATCAAAAAGACACTACACAAAACATTTCGAGTTCCGCATGTGCTACAACAATAGTTTTCTTTGATTTTTTTTCTCTTAAAAAGAACACTGCTCTTATTTTTTTTTTAATTTTTTCTAGTGTTTGGTTGTAGATTTTTCTACATCAAGCCATAGACGTGGCGACGTTTGTGGGACTGTTGTACTAAGTTGTGTCTCGGTTGTAGGAAAAATAAAGCAGTTATGATTTTTTTTTTTTGGCAAATTTTATCCCGCTTGCAATGTTAATGAGGGTTCTGTACAACATAATTCTCTTATGTGCTTATTGTCGTAGTGACCACATAGCAGTGAGTACAACATAATTCTCTTATGTGCTTATTGTCGTAGTGACCACATAGCAGTGATAGAAAATCAAGATTTTAATATGGAACTCAATTTAACGTAAAAAGTAGTTCTTTCCACATGAGAAGTAATATTCCAAAAATTCAAAAAGTTAACTTGGGTAGACAATTTAAAGCGTTTCTTTAAATGTATTTGAATTTACTATAATTTAGGCCAGTATATTTATTAACGTTTCAGATTGAAAAAAATATCGTGGGGATACTATGGCTTTCGTAACAAATTTGTCAAAATTTTATTCTGCCCCGGCTTGGAAAAATTTATTTTAAACTGGTAGCACGAACCAAAATAATATATTTTTCCAATTAAAATTATGAAAACTTATGACAAAAATGTGATGATGTGATTTTTTTTCAGATTTGAGACTAAATTCATTAAAAATAATTTTCAAAGTAATTGTATTAGCCGGCTAAATTTATGAATTTGGTAGTATAAATTAAATTCAATTAAATGAAAGGGAACATAAGTCAAAATAAAATAAATTGTACAGTTCATAGCAAATGAACAAATTAAAAATGTGTATACCAAACTTTGAGATTACTTTTTGTCTTTAACTTTATTTGATTAGACACTTTAAATAGTACTGAATTTTCCAGCCCTGGTCTATCACTTGCCTCCAAATGAGAATATTTGCACTCTTTAATTTTGAATGTATACATGCATGTATATGTGTTGTCTTTTTTGCTTTTGGTCTATGCGTCATAATTTAAAAATACTATCTTAAAAAAAGGCAAAATAAAAGCAAATTATTCCGAATTGTGAAAATTTATTGTATCGATAGAATACACAAGAGAGCTGTAGTTAGAACGTTTGAAAATTCATATAGTTTATTATACATTTACTGACCTGATTTTGTTATACTACATACATACATATACATGTATAACCATAATTATTTATATTTGCCGACTTTTTAATAAAACTTTTTTTTTGGGATTGTTGTTTCATATTGAATAGCTCTGCACCAACCAATTGCCAGGGTTTATTTATAGTAGGGGCATTCCTCAAGTATAGACAATCCTTAATATGGAAGCCCTCAAGTTTTATGATATCCACCAATGGGTGGAGTTGAGTTATATTTGGTGCCCCACCAGCACACTTCATCTAAAAATATGAATGGTCCATCTTCAACATCACTATCTCCCAAATCTTATTTTAAAATCTTCCCATGCATGTGTGCGGCGCAATCAAATCAAACAGAAAATGTAATGCCGCTTTTAATGATAAAATCCACCAGTTTCAAATACATACCTATTTCATAGAAGGTATAATATAATATTTATTATTTCATTATACAGTTAGGTTTCACCGAAAATCTGTAACTCGGTAGTTAGTCAAGGTCTACCCACTAACCAATGCGACAAATAGACGCAAAACTCTCGAAGACCGAACAAGAAAACAGGCCTAAACGATAATGACGCATGAGTTGTTCCCTAACCTAGAGCTGCTTTACCACAGACTTGTAAATACTTTAACCTTTCTAAGCCACTCTTATTTTCCACATAAAGTTTTACATATAAGATTTCTCTAGCTTTTCTTCAAATCTAGCTAAACGTTTGCTGGTTAAGGAAACCAGCAGTCTGAACACAATTACTACCCGCCAAATGAATTAAGTTGTAAAATACCAATTAGGAAATTAGCAGTAGAAAAATTTTCTACACTTCGAATAAGCTAGACTATATAATAACGGAACAATATCATTATTTTGTGCAAATTTTGTGCAATTTGTTCAAAATTTCGTAATGAAATGAACTTAACTTAAAGTTAAATTGTAGTTTAAGTCGCATAGTTATCTTTAAAATAATTGTTTGTTTTTGCAATCTGTTTTTCGGAGTGGACTTTAAAGAAAATGAATATTTTTTGTCAATATAGTTGTCCATATCCATTTCGATACCAATACTAAAAAGTATTTATGTGGTAAAAAGATATTTTTGAGTTTTTGTGGAAGGCTTCGCACAATTTTGTGTAGTAGAGTTCGCATTTAAATTTGATATTGATACCAACTTTAAAAACGAACTCAGCAAATGAAATCTGTTCTTGGGAATGAGGTTTATATTAGAGCGATCTATAAATAGTTGCACACGGATCACAAGAAAATGTGTTTATTGAATTTTCTTCAGAGAACAAAAACTCTTAATATGTTTGAAGTTAAATTTTTAAATTTTTAACCCTAGCCAATATCTATTAAAATAACAAAGCAAAATACTTAACTGTGCTAATGCTAACGCTTCAAAAATTAATGTATATAATTTGAAACGATATTTTGTTATAAAAATTAATAAAATAATTTTATATAGAGTACAACTCCCAAAAATTAAAAAAAATATATATAATTAGCAAAAAAACGTTTTCAACGTATATAAATATTTAATTTCTGAATTTTGAAATATCTATTGTCATTTTTAAAAAACTCGAAAATAAATTGAATACCAAATGCAAGCCGGCCAATTAATCTTCTTTAAGTTATTTTGTATTGTTTGAATTATTATTTTATGTTGTGTTGCGTTCTTGGAAGAGTTTTATTTAAATAAAAACCGATAAAAAATTCTGTGCAACGTTTTACTTTTCTGTGCAACTTTGTTTTCTCGAAACGACTTTTTGTGCAATTTTTTCGAAATTCCCAGCGCATAATTCCCTGCCCAGATGTCATCACTCACAACGTTCTATTCAGATCAAAAGGAATATATTATGATTAATGTGTAGGGTATGAACCAAAAACATCGCCGTCTCAAAGGCTCCGCCTAATAGTAGTGTATTGTGGTTGCAACCTTGAGAACCACCAGCGGGTTGGCCTCGTCCCATATACGGCAATTTCGATCATAGAAAAATGCACCTCATCTCTAAAGATAACTTTGCAGCCAAAATCGATGCCATGGTTAGAAAATCAAAGAAAAAGTTATTTGGTATTTGCGAAAAAAGGACCAGATGTACGTAAAAAATAAACACGTAATTTCCACAAGCTTACTGCTGAGCTGAGAACAATCCAAAAATTTTAAACTACATATATGCATTGATGAACTTTAAAATAATGAATAAAATATCGAATAACACTGTTCTGCAAAAAAAAATGTATTTCCTTCTTTGAAAATAAATATGATGAATTAGAAAGGCTTTGCTTAATCAAAATCTAGTTTGTTTTTTTCTATCACGCAAAATTTTTTTTTAATGGGCTTGGCAAATATGACCCTCTTAATAGGATGGCTACACTAGTTCATTTCACTATAACTCAAGAACAGCTAATCCGATTTCAATAAACGAAGAACATCAAAGATGCGATACGAAATAGCCTTTTAGGTATTTTAAACTTCTTTTTTTTTTTGTATACTAAACAGTTTCAAAGATATTTTGAAATTAATAGCGAAAAAAATTTCTTCATGCAAAATTTGCTATGCCCATTTAAAAAAATAAGAGCAGATTTGTATTCAGCGCTTCAAATACTTCAAATTCATTATATTTTTATATAAACGAGGATTTCATTGCAGAACAGTGTAATTAAACGAGTTCAATAATTTTATACTCTCTAGTATTGATGCTAAATTCGTTGGTTTTATTTTGTTTACATTTTCCGCACACATTTCACTGTGAAACAAGGACCGTGTAAGAGCGTGTAGAGAAACGAAAATTTCATTCAATATATTTTTGTAACCTCTTAATGATTTTACATTATTTTATTTAATTTTTGTATGTTTTCTATTTAACATCACACTTCTAGTCAGTTGTTGGAGGCCAACAATCTTTCAATATGAAGATAATATTTTTGCGTTTGTTTAATTATAAAATAAAATTTTAACGTCTTCTTTGTGCCTTCGTTATCATTTATTTTCTCTATGCGTATTTGTATTTAATGTTTTTTTTTTAATATTTAATTTAAATTTATTTTTGATAACTTATTGTTTTAAAATTTGAATCGTTTAAGTTATTGCTATGACACTAATAACATTTTTAATCAATATTGCTCCTATAGTGTGGACTGTTGGCTTCATTCTCCATTTGGTCCAGATGAGTGACAAAGGAAGATGTATCCAAATATGCCAAAAAATCCCTCTGAGTTCGTATACCAATCTTCTAGTTATTTACTTGTCTTATTTATTTTTATTAAACATTTTTATTTTATGTATATGTATATCTATTTAACAAAATGTTTAAATTCACATATACGTATGTAAACCATATATTAAATTTGCACATCATTTCCAGATTCGATGTTAAGTGACAAAATATTTGACTTTTCAGTTAAATATGTTTTGGCGTAAACGGTTACGTCGAAACATATTTAACTCGACATATTTATCTTCACACACATTTTTGATGCCTGGTTTGATTTTCCTGGAGAGTGATTTGACATAGATATATGGAACGAATTTTCGACATCCCTTGTCAAGTCTTATTTGGAGACAATCCGGTTTCGGCTTTGTGCCATCTTCAGTGACATTTTTCGAAAACGTAACTCGTTCCAAATATCTATATCAACAGGTTTCAGGGCAGTCCAGTCATAGTGTTGGTTCACAGTACGGGCTCGGTATAAAATAATAAACGATTTTCCCTAGATAAGGAGAGAGATCGTAGTGAAGGCGAAAAAAGTATTATGGGCAAGAAATGTGATTTTCGTTGAACAGAAATAGTACTAATTCAACCACCTGTGAATATTTTCCTACATAGGAGAATGCCTTAGCTGTCAAATTGATTAACTCCTTAAAAAATAAGTTAAGAGTGGTAAGAATATTGTACATTTTGTTCCAAAAATGTCTTCTTTATGATTGCAATCAAATAAAGGCTGCTGTAATTTAAATGCTTACGGCCGTATTCATAAACAAAAATTATTTCAGGTTTAAAGCATGCTTTAGTTAACAACAACACCTTCGACATGAAAACGTATTCATAAACAGTTTTTAACAATTATATTTTTTTTTGATGGTTATACTAACAACACCATCATCTATGCAATTTAATGTTGCACAAAAAAGTATCTGTCTATAGGGGTAATTGAATCTATAAATAATTATTTAATTAAGAAAATTTAACAAAAATAAAGTGAAAAACCAAACCTTATTTTTATTAGGGATGAAAACTGTATTCGAATAACTTGACTTCTTTATTCGTTTTGACTGTCAATTTAAATTAGGTTTATTGTAAGCGGTCGACCTACAATGAATACAATTTTTCATAATATTTATATGACTGTTCCAAGGTTTTATGAATATAGCCGTTATTTTCATTATCAGATTCTTTATTTGATATTCCGTCAGAGTGAATTAATGCAGATTTTAGGAACGAATTTTCGTTTTCCCCTCTCAAATTTGGTCATTTCTTTTGAATAAATACACTCTTACAAAAAAATAGAAAATGGAGTTAATCAATTTGGCAAGTGAAGCATTCAAGTAATAATCGGTCCTTGCAACCTGATATTAATAAAATATTTTTCTGTAACTTTTGTATGATATTACATCAGCAACAAAATGCTTGTCATCATACTTTGTTATTGCTAAAACTATTTGGAAAAACAGATATTGCATTGATATCTATTTATTTTTTAAAAGGATCCAATAGACACCTTGATTATTTAGTTTAAATCTTTTGCTAGGCATTTGATTATCATTTATAAATATTTGTAATATTTGTGATAACTCTTTTAACTTTTAATTAACAATTTTTAAGCCACCAACCCAAATAAGAATTCAGTATGCGGATGAATGAACTCAGTCTTCGCAAAACTTGCAAGCATTATGATTTGACAGGTTTTTAACATGAACATTTTCATAAACTACTTTTGTAACAGCGATAGGTAAAACAGCATCCGATACTATATTCAAAGCTTTTGACTTGAAGTTTTAATTTTTACCTATTTTTAAGCCTTTTGTATATGTAGATTTTTGGAACAATTTTCCTTCATTTCTTGTCAAGTGTAGTTTGGAGACAAGCCGGTTCTGAAACGAAAAATGACACTGAAGATGGACCATACCCGAAACTGGTTATCCAAACAAAAATCACCCTATCGGAATATCAAATCAAGAATCAATTTTTTAAATAATAATCGTGACAAATTAATTAAATAATTCATATATACTTATATAAATTAGTCATATACTCTTAGTATTCGTTTTTTTTTTAATTTTATCGATTAAAAAATACCACGTTTTAGTGATAGTTATTAATTGTTACATCATTATAAAAATTCAAAAAAATATATAAAAAAATAATAGCAGTAAAGTACACACACCTATTAATAGAAAAATATACGAAAAAATGTTAAATAAATACTAGACGCATTCGCTAAATATCTTTTTTTTATATTTTCATAGATACATACTGACACAAGTATTTTCTTCAATTTTCCATAAAAAACTGTTAGAGAGCCAAAACGAAAAGCACACAAAATTTATATGAATGATAAAGTACGAAAATTCATACGAAAATTTTCAAAGAAAAAAAAAGGAAAACAAATTTCGACAAAAATAACGAAAACTTTGTGCTAAAAATAAGTTTTATTTAAAGACATGAAACCATGAAAAACTGAAAAAAAACAAACACATTTTATAATAAATAAAATTTATGTTAAAGGCGAAAGAAGAATTAGCGAAAATGGACTATTTAAGTAGCCAATGGTTTTATTAACACCCTACGAAGGCAATGGATCCCTTTTATATTGCTGGTAACACACACCTACAAAACATTAATTTATTCATATATGACACAAGTTTTTGGACTTTTTTTTTGTGATTAATACTCAGGCTGCATACGAAATTGCGCAATTTTATACACATATTTTATAGACTCTTCGTTTGACAAATATAATATATAAAAAAATATCTATAAAGATATTACCAAAAAAACAAACGTCATAAATCCAAACAATAAAAATCGGATAGAATTGATTCATTTTTCCCTATATCATGTCAGTGAGAGAGAGAGAGAGAATATCATGTTGTTCGAACGAATCTATTTCATCGAATTCGGCTTTTTGTGGCGGTTACCTGGCTTAGACAAAATGTCCGAATATGAACAATAATAGCAGTAATTACACGCCGATTGTTTCAACAGCATTTAAGTTGATTCATCTATACCTGGCATATGGAGCAACATTTTAGACTCGAGCATCAGGGAAATTCTATAAAAGGTGGACAAACAAGATATGAAAACATACTTAAGGTTTTGATACATATGACCTCTCAAAATATGCCAAGAGAACAATGGCAAGAGCTTAATTAGGTCCATATTTTATTATTTGTGTAACATTAAAGGAGGTGCTCCATATTTAGGTGAAAAAAACAATTGAACATAGTTTTCAAACCGTGTGGTATACAGTAAAAACTTTTTCTTTAATAAGCCCTCTTTAACAATCTTTATTTAAAAAGCGAAGAAGATAATTAGGCTGTTTTATCGAGCCTTGTGCTACCACTAGCATTTACTCCTTACTGTAGTTATTGCAGACTGTCGATTGTCGGCTTTCTTCCTCACCACGAAGTCTCTTTCAATTGCTAGCATGGCATTCCTATTTAAGAAGTGTCTGCCTGTGCTCCTTATACTATCCAGTGCTGGATATTAACACACAATGTGCAATACCGTCTCAGCCTCTTCCTCCGGAGTATCTTTGGACACTGACCCGTCAACCCGTTACGAGGCTATCTCGTCCATCTCTTCAGGATTGCTCCACTGGTCAATAAACACCGGAGTTCCTATAAAATCTCATGGTACAACATCTTAGAAGTACCTTTAAAGATTTACCCGTCCACACCTCGCGAGGCATTCCTCCTTAGCCATTTGAAACCGGAGATTCTTCAGAGATTAACATCTCCGCCTAATGCAAAGTTTTCTGATTCAACGCTGTAATGGAGAAAAAGATGTCCAGCCACATTGAGCTCCATATGCACGATGCTTCAATATCACCCCCTACATAATAAAAAATACAGGCTATTTTATCAGGCTCGAGTTGCAAGTTCACTACAAGGTTTTCTTTAGGGTTTTTCTTAATTTTGATCGGTAATTCAAGCTCAAACAATTAGTAAAAAATTCCATTAACCCGTCGTACATGAGGTGCAAAAAAGTATTATTCTTCCGCTAAGAGAAGGGAAGCAGATACTCGCAACTTCGATTATAAATCTGTCGGCTACGACATTCCCGAATTTACTCACGCCTTGTTAATAGTATTTATTAGCGTAAGGTATTATACGGGCGACATTGCCCTTCTCAATTTTCATTTGATGACTATATTTGCTAGTGGTCGGAAATTATTCGGCAAAAGATCAGTTAAAGAACAAAAGTTGAAGATGATCTTCTAAGAGTTATTAAACCGTACGTGATGGTGTGCATACATAAGACGCAAAACGGCTAAAGGTTAAAAAACGTTTTTAATACTTAAAGTCTTATAGAGATTTACTATTACACAACAACATATGACTGCAATTGGAAAAATTATTATCCAAAATTATTTGAGAAATTTCACTATATGTGCTCGATAAAGGCATATCTGGAGCACCATTTGTATATAGTGGAATATTGGTACCCATCACCATTTTCCCAAATTGGTCACTGGTCATAAGTGTTCATACCAAAAATTTCCCTCAAAAATCCTTTTTTTCAAATTTGATTTATTTTTCTTCCAAAATTATTTCAAATATCCCACTATTACAGTTCCATTAAGTACCCTCTGGAGCATAATTTCTATGTAGTGGGATATTGGTACTCATCCCAATTTTTCCATAATGACCACTGGAAGTAAGTTAATGATTAACAGTGTCAGCAAAGGGGCTGTTTTTAAATTCAATTTATTTCTGTTCCGAAATTATTTTAGGTTTAATAGAGTTATAGGTCAACTATTGACACTTTGGAGCAATTTATACGGTTGAATTTTTTGGGTGGACCTTACTCCTGTTTCATGTTATAGGCTTCTGAAGATACGGTCAAAATTGCTTCTGCTGTTAAATCGCTAACAGTGCTCTGTTGAGTGCTAAATCAGCTACGTTAAAAATTTGTGTTTGCGTCTCTGCTAGTTAAATTCAAATTTATCTTCACACACATTTTCAATTATATATAAATATTCCTACTTGAGAAAAAAATTAAGTAATTATTACTTTTTTATTATTTAATTTAAATTATCAATTACATAAAAAATCAATTACATAAATAATATCAAAAATGGGTTTTCAATCAAGTTAGCCCGTTCTAAAAACAAAATAAAGATTTTTCTTCTTGGCATAAATTAGAATTTTTTCGTTAGACAAACGTACATATATGTATATGTATATGTATGTAACGAAATTTCAAATCAGAGTATTTTAAAAAATATCTACGTATTTACGATACCATAACATATGTTAGTAGCATATGTGCTGTCTAATTTGTTAAACGATTATTTTTGAGTTTTATTTGTTTGGTTGACCAATAAAGATTCTCTTAAATGTTTAATTTTTTGCTTAAAATAATGATACCTATAAATCATCATCCAGATCAGTTGGCTAAAATTTTACACAATGGGCCCGCTACAAAAGTAAAGGCTCAACTATAATATGCATAAGTTGGCTTAAGCAACTGTGCAATTACATATAAATCATATGTGGCAAACTATAATGTACTTAACAACACTTTTCGTTAAGTTTCGTCAACTGTCATTTGCTTAAGCAAAGTGCGAAGCTGATCGCACATTCCGTACGAAATCAGCTGATTGTGTTATAGATACATACATTAAGAGACAAGCTGCAATGGAGAACGCAAGTGAAAAAATTTTTTTCTAAATTTAATAGAAAAAAATTGTTTGTATCAAAAAAAAACACGTATTTTATTATAATTGCAATTCAAAGGAACGAGCATGGAAAAAAGTAGCACAAAAATGCAAAAAAAATTTTATTGTTTATAAGTTGAGTGATGCACACCGCTGCAGTTTTTAGTACTTTTGGCCAAAATTACACAAGAACCAAAAATTGTGTATTTTTTTGTTCGAAAATTTCTTAAAACTAATAAAAATAATTATTAATTTGTATATGAATGGTATTAAATATATAAAATATATTTATTCAACACCTTTTTGTTAACGAATTTTATTTATTCTGAAATAAAATATGTTTTTGCAAAAGTACGAATAAAACAAATGTGCAACTGTGGCATTATAGTTTCCAGGCTCATGTAGCCACCTAAAAGTCTTCAATAATTTGCTTAAGCATTTGACAAGCTTTTCGTTCAATTTTTAACATTAGCTTAAGCTACCTTAAGCATATTATAGTTGGGCCTTAAGCATAGAAAGAGCATTTTCAGCGTTCAAATTAATTTTAATCGATTAAAGATGTTCTTTTGATAAAACTATATTTGTTCCCATCCAAAAATTGCGGCCAAAATAAGTACTGAGTTCAAAATTTTCTTTATAGGCAACTTGCTAGCTTGGTAACATTTGTCCCATAATCATTTGTCATATTATTGCCTAGAATTTGGATGGTACAACTTGGTCCTCATTTTCATGTCAGTACTTTTTATGGCCGAAGTATTCGAATAGCAACTTGGCCTTATTTTCAATTGTATCAAGTGGCCCTTGCAAATAAGTGGGAACCCTATTCCCCCCCAGATAAAAAGTGGCCGTTTTTAAATTAGCTACCTCCCTCCCCACCCCAATTAAAAAGTATCCGTTTTCATTTTTTTTTTGTTTGGTTTCTTATTCTCCCACGCCTAAATGTATACCAAATTTCAGCTCTCTAGCTATAGTGAAAGGTTCCCATACAAATAAGAGGGAACCCTAGTCCACCCCCCCAACCCTGTCTGAAATATGTACATAAATACATATTTCTAACTTTTTGCAACGAAAATTGTAAAAGAACAACAAATTTATTCGGAATGAGCTTATCAGCAACTGTTATTAACAAATTTTTAACAAAGTTTACATAATTCGTCAAATCAAAATTAACGAAAGTATCAAATTCATCTTTCTGGCAACGCTTGCGCTTGCACTCTTGTTTAAGAACTGTTTAATTGTTGTTTTGGTTGCAAAGACTATTTTTATCTTGGGTTTCTTGTTTTTTTTATTGCTTTTCATGTTTTTTTAAGATTTAATAATTATATTTACCACATATGGCACCCCACACGATGACGATCTTGAGTTTTATCTAAATTTTTTTTTGTTTATTTTGCAATATGTATTATTTTAAATATGTATCTGATGTTTTTTTTTTATTTTATGTTTATTTTGAAGGTGATTTAATAAATAAATATTTCCAAAATAAGATACATACGTACGAAATGCTTTATACATACTAAACCAAAAAAAACCAACAATAAATATGTATGCAGGCAGGTACACATGAATGTATATTTTAAAAGAGCGCTATGCACTCATACCAATAACCGTAAATATGCTTGATTCTCTCTTGATTTGTAATAAATCCTAAAAAAGAAAAAAATTATGCCCACATATGTATTAATTTTTTCGAAAATAAATTAATTTTTTTTTTTTTTATTTTTGAATGGAAAGCCATTCGTTTTTCCAAACTTTTACTTTCAACTTTTCTTACTTTTATCACACTTTTATTTCTTTTCTACGATCCACCATTAGACGAACGTTGTTGATATCCATATGTATGTATGAAGATATTTCGGTTTTTCTCAATTTATTTTCTTTTGAGCACGTTAAAAATAAATTATTTTTTTATAGTTGTATATACATACATACATACATATATTTTTGTTTTAATAATTCACTTACACTACGGGTTAAAGGCGTTTGATAAATACATATGTACTTATATGTATCTATGTATGTATGTACATATATTTGTATATTTTTCAATAACAGAACTGCGTAACGCAAAAAGTGTTGATCGTTACTTTTTGCAAGAGGTTCGTTCGAATGGAGAGCACGCACGGTTCTGAAGCGAATTTGTTTAGATGGGAGATGTCCATCCCCAAAAAGTTGTTTCTTTCAAAAGTATAAAACTAAAGCAACTATAGACGGACGCTAGTAGTTTAAAAGCTTCAATTCAGTGTTGCCAGGTGCTTCTTTCGCTTTACTCTAAAACGTAGCTTTAAAAAATTCCCAACAAAATTTTATGTAAATTATATTTTGTTGAACAATAAATAAACAATTATGTATATTAATATCCCAATAAAAACTGTACTCACTTTTGACATTTGCGAATTGAAAGGCAGATGTTTTTGAAATTTTCTTTTGAACTTGCCAAAACCTTTTACAGTCCATCGCTTACGGAAATTCGTTTCAGAAATCTACATTAAAATAGCCTGTCGTATTATCAACTGAAATCCACCCATATATGTAATGTAATTAATGTATATGTACTCGAAACGAAAAGGACGCTGACTTCAAATACATATGTATATAATGGGAAGAGAAGGAAAGATAGCAAAAACTAGCAAAGAGAAACGAAAAATTTCTATAACAAATTTTACCAGTAGTATGGGTGCTAACCTTTTCGTTCCCTCGCCAACAAACTCCCTAATGGTAGAGGCACATAGAACCCGTCGTACGTTATACGTCGTCTTTTTCAACTGACAACTAAGTTGGAACACAGATTTTCTTATGAGCTGTATTCAATTCGGTGCGTCTTCGTTAACGCAAAGTACTAAAGGACATGGCAACACTGTTTCACTCAGAGCTTTTGAGATCATTTGTTTGTTCTCTTGTGCAGTGATGGAACGAATAAATAATTTGCCATATAAGAAAATTTAGTACTTTATTAACATTGTTTGTGTCACCAATAAACGTTACCTAGAGAATGTTGTTAAGTGCTAGTTTAACACGTCTTTAAAAATATTTAGCGGAACCAAGCATGAATAATAAAAATTTCGGAAGCAAAAGAGTACCATTTTCAAATTTAAATTATTGAGAGATTCGCTGTTACGAACATTTATTAATTTATGTATATACGTAGATCAACATTTTTCGTTGAATGTTTCTTACTTTACCAAGTAAATTTAGAATATGTATTTACGTCTGTTTAACTAATTATTTGGTGAACCGATTAACTACGGAAATTACTATTTAACTGAATATATGCTTAGAATTATGTACTATTTTATGCTAAGTTCCGAGTTGAAGTTGTATACATGTACATAAGCAAGTTGCTAATTAAATGTGGTAGGTCCTTCCCCACACATGCGATTTTAGTTTCTTTAATTCTTATTGTATGTACACACCTTGCAACGTATTTACGCAACATGTTTATTAATTAGGTTGTATAATTTGTCACACACACTGCAACCAACAATTGAACTATAAACACATCAGTTCTGTATTTTGTACTTGTATTAAACATCAGTTAAAAAAATTAGCACTGAGCTAAGTGAAATAGCAGCAATTATTAGTTTATTTTTTTTTATAAATTAATTTAAAAAAAGTACCCAATTGGCATTTTATTCAATCGCCTTTATCTTTTTTCTAAAGTTGACAAAATGATACAGATTCAAGCTTCCTTGTTTTCAATAAACTAAACTAGTAAACACAATAAACAACAGTTCAAACTATGCAACCATGAGCAAGGCAACCAGAAAATATCAAAATATTGCGATATTTTCGAAACCTCGAATGCAACACGAAACAAAATAATAAACACTACTATACACTATGCAACATGGCTAGATGAATAAAAATGTTGCAAAGTGTGTATCTACTATAAAGTTTTTTTATTGGGAGCAGAAAGAAGAATATAAACGTGCACTGAGTTGAATGTACTTGCAACTTTCGTGTTGCATTCTCATTTGTAATTTTCAAAGGAAACAGAAATTGTTGTAAATGCAAGTTCAAAAAAGAAATTCAGGTAATTTTTTTAAAGGAAAATTGCTGATCTAAACGTATAAGAAGTAATAGAAGCCACTATCGAACTCGATGTAAAATTATTATCAATCTTTTAAATGTATATTGCGGGGGATATTTTGTGTTGCACCGAAAAAGCTGCAAGTTAAAAATGGAAACAGCAAATATTTTTTTCCTTTAAGTTCGAAAAGCAAGCAAACTCGTGAATTTTAGCACACGTTCAAATGAAATTGGCGTTTTTCAAAGTAAATGCGCTTTGACAATCGACTGACCTTCTTCAAGCGAACAACCCCGAACATGCAAAAATAAATTTTATGATTTTAAAATCGCATGTGGTTTTAAAGTCGCTCGAGTTTCAGAACATGGGCGATTCATATTTTCGAATTTCTGTTGCTGTTGGATATTTATACTAAAATACACTTAGCGATCATATTACCTAATGTTTGCTTCTTACAGTCTCTAAATTTGTTGCGATTGATAACATCAGCGCGCCTTTTTTTCCAACCGTGATCGCAAATTTCATGCGAATGTGATTATGATGAGTTTTGAGAATTTTATGTTATTCTTTAGTTCTGAATATGTATAAATTTATTTTTGTACAACTTTCCGTTAAACACTAAAAAAAAAGTAGTCTTTAGGTATAAAAAAAACTGAAACTAAAATTTTCTAATGCGAGTTTTTGAAACTATTTGACAGCACTCTAGTGACACGTGAGCAATTTTGTTTCTTACTCCGAATCTGTATCAGCTGCACCGGTTTCGTCATCCGAGTCCTCCTCTAGTTCAGGCATAGGAAATCTTAATATAGCCGCTATGCCTGTTAATTGAGCTAATTGTTCACCAGATATGTGCATGCTGGAAAATATTTTAACATCACCCCCTGTCTCACGTACAGTTTCCACTAGATGTACATATTCCTTGCGTTGGTGAACATCCTGACAACGAAAGAGATTATCGGAGATGAGCAAAGTTTCTATAGCCATACTGTCTGCAGCCATTAGTATATGTTTTTTGCCATAAAAAGCTTTAGATGGCTCGCACTGCAGCATTGTATAAAATTGTTCTAAGGCTTTGACCTCGCCAGCAGCCTTTGTATCGGATATTTTTGACATTACTGCTGGTTCTTGTAGGACTTCTTTAAGAGCATGCTTGAAGCCGGATGATGAGTGTACCAGCATAAATTTACTCTTGTTGTCCAGCAATACTTTGATATCGGATTTAACAGCCTGCTGATACATATATTCTAGAAACTGGTCCCTTACAAAACCGGGAGATGCTAAAAGCACACATTTCACCACCTCAAAATTCACATGCCTTAAGATGCCTTGCATAACACTTTCATAGAATTTGGCTAGACCCTTTTCGTGCTGCTGAATGTTGCCTTTTCGTTTGCGGGGTATATTTACTTCTATTTTGCTACGTACTAGGGTCATGCTAGGAGTAATCAAGCAAACATGCGCCAAGCCTTCTTGCATAACTACGGCAGCAACGTCGGCCGATTGTGTAGGATCGCAAGCCATTTCGATACGTTCCAAAGCTATGGAATCCCATTCCGGTTTACGCAATTCAAATTTACGGTTTAGTTCTAAGTCTAGAGTATGATAGGCACCCATTTTCACATATTGATTTTCCTCAATATTACGCCCCTTTAAACGTAAAACACAAGCCTGAGTATCGAAATCTATGGACTCCACGCTTATCGTCAGTGTGGTACGCACACGACTACTAGTACTAGAACCGGTAGCTGTTTCGTTTTGGACCTTACGTATAGTGGTACTGCGAACACTATCACCTTCGGATACCAGATTATACGCATGCCACATGTCCTCTGATTCTTCTGGTATCAATGCAACCGAACTTTAAAAGGAAAGATATTTTATAAATACTTTACCAAACTTTATTATACTCACCCTTGGCCGCCTTTATCCAAATTCTTATTCACCAATTTCATTTTTTTTACTTATGTATTTAATAACTAAATCCTCCAAATTTTGATTATTTTATCACAATGGTATGTATGCGTATCACTTTTGCAATTTTATCCTTATAGTTTGTGAACGTCGAAGAACTATCAACATTTTCTGCATTGGTAATTAAGTTTTTATGCTTCTGTTGAAGGTTATATATGCTTTATAATTTGAAATGCATAAAAATCTTTAAATTAAATGATAATAACTAGCACTAAAGCTAAAAACAGTACAAGATAATATTTATTCGGACGTCAAGTATTGTTTTATCCTATCTATAACAAAAACTCACTTTGCATTGTTAGCATGTACATATAACAGCTGATATCGATAATGCAGTGTGTTATTGGCTTTTTTTCTTCTAGACAAGGCAAATTAACTGTAAGGTGGCCTCACGAGCGCAAGTGATGAATTCGATCGTCGTCGTTGTATGTTGTTATACATTTGAATTTCAAATGAAATTTATGAATTTAAAAGAATAAATATATTTATGAATTAAGATATTTTTGATTCTTGATTCAATATTTCGACAGTTTGTTTTGATGAAGATTTTTAGAATCAATTTCCGTCATCTCTTGCCAAGTTTAGTTTGGGCACAAACCGCTTTCGGTTATATGTGCCACATTCGCCAGTAGTTCATTTAATCTGGACATAGGGAATTCCGTAAATATATGTGATATTCAGAGAAGTATTACAATGAAAACAAACAGGAAGTCAGAACTATCATAGTAATATTTCGTGTTAAAAAGGGATGTCCTTAATCTCAAGCAAACCCTAACAATACACATTGACTTCTCCGTTCATTAGATTTGATTATGCTTACAAAGCTTTTAAAAGGATTAACTACGGATTTGGGAAAACACAGAGTCTCGGTGATATTTGGCATGTTTAATGCATTTCTGGCACTTCTGTCCGCAAATTCGTCTTCCTGTATACCAGTGTGAGACGGAATCCAAAGCACTAGGATTTCATAGTTTACTTTTGCTGAAAAGTTATATCATCATATGAACCATCGCGATTATTTATTAGGGCTTTGCACTCACTTAAATTTTCAGGCATGTGATGACACTCACGCAATTTTCAAATCGCATGTGAGTTGCAAATCGTCAAACTTTTTTCAGCATATGATGAAACACATACAAATGGCAACTCGCAAGTGAAACGTGACTTGCGAGTTGCCATTTGTATTTGAACACAAAATTCTCGATTTTTCATTTTTGTATTTAGGATGAAAATAAAAACAACCAATTACTTTCATGAAATTATTAACAGCACTAGTAGCACATATTTTTCGAAGATCATTTAGATCAGCTGTTTGTTGAAATCGTCAGTACAAAAGAAAACAAAATCTTAATGCATTTTTTTAAATTTCATATTTTTAATAAGAATTGGTAAAAAATATTATTAGTTATGATTCAAAATAAAGAAAAACCTCAAATTTATTTTATTCATCATTTATTTGTTTCTTTAGTGTTTGGTTAAGGCAAAATACAACAGTTCACTTGAGATTGCTCTTGCGATTTGAAGTCGCCAAATTCCTTGCGTTTGCGATTTCCATCACACCTCTTTCGAGTTCAAGTCACAATCGCAAATATTGGGCGATTTGCGATTGTCATCACATGCCTGAAACAAGCATGATCTGTACAGATAGTGTTTTAAATTCCAATTTGGATTGCACAGGAAATGACTGACTTAATTTATGGCCGCCATTTCGGCCATAAGTTCAAAGTTTGTTGTTGAAATTTATATTATTATCGGAAATTTTGTTATTAGGCATATAAGTTCGAATTATTTTCTTTCGAATCGTATTGCGCAGCAACCCTGAAGTTTTTTATGTGCTTTGACACAATTTTTCAATTTTATTACATTAGATATGTGTACTATCCTTTCCACTTTTGAAAATCGGTTATTTAGTGTTCGTTTTCAAACACACAAAGTTATGTATGTTCTAATTGAAAAAAGCAAAAATACCTTGAATAGAATATATGCAGAAAAATCTGTTCACTTTTTCCTACAATTAATTTTATTTATAAAATATTTTTCAGTTCAAAATATTCAGTAAGCGTAAATTAAATGAAAATAAAGAAAAAGAATTTAAGAATACGTTGTAAAAAAATACAAATTTAATTTATGAAACAACTTAATTTACAGTAATTAAAATAGAAAAATCACACAGACTCATAACGCGACTTCATCATTTTCTTAATATAGGATTTGTAATCCTCACCAGGGCCAATGCCAGACTTTGTGCCTAAGCCAGCAGTAGTATTACGAGTATTTGCCTGAAAGACAAGAAATATGATATCTATAGTTAGTTTGAAAGAAATAGTACTTACCTCGATAATATTTGTACGTCCCTGATTTTTGCGCCCTAAACCTTGACCCTCGGACCAACCCATTTTTTGTAATAATCGATTTCCAACATTATTTGATCCTATGGGCATGGCGGGTCCTTCCTGCTGTTGCTTACGGGATGTGAGATTGTTAATTTCCTTTTCAAAACGCTCACGGCTACGATTTGGTGGTGGAGGATCACTTTCACCATACTTAAGTCTTCTTTCTTTGGCACGATCTCGATAGCTTAAAACAATGAACGTAAATTGAAATATTTTGGGATTTTAGTGTAAAAGAAAAAAAACTTACGATAAAGCAGCTGTTAGTGAATCTTGTTCAGCCTGTTGCTGCTGCTGTTGTTGTTGCACAGTTAAGCCTCTTTCGAGATTATGTTTAGCTAAATTTTCTTTGTGTAGATTGGACATTTTTAAATGTTTTTGTAAGATTTCCAAAGATTGAAACGCTCTCTTACACAAAAGGCACGTTAGTTTTTGAAAATCGACATAATCCTTTTCAGCCGATTCCGCTGCTGGTGTGCCACTTAATTTAGGAGGCTGCGGAATATTATCGTCATCAGAATCTGAGCCGTAAGAAGGTATAAGTTTACTGGTTGTGGCTGAACCTAAACTCATAGGAGACATAAATGTGTTGGTAGGGCCCAGTTTAGCAGCCTTCTTTTCTAAAATTGAAAAACCCACATCAGCATAACCACTTGAAAGCCCACCACTAGTCGAAGGCCCCATATCCTCGGTTCTGCTGTTGGTTAGTATTGGCTGAGGCGTGGCCACGACTGTATAATCTTTCTTTTGATTTAACTGTTTTGCCCATTTTTCCATATCTTTGACAATTTTTTTGGCAACTTTGACTTTATCGTGTTTATTGCCACTCTCCTTTTTGTCTTTTTTGCTTGTATCGTCTTCCGTTGTCGTTGGAGTAGATTTTGCCTCAGTTTCCGCTTCTTTCTTTACTACATCTTGCACTGTTGCGGCTGCTGCTGCTGGCGTAGCTAAAACGTACGAACTTTTGCGCTGATCCCAATAGAGATATGCTCCAGTTTCGTTGTTATAATAGTATTGTGAATGCGCATCATAATAAAGCCCAGTAGTTGGATCATAATAATACCCAGAAGTCTCGTCATATTGATACAAAGAAACATCGGGGGTAGCTTTTTAAAGATGTAGAAAATTAATACAATACAAGAAATAGTGTAATTCTTACAATGATTTGAAATATAGTACAATTGTAAAGCAAAAACGTATTGTGTAAAAAAACAAAATTTTAGGCTTCCTAATTAAGTAACACCCTAGTAAAATTTTAAGACGCATTAGAAATTTCATATAATAACTTGAATGTTGGCGTATAAACAAAATTGTTATTGCTTTCAACAACTCTAATGTAGGCGAAAGTTTTACGTGAGGAAAAAAATCCCGAGTTGACAATCTCTGGCCGAGTGTCGCTCCTTAACGAATATCCAATTGACGTGGGAATGACAAGAAATTGTATTCCCAGTTTCTTTAATTAATATTTGCATTTATTAAAAAATATTTGCATATACATATTAGAAATTCTAACATTATTTAGACATCTTTTCAGTACTATTAAAAATGTGTGTGAGGATAAAGTGATAATTAATTTTTTTTTTTTGCAAAATTCTGTTTAAATTATTTTTTTTAAACCTCTTTCTGGCTGTGAATAAAAATAAACTTATACGCGTATTATATTTTTTACGGCTGAATTCGTTCTTTATTCTTCTGTGGTTTATATTCTAGTGTAACAGAGGTAATCGTAAAATCCATACAGTGAATAGAAAAAATTCGGGTTTTAAAAATTGTCTGTTGTTTATCATTTCACAATTTTAAAAATGGTTTTTACGCTCATGAAATACATCCAGTAGATTTCACTGTATGTAAATATCTGCACAATGGAAGTAACACTTCAGTCATCAAATAACTTGACTTGCATATATGCATGTACATAAATGATGTCTCAGTATATCAACAATAGTACTTTCGAAAATTTAAAAAATCGCTATATAAATAGCTTACTTAAGATTAAAGAAAAGAATTAACTTTTGGAAATCAGATAACTTTCAGAAATTCTAGGTAGATGGTTATTAGTTAATTTTTTTAATATTTCATACTTAAAAATACCGGAAAAAATTTTTAAAGAAATATAGGCATTTATATTCCTACTTACGATAAACTTTGCCATCATTTCCTTTTGGTGTGACAACAGTTCGTGCTGCCAATGATGCTTTTGTCGCAGCGGCAGCAGCTGCTGCAGCTACTGCTGCTGCTGTAGCTGTAGTCTCAATGCTATTCATTTTCCTTTGCTTCCGTTGTATGGCCGATAAGGCAACAGCAGCTCCTGAATTAGCTTCGGTCATTTGTGAATCTGTTGGCAAATTGCTAAATGAGCCTTTAGTAATTTCAGATATATAGTATTCTGTATAATATTGCAAATAATGTGCCTGTTCAGCTGGTGTGCTAGCATATAATGAAGCACTGTACTCCGCTAAACGTGGTACATCCGCTAGAGTATATTCCCCACTGCCACCAGAAGTTGCAGAAGCCAATTCGGCAGCAGTTAAAGGACCAATAGTTGTTTGACTACCACCAGATGCTGCTGTTGAAGATGCATCTACTTTCTTGGGGACAATTTGGCGGTTTTCATGATCAATGCAGTAAGTTACAATAACTATAAGAAATTAAAGAATAATATTTAAATTGGAGAATATTTGTCAGTTAAATTTAAAATTTACCTTCTTTATTATCGATCTTAAGAGGTGGTTCTAAGGTACTTAACAAATTATGAACATTCATTGAATCCACTAAACTTTCAAAGTGTAGATAACAAATGCCTCTTGAGGTTTGTGTCAAAGCATCACGACTCACTAAGACTTTACTTATTTTTTTAGCCAAATCCGGTGCATGCATTGTTATGGCTGTTAAAACTCCCTCTTCATTCGTCAGCACATCCAAATTGCGTAACATGATTTCTGCATTATACATGTAGAGTTAGGGATATTCAATTTGTTATTAGCGTTTTTTGTTATTAACAATGTTAATGGAGAATTTTCAAAATTCAGATTTTAGATTTCAAAACTAGGTTTGAAAATTTTAATAAAACTATTTTGTAATTGGTTTTTTCTAAGTAATTTTAAAATTGTTTGAATAGTTATACTTTTAGTCAGAATGTTGCTTATTTCATCGCTGCCTTCACCCCCACGTTCACTTTCTTCACGAGAGGCATAACACTTGAAACAACTGGCACGCCTTTTAAAATTAAACATGCCACACTAGAAATACAAAATCAGAAAAATTAGTAACAATTTTATTTTGAATATTTATTCTGGAATCATACTTTGCCACAATACCAATCTATGGGGTTAGTTTTAGCCTTATTTGATTGCAATGAATGACTGTACTGCAATGTTGCACGACATGTATCCTGTAGTTGCAGTGAACCCTATAATGTGGAGAGAAGAAAGAAAAGAAGAGCGATTACTAAAATTCTGTTCGTTGGTAAACATTCCACAGACTATACAAGTCACCGGTTTGCTGGTCTTTTTTATCATTGATACTGAATATTTTTGTTGCTTTATAGTTTTTTTCTTTGGGCATGATACTCATAATTGAGTTATGATCTCATTAGTCACCTTTTTTATGGCTAAGATGATGGCACATCCAACTTTGCATTGTTTGTTATTATATTTTAACAAAATGATATGATCGTCTAAGGTCTGTCACAGAAGGATTGTTCACAGACATACTCTATGTTTTTTATATAGTCAAACAAAACAAAAACGTATGTAATATTTTTAATTAAAATATATCCAATAAACCCTTCCATCCATTATAGACGAATATTTCAATACGCCTTTAGATTAATTTAAAATCGATGTATATTAAACCTGTACCAGGTGCATAACAAAACAGGTCGGACTATTGAGAGTAAAAAGAAAATTAATCTCTGAATGTGACAAACTTGTCCAAAAAATTGCTGGAACGCGAAAAACCACAATTGAATTTTCATCATTGCATTATTGGCAATAGCTGCCCATAACTTCATCACTGATCTATAAAAATAAATATGTACAAATATATGTACTTACAACTAACTTCAAGTATATAAATTGTTTATTTTGCTTTTTAATAAATTTAAAATGAAGACTTTCTTCCTTTATTTAAAAATTTTTTGATTTTTAAATATAAACAAAAAACAGCTGATAATTTAATACTAGTCCGAACTTATCCAAAGAAAAAGTTCGGACGACTTTGTACAGGAAATTAAAAATTTTACTCTCATTTTCTCTCAAAATTGCACAAAAATTTTTATCTGGAACGCGTTTGGACTAACTCGGACTAGTTCGGGCTATTTTGTAATGCACCTGGAACAGACCTATTATTATATATGTATAATCATGTCTTGTCAACTGTCTATTAAATGTTCGTTTTCGTAAATTAAGATCATTTTAATCATTATGATTATATTTGTATATTAATTTTTTCATGACCCATTTTGTATTGATTTTATTGTTTGTTGATACCTGAGTTAATTCCATCCAATGTGCAGCTTCATCAACCGTATTAAACTCGACGAATGCAAAACCACGTGATGCACCTAAATAATTTGAATAAGAAGCAAATACAAAATGTTTTTGTAAAAATCAACTATTTTTGTTTTGAGGTGGTTTTTTATAATAATTATTGTTGAAAAAGGGGATTTTTTTGTTTTGTTTAATGATGCAGAACGTAGTTTCATTTTTGAAATCTTTAATACTTACGATTTGTACACTAATGATTCTATAATAAAATAAATATATTAAACACTTTTTTGGGAAACCTACCTGTAGTTCGTTTACGTATGAGACGGACTGAAGCGGATGCCACTCCCATTTGTATCAAGAAACTCATAATCTAAATTGAAATTTCAATTAGCATTTAAAATTATATAAGTTTTAAAAATCTTACATCTGCTTCGGTGATATGTGATTGTAAACCTAATACAATTATAGTATTTGAGGGAGTTTTATTATAATATTGACTACTCATAGTTTCATCACTGTCATCGCTATCCCGATCAGCAGAGTTATAACGCTTGTTACTATGATTGTTATTGTTTCCATTTCCCCCATAACGTCTGTTTTCTCTGTTAAGTGTTTAAAGTTTTAATAAAGTACTTTTTGAATTTAAAAATGTATGTATACCTTCTATCACGACTGTCATAATCGCGATCTTGATCACGACCTTTATCTCGTGATCTTTCATTCCAATACCGATCACGTTCATCTATATAATCGTCATCATCATTACGTGATCGATAATTGTTGTTACCACTACCAACTCTAGAATACCCACCACCATTACCTCCATAATTTCTTTCATCTTGATAGTCTTGGTTAATAATGTCACGATATAAATCATTATCATTACTGCTACCACGTCTATGATTACGATCACGAGATCGTGAGCGAGTACTGCGTTTGTTACGATAATTTTGTTCTCGTCCGCGATCCCTACAAAATGTTTGATTACAATGTTAAAAAACAAGAAAATAATGAACTTAAGAAACAATGAGCAATACCTTGATCTAGAGCGGGAGCGACTGTAGCGACGATATCCCCCTCCACCACCCCCACTGCCACCATTACGATAACGCCTTGGAGATATGCTGCGAGAACCTTAACAAAAACGTGTATAAAATATTAGAGTATCAAGCGATAATAATTGCAGCACTTATTTTTCTATATTTTTTCCCGCTATACATGTTTTTTTTAACACTCACTCTTGTTTATTTGATTAGACACATAAGTTTTGTTGCTTAGCAGGGCATATATTTTGATATTTTATGGGTAGTGAACTTAATTAAGGTCAGAAGAATTTAAAAAATTTTGTGAAAGTAAAATGCCACAGTATTTTTAGCGTAATTCCTTGGAAAAGTTAAGTAAAGTAAAGAATGTGTGTTTGTTTATACCCATTAAACTAATGTTAATTTTAAGCTTTTTGATAGGTTTGTACTACACGTTTTATAACTTAATACACAACCTTTTAGTGAGTCATAAAGTGACTAAATAATCCAATAATATTTTCTTCCGACATTCTTTAATGAGTTTAACAATTGAGTGTTTGCCATCGAATTGTCTTCCTCATTCATATATCTTCCGTATAAGCCAAATCCAAAAACTTTTAGTTATGACTAGATCAGTAGCAAAAGGTGGCCAAAAATGAAAACGAATGTTTTAGCTTGCACTTACATAGTTCTTTTTCAGCTCGGGCGTTATGTGTTGCAGCATTATCTTGTAGAATCGATTGAATCGACCCAAAAATGAAATTTAATTTTTTAAAAGCCACATTAAGCACCGCTTTTGTAGTTGTCCTCTTGATTTGATTCTTGATTTGATATTCCGACAGAGTGTTTTGATGTAGAATTTTGGAACGAATTTCCGTCATCCCTTGTCACGTTTGGTTTGGAGACAAACCGGTTTCGGCTATGTGCGGAAATTCGTTCCAAAATTCTACATCAACTCTTCTTTTCTTAAATCATAGAAATAGTATGTATATCTATCTGGTTCATCCAGGTTGAACTTCTTGAAAGTGATTCCTTTTTCGTGCACTCCACGTCATACGCTCTCTGGCAAATTCTAATGGAGTTTGTTTGACTTTTTCAATTTTGGCAACTCCAAGTGTTAACAGCTTATGATGGATCTAAGTACTTTTCTTTTTTATTTTTAATTACGATAGGTTTAAGTTAGAAGAAATTCTGCTACCTTTTTTAATTTCGGCCGCAGTTTTAGCTCTAGATTTGTAAATTTCTGCATAGTTATAAATGCATTTCATGCAATTTCGCGGCCGATGTTTGTTAATTAAAAAATAACAAATTTCATCACCGTATATTTTAATCTGCATATCGAGGCTTACAATTTGCAAAAAAGCTTTAAAATGCAGTTGCTTTTTTTAATTATTTGAAATGTTGCTACTATAAATACCGTTGCATTTTACTATAAAAGTATTTTGATATGCTTTCGAGCTCATTTAAATACGCTATTCGCTGGTAGTACAATTTGTGTTCTACCCATAATATATTAATTATTGTACGATTTTAGTCTATTATTATTTTAATTAAATATTTGTTGCTTTTTTTGGGATTATCGTGTGAGTTTTTTTTAACTCATTTTAAATGACTTGATAAGATTATTGGAGTTATACAGACTGCTCCATTCATTATTAAAATCAATAGAAATTAACTCTAAAAAGGTCCATGAAAATGATCCAGCTACTGAATGCTATAATAGTGCGCTAGGCCAAGTTCAGGCTTAAAGCACACAGTGTGTATATTACACGAAATCACTCACGCTGTTGTTATCACCCTCATAACTTTGCTTCCTTTAATCATAAAATCAATATGAAACATAAGTCACCTCATATCCCAAGTACGATAAAAGCTTCCCGAGATATGAAGATGTAATAAGTGCATATTTTAGTACATATTCACTGACTCACTTACTCATCAATATTATGGGGCACTTCCACTGTAGCTAGAGAGGTAAAATTTGGTATACAGATAGGCCTTAGGGCACAAATAACTTTAAAAAAATGATTCAGATCCGCACAAAAACATAACTGTGAAAATAAGGCCAAGTTCCTATCCAAAAATTTAGGCCGTAAAAAGTACTGAGATCAAAATGAGGACCAAGTTCTTCATATGTACAATACCATCCCATTTCTAGGCAACTTACTTGATAGCTTGGCAAAATTTTTGGTTACTTTCCAATGGGTGAAAGGATTATGGGAAAAATGTTACCAAGCTATTTTGGGAGTCCAATGATAGACTATTGTCCAGCATCACAGCAACACATTTAAGATGATTGACTTGCGGTAAACGAAAATTTTCTAAGACAAGATCCATATCAGGAAAGAAACGATTACTTTGTCCAAATATAACCATTTACGGACTTGGTTTAAACAAAAATTTAAGTCATTCCGCTAAACATCAGAGTGTCAGAATTGTCAATATAAAGAAGAAAAATAACATCTGGAGGACAAAGAACAGTACCCTTGCGGTATGCAAGAAAATATAAAGAGTACAGTGTAATGAGCCCCTATGTAATCTACAAATTGAGACGTTTCTACAAAGTAAGAAGAAATTAGTTTAATAGCAGATGCCCATGGTTTAATGAGAAACTGAACCAAAACCATCCAAAGATCAAGCGATGCCAGTACAGTCGGCTTATTCACATTTGTATATTTTTTATTTGTTATCAGTAGACTTATATTCTCTGCGGAACGCAATTTGGCCTTCATAAATACGCAAACAAAGTGATTCAAGTATATGATGCCTCATATTTTTCAGAAACTTTGACAATGCTGAATGAATTGAAATGGGACTTAGATCAGGACGGTACATTAATTATTATAGACTTAGGGAGAGGTCCAACCCTATCCGTTTTCTAAGAAGGGAAAGTCGATGTAGTGAAAATAGGATAAATTAATCCGGAGCAAAGCATCTATTATATCCAATTCAATCACAAAAAGAAATTATACTTAGAATTACCAGATTCTGCGAAATTGTCAAGTATAAAATTATCAAAAATGTCACACCATTTCCAATAAGAAAATCATTCAAGTCGTCAACTTCTTTCTTAGTCGTAGGTGGTTTGTTAATTTTTGAGGAATTTTGTTTCTTGTAATGATAATTCGTTTTGTTTTAGGTTTTTGGGAAAATATATGATTTTTAATTATTTTTAAATTTAATTCATAATGAAATTTATCATAATATTAATGACACGAAATTTCTGGTTGTTGCCAAGGGCTGTAGAGAGCCACTTGCTTTTCTGTACTCTTCTCCTACAAAAGAAATCTTGATACAATTTCATTAAAAAGTCATTAATGGAAATGTAGTTTTTGGTGAATTTTCAAATTGTGGCAAAAATTACAAACATATGTATTTTAGCGACTTTTTTTAATTAAACTTTTACCACTAAATATGATTTTTCTCAAGCGCTCGAGCACTAAATTTATTGAGACTACTATTGTCTTTGAGGCAGCATAATCATATAAATTGATGCCTTCTACGGCTTTTACAGTTCGACATAGATGCCTCCTTCAATCTAAGCAATTTAGAATTTATAACCTCTACAAGTCAATCTATCTAATTTGAATATTCTCTAAAGCTATTATAAACAGGGGAGCAAAGGCGTCAAACATCATTTCCAAATATTTTCTCGATTATCGGAAACATGTTGTAACCAATTTTATCCTTTTATATGCAATTTTAAGTTCTTAAATACTCTTTTTATAACTACTTAGATATGTATGTATGTATAATAAATTTATAAAACTAAATTTTTCATTACAAATTTTTGGCCCATTAATTCTAGGTAGTACCAAATAAAATGGCGACTTACGACGATCCATATTGTACTAAATTATCAGCTTTATTCTTTCACGTTATGTTAACTTTTGTTATTTTATATTAGTTCTGTTGTTCTGTTTGATTATTAAACACAATCGATTAAAATTTTTCACATTTACAGAAAAAGGAAAGATTAATCCAAATGTTGCAAATGAAAATCCAGTTTCTATTGCTTTTTTCTTACAAGGTTGTAATTCATTGTACGAAGAAACACAGTTGATATATAGCAGACACAAAGTAATGGGTATCTAAAAGTCAAGTAGTTGGTAAATGTAACTTAATGGCAACCTAGTTGGATAAAACAGTTCCCGATATAAACAAAACCAATTAATTAAATATCGTAAATAAAATATGGGTGGTAAAAGTTATTTTTGTGATTATTGCCGGTGTTATTTAAAGAATGACAAAAATGTGCGCAAAACTCATAATGATGGTTTGCAACACAAGATCATTAAAACATCAATTATGAGAAAATATGAAGGTTAGAAAAAGTATATTTCAAAAAGAATTGACACAGTGGCATTTTTAAATACTTTCAGATTTGTACCCAACATATTAATGGATCTTGCTTGTTCCATCACCAAAGAAAAAGATACAATATAATACATATTTACTCCTGACCATAAATTTAAATTCACTATAATAAAATTCTATCATTTTGCTTGTTCCACTCTCGGAGATTGGCAATGCCTACACATTGGTCAAAGCAAATTTTATAATTACATACATACATACATATCTATATTTTAATGCAACAATATGAAAACAATAATCCGTCTATATTTCTTTTTCATTAACTCCTCCAACACATTTTAACAAGTACAAATATGTTCCAACAGATAAAATAGCTCTTTTGTATGAAGAGCTCCAATTATTGGTTTCTTTTCTTCATTCTTAAGAATCGTTTCAAATCGTTCAGACATGAATGTACTATTTCTCACTGGCATATGTACATATGTGGTGTAAATTATGGTGTTCTTTTTTTCCAAATGAGGTACATGTTAATTATTAGAATCCGGGATTTAAGGGAAGTTTGAGTGTAATATTACGCGAAATATATCTAATGTATGTTTGGTCACAATCTGCTAAAAAAAAGTAATCAGTTCAATGTCCAACTAACGTCGACACCTATTGATTAGATTTATGTTTGTTTGCACTATGTAATGCATTTACATCGAAAAATAGTGAAACTAAGTAAATAAAACATACATACATAAATATTTTCAATTTATATTTAATAAATAAATGTACACACATATGTATGTTTTTGTTCTTTTATCTTTTCAGACCCCCGAAAGCTTTATAGTGAAGAAATCAACAAGAAACCATGTTTTCGATATTTTAAAACCTATTGCAAATTTGACTTATACTGCCAATTCACTCATTTCAACGACAAACAATTAAAACAATTGCAGGAAGTTGCTGAAAATTTAAATATCAAATCCACATCAAATGCGACGACTAAAACAAATGTAATATTGAAATCCAAAGAATTCTCAAAACCGCCTTGGCAAAATACAATAACAAAAAAAGCTTCAAAATTATTACCACCGAGATTACCACCTTCATTAAGACCTTTGAATTTAAAAAAGTTATCCAAATTAAATTTAAAAACAAATAAATGGGGCGGCTAAGTAAATACCTTTAAATACAATAATTTTTTATTTACCTATTAATAGGAGGTAATACATATTTGTAAAATCATTTTTATGATAATAACTCTATTACCTTTTCCATAGTATTTTCAACATTTATACTTAGATTTAATGCTTTGCCATTTTCACAAAAATATGTTTTACAATCTAAGCCACTGAAATTTTCAGTACGCGGGTCTGTCAAATGTGCCAATAGAAAATAAATTAAATGTTCTGGAAATAAAGTTTAGGGAAATTCAACCATATTATAACAAAATATTTTTTTACTTACCAGATCTATTATCTATTGCAAAATACAAAGCTGTGCTTCCACTTTTACGATCTCCAGTTTGCAATACTTTTTGTTTTAAGTCATGATTTTCAACTGAACATGCAGCTGTCTCTTTGTCAAGGGCTATTTGCTGACAAACTTTTTCGTAGTAATTTTTGAACTGTTGTTTTAATACAGTTTCATCTGTTTCTAACTCATCTACGGGGCGTTTGTAAAATATTGTATTTACGAGACGTTCATCTAAGACAGTTATTAATCGTTCAGCCAATAGGTAACGATCTTGCCTTATGGCGAGGTGTAAAGGCGTATAACCGTCGTCATTTAATGTTAGAAGTAGTTTTAAATCTATATGTTTCATTAAATGATCTAATGATTCTATAGTTATGTCATTTAATATGGCTAAATGTATAATAGTGTTTGAGTCGGGATCCAAACTGTTAGGATCAAGACCTTTTTTCAGTAAGAGACTTACAATTGAAGGATCACAGGTGTTCAAAACGGCCAACTGTAATAAATCCTGTAACGAATATTAATATTTACATTATATGCTTTGAAGCGCATGTTTCAAATTTACATTATAAATTTTCCTATATTTAAAACCATAAACATATAGCCCTGAAAGACATGGGATTTACATATACATATACTACAATAGCTTCGTATACTACATGCGTGTCAACCTAAACTACAATTAAACTATCAAACTGGTTTATAGCAGTTTCGTATACAATGAAAATGTACGTTGTATCGTATTCAACACAGCTTTTGTAGCATAAGTTTTCGCTTGCTAATATTTCAAATCTAGAATTTTATTTTTGTTTTTTTCTATAGGGTGGTCCAACCAAAACGCACAATGTTAATTGTAATTAAAACAAACATTTTTCAATAATCTAAATATTTTTTATTATGACAGAAGGATCTATGACAATTATGTGTGAAACAAAATATTGGCCGGCGAGCATGCACAGGTGTTTTCACATTTCCTACAGAGTGTGTATACATTTCGTCGAATATGCCGACCAAAAAAATTACGAAGTGCACGAAATGCATTTTGATTTGAACGCTAATTTTCGTAAAAGGTTTCAACAATCTTGACGCGTTGCCCAATAGTTTTTAGGTATGACTCACAATTAACATCGTGCATTATGATTGTACCACCCTATACATAATTAGTGTATACCCCAAGACACATTTTCTTTTACGGTATAAAATATGCAATTTTATCATTAAAAACAAAAACATTAGTATAGTAGTAAGAGTATGTCACACTAAAATAGTATCAAAATCATAATATACATTCCATGTCTGTAAGGGCTAGAATGCGACGAAGTAAACTAAATAATGGCTACGGATTATACAAATTAATTTTGCAACATTAGATAAGATACCGTTGGCATTCAAACCAAAATATTTAAACCTGTAATGAAAACGCCTAACTTATATATAATACAATTTTAATATTTACCTCATCTTCTTCGGTCAATATATCATTAAGATCTGTACCTCTATATGATTGCCATTTTAAAATATGCATATTTAATTTGTTGGTTTGATTTCTAATAACAGCATCTTGTATAGGTCTAAAAATAAAAATAATAAAGTTTCCTTTTTTAATAAACAATAATTGCACATACAATAGACCATTTTCTAACAGTAAACTGCATTGCTCAATATCCTTTTCATGATGCGTTTCTGTATCCTCATATATATTTACAACATCTGAACTGCATTCCGAAATAGAAAAAGAGTTACAACGTTGTCGTTTTGCGGGGATTATTGCTTGAGTTTCAATTTTATTGGAAGTTGTTGAAATATTGTTCCAATTTGCTGTCTTTGGTTTATTCATTTTCGCTAGCTGTTTTGTGCGAGATTCTTTGTGGGCTTGGGGTAAAGAAACTTTCCTTTTCCGTGTTCTTTTCTTTAAAATCTCTCCAGAAACAGACTCCTTAATGCTGGAGTGCCCATTTTCACTTTTATTATAGTGGGTTGACGTATGGGAACTTAAAGTGTCGATTATATTTTCACCTCGTTGAATAAATTCCACCGGGTCTGTTTGTGTTGCAACTGTTCTATGTTCAATCAAATGGTGGTTGTTTATGACATCTAATAATTTCTTTTGTATTTCTATATCCGGAAGTCGCATTAAAGCTGCAAATAATTCTTTATATTCCAGCAGCATACGTTTACGTTGTTCGTATGCTTCTGGTTTTACTGTAGTTGATAGTTGTAATTTTTTGTTTTTAGTTATAACTGCGTCGCTTGAGGTTTTATTTCTTAAAATAGTTAATTTACTAGCTGGTGATATAGATGCAGGTTGAATTGGCTTCATGTTTATGGCAACTAATTTTTTTGAGTTCAATGTATGTTCAATTAATCCATCTCTCTCTGTATTATCGTTAATTAGCTGCAGTTTACGAACTCTTATCATTCTCAGAATAATTTATGTATAATAAATAAATAAATAAATAAAAGGATCTACTTTACACAAGTACTAACAAATTTGTGATTTTTCGGTACATCCCCATAAAAAGAAAATTATCAAACCATATGTTTTCAAAGCCGCAATTACACGAAATTTTGGTGATACATATAAACACTACATGCTCCGCAACTCTTGTCATATAAATAATAAAACATTTTTAATCGCTAGATTTAAAAAGGTAAAAATGAATATAAAAATCTCTAGCTAATTTTACGGAAACTATTTTTTAATATTAAGCTTCTAGAACAATTTATATTAATTCACATAAGCCGCTGTATCTCAAAACTAATAGTTAAGTCAGTTCTAAATAAAAACATTACACTGAGAATGACAAATAGCCGAAACCAGCTTGACTCCAAACCAAGCTTGATACGTAATGCCGGAAATTAATTCAAAAAGTCTACACTATGGCTTTCTTCCAAGAAATTCGACTTGTTATCAATTTGCCTTGTCTCCTTACATGGCGTCAGACTAGCCGTAAATCTGTTCAACCATCGCAAATTTTGCTGTTAGCACAGCACTTTTGCTAGTGATGACCATCGCTGTTGATAGTCGGTTCCTGTTCAAGCATAGATGTAGCTGTTCGCGCTACTCTGTTCTGCAATTACACGAACAAAATACCCAAAGATAAAATATAAAAAATATCTGCGTGTGCGCTGGTCTGTAAACACCCGTACAAACACTATGCTGAGTGCATCGATACATTCAAGATGAGAGGCAAAATATGATGCTCAAACTGAACAGGAACATCTACACGTATTCTCCAAACAGACAACCACGAACACATTTCTCACCATATTTTGCAGAAGCTCTCTCAATGTGCGAACTTATGACTAGACAAGACGTACTGTAACGTTAACATGCATTAATTTTTGATTTGGAAGTGTCGAAAAGGAAAAATTATATTATGCGAGAAGTTTCGTTCCCGATTTTGTGGATTATTACAGTGGGTGGCCTTCTTTGGAAACTGGACTCAATAGGCATCCATACGATTGCGTATTTGAATTTTGAGAATTCGGATTTTTCTATATTTATTTCTAAGGTGGATAATTAATGAGTGTTAGCTTATCTGAATATGGGATCAAAAATTACTTTATGGCAACTATGAATTGTGGCAACAAATTACTGGCACAAGGATGGAAAAACTTGCTTACTAGTCTTTTTGAAAAGACTTTTTTAAAACTTTTCGCCATTCAATTAGTATTGATTTCAGCTTTCTATTGCTGTGTTTCAATTTTTGGGACATCTTTTCGTTTAAGTTTTATAACTAAAATATTTTTAGCTTTTAGTGTACTTATATTGCAATCCTAAAGACGTGATTCAATTATTGTGAAGAAGGTTGTTCTGTACAGGAAGATAATATATATAGTTTATTTAATTTAAATTAAATCAGACTTCCATGATTTTAATTATAGTACCAATTTGCTGAACAAATATTAATACGGCATTACATTTCGATCGCTAGTATTATTTGCACGTGCTAATGCTTACATTTTTCAAACTCCCCACGCTAAAAAAATGTATGCAAACAGCTGGTACGGTTTTCACGTTTATGGCGGAATTTGATTTATGCACATGCATATTGGTGTAATTACTCTTTACACGTGTGTTTTGTTAGTAAACAAATTGTTTATACTTTTAAAGCTATCTTAAGTTTAACATTAAGTTAAACATTAAAAAAATTATCAAAATAAAGAAATGTCAAAATTACAATGTGGCTATTGTTCTCTAGACATAAGAGATGAACAAATTTTACATTGTGGAACTTGCGGCAATGATGTGCATATCAAGTGCCTTAGGCATGCCGGCACACCTGGAGATTTGCTAGGTGATGTTTTTTTTGATTTCACATGCGCGAAATGTATGCAGCTTAAATGTGATATACCATCAACCTCTAAGGCCATTCCTGTTAATGATAAAGATGGTATTCGAGAAAACTTTGTGCGTCAACGAATGCCATGGCTATTGATAATAGCATTGACTTTATATAATTTATCTATAAAATCTAAGGGATTAAGTCGTCATGGATATTTCCATTGGAGAACGCATATTGTTAATTTTATTGATAAAAATTGGGATTACATATTTGATCCCTCAATGTAAGTTGGTAGTAAACAAAAATATGTATACAGAATGTTCATTTTATGTCACTGCAGAAAGCGACGTAAAAAATGGACTGGCTCAATTTCGGGAGCATTATCACATAACAGTCCAAAATATTTTACCTCTGGTCAAGAATTGTTTGATGAAACCGGATGGTGGAAGTTAACACATGACAATAAGACACCAAAACATATTTTTAATATGTGTAAGTTTTTCCGTTTTTGAAATTTTTTGCTATCGGTCACAAAATAACTGATTTTCAGATGAACAAGAGTGTTTAAAACGTCAACAAATCCGCCAAGATAAACGACATCAGGTTGATAATTATGCAAGTGATACATCTGTAAATGATGATATTAAACGTATTAAACGAGATGATTCTGAGGAAGACATTGCTCCTACTGATTCGTGTAGTCGCACCATGTAAGTTAAAGCTGAAATAGGATCGCAATTTTTTATGTTTTATGTTCTAGTCCTTATATGGGTCGCAAGCCTACAGTGGCTAAGCCGCTTAACGTTTTAGATGATGACTTATTAAATAAACACATTGCCAATGCCATGTCACCTCTTCATGATTCTGGAATGCCTCTTAATACAGTTCAATCGAGTTTAATGGATTTCTTAGCTGAAAGTTTGGCAAGTGATGATTTAAATATGTTTAATTCTTTGCCGAATATAGCACAAGAACCCTTGGTAGATAGTGAAGTTAAAAATGATATCTTACCGTTACTTGAAGTCCATAATGACAATGCAAACTTTTATGATAACTCAACTTTTATAAAACCTGAGCCATTGGATTTAAATGGGCAATTGTATAGTGACTTTAACGCACAAATATTGTCAAATGAAAAACTGAAAAGCTTTTATAAAGATTCGAAATTTTTTTCAGAACAACAGAATAGTAACAGTACTTCAAGTTATCAGGAAACCGGCATAGTAAAAAATATGGAAGACAATATGGTACAATGGTACGTATGTATTATTAAAAATATATGTAAGTGAATAAAATGTTTTTTATTCTATATTTTATGCTAACTACGATTAATCAACGAATATAATGATTTTTGATTAGAATGATCTCTAAATATGTACATATGATGTAATTTAAAGTGTAGTATATTTTTATTTGACAAAATTTTATGAACAAAAACAATACAATTTAGAATAGCTAGGTCTTTTTTTTTGAGATTTTAAAGCTCATACATAAAAAAGAAGAAACAGGAGATTAAATTACAAAAGGAATTTACAACTACAATATTCTGTAGTAATGAATGACATTTATTATTTTACAGTAACATACTTATTATTATTATTATTATTATTATTATTATTATTATTATTATTATTATTATTATTATTATTATTATTATTATTATTATTATTATTATTATTATTATTATTATTATTATTATTATTATTATTATTATTTTTGTAAATGATTATTTAAAGTTTATACTGCTTGCTCTCGTTAAAACCTGGTTAAATACTAATATAAAAAGGCAAGTAAACTTAAAGCTAAAAATAATTTTATAAAAATAATTTCATAACTTAAAATTTGCGAAATGAATTTACACATGTAGTTTTATGTTTCACTTAACCCAAGACACTACCAATTACATTTCGTAATTAATTACAAATCTAATTACCAATTACAAGTAATTGGTAATTGTGTAAAATGTAATTGCAATTGGTAATTGTGTAAAATGTAATTGGGTTTGATTATGCTCTCTTTATTTATTAGTGTAGGTTTCACATCAAACTCTTAAGCCGTCAGGCAATTTTAATACTCTCAGGAAGACGTTTTTGGCATGCGTTCGCGATGTTGAGTCATGCACAGATGGCCAGTATGTCAGTAACTTTTCCAGAGTTTTCGTCACTCCAAGGTGTCCGCCACAGGGACCGTTATAAAACTCCTTTAATACTTCAGAAGCCGGCTTGCCGTCGGTGCTCTCCAAGGGCCGATATATACAACTATCTATCTCATAGGGCGGAATTTCCCTTAATGACTTTTTCATGACTGTATAAATTGAGCATTCTTATAGGAACTTTACCACATCCAAGGCTTTGAGGATGGCCATTGCTGTTATTATGTCATTATTTGTTTTCTGAATGTTTCAATGCCCATACCAGAGATTCAGCCTTTGTTGGTATCGTCTGGTGTCCAACAGCAAGGACTCTTCTCTTATTAAGAAATCGAATCCAATAATAATCTCGTCGATAATATCGGCAACAACAAACGGTTTTTACCATTGGCAATGGCATGCTCCTCAGTAGCGGTTTGCAATCGAATATAGCTAAACGGATGATATTTCTCTTCCCTTTACGATATATGATGGACTGTGACACTTCTATGCTTATAGCAAAAATGTGTTTCGGCCCACATGCCGTAATATCGCTGTTTTCCTTCTGCATCACTAATATGAAGATTCTGGGGCCTCGCCTGCGTGAGCTAGCTCTTGTCCCTTAGTGCTAGCTCGTTTCAGTTTAACGGGGGCTCTTGCGGCGATAGTTAGTTCACCCTTTTATTGGTCATCTACCTTATCGCAGGCTTAGCATTTAGCACTTTCTTTGGCTTGTTTCCCTGTTAGTGACTTTACGGAGGTGGCTAAGGTGGCCATTATTTTCTTAGGCTGTCTAACGAAATCCCCCTCTTTCTAGGTGATCACCACCAGATCTGACTTTGCATAATTGTGGCTGATATATCACTCTCGCCATCCATTTGTGCTAACGCAGTTTCCATCCGATTGCTTGTAGAGACTCGTTAGCTTTCTTCATTCTTTCTTGCAGTTCCTTACGGTATATGTACCGTTTGTGCTCACACGGAAGCACCGCCATAATGTCGTAAAAGCTATTTCTGCGCTCTCAGGTACGGTTTCCAGTATCTTGGTGGCGATTCCTTTTAAGGGCAAAATTGACTCTATTGTCTCATCCGTTTTTAGTGGTAACTGTATCGAATTGGCACTGGAATATGTTAACTGGTAGGTTGCCATCAACACTAGGAGTCTTTGTCCTGTTACCACACTCTGGCATGACTCGCACCGGTCCGCATTGGCATTGAATACCGTTATTTTTTTAAATATCCTAGCCGTGACGTTTTCCGTCACTACTGATTTCTAGCTGAGCCTCTTTCTTCTTTAGCTCAGAGAGTTTTTATCAAATTTACTTGCTTGTATTTCTACGCCATCCACTCTTCGTTTTATAGCTTCGGAGTTTCCACAAGTTTCTCGTTTGTGGCTTTAATTTCACGTACCTCTTCCTTAACTCCAGTAAAAAATTTTTGATTGTTGGCTCAGGATTTTCCTGAACATCAGCCAAAAGTTTCTCGTTATTTTTCAATGTTTCTCATGATTGGCTCAGTCGTTTCCTCAATCATAACAGTGAATTAAAATCCATATTGTCACTCCACGGGTAAACACCTCCTTCTTTTTCCTAGAATTCGTAAGACCCGATGTTGATGTCACGGCGTTTGAAGTCATTTATTAACCTTCTCTGCATTATTACCACCTGTCGGCAAATATATGTTGCGAGTGGAAAACGTCTCAAAACCACCTAATCGTAATGTCCCTGAAAAGCAAAAACACACACACACATCCGGCAAATTATTTCTAAATATGTGTGTTTTTGTATTTTTGCTTCGTTCGTTTCTCTTCTTTATGTTTACAAAAAAAAAAAATTTTAATATCCATGTCGCACCCTAAATACAAAAAGGTCACAACTCAAAATGCTAAAATTTTCAGAAGAGACAAAAAACTCTTCATGTAAAAATGATTGTAATATTTAAAGAAAATATTGTTACATTATGAAAAAATTCAATATTGAAGAAGGTTCTGCTATACTATATATATATATATATATATGATATACAGTTGTATTTTTCCAGTTAAAGAAGATAGTGATGTCAAAGAAATTTTTGCAGTAGTTAGAGATATGTACTCTGAATTAATTTATGAAAATTTTGAGTTGTGACCCTTTTGTATTTAGGGTGCGATGTGTATAACAAGTTAAAATTGATCACGGCAGAATATATAAAAAAATAAATAGAATGCAGGAGGGAGATAAAAAAAATTAAAACAAATGTATTTATAATGCATCTTTATTATTGGAATTAAACTAAACAAAAAAAGTATGCATATTTTAGTGTTATATTCAGAAGTTTAATTGTTGGTGTTAACATAGAATTAATGTATTAGCGTTACAACACATAAAAACATTAGCCCCGGAAAATAGGCTTAAGAAATTTTGTGATTTGTTTTACTTTAATTGTATAGGAAGAAAACTAATATATTGTCAGCAAAATAACCGGAAAGGAAAAATTTGAAATAGGGACTTCACATCAGTTTAGTGTTTTTTGAGGTCAGTGCGTGTGAAATTGCCTGCAAAATACCATTACCTTAGGGAGCTCCTTTAGGTTAGGTAGTAGAGTAGAAATATACAAAAAAAGAAAATTTTCAAAGCTTTGATTTGAGCCAAAAAAATAAAGGAACCATTTTAGATTAATACTTTCCGTTATGTAATAAGTTAACCCGTATGTGCTCAACTTTTTTTTTTTTGGTGTAAATCTAGAATTTGTTTATATTAATTGTAATCTAAGTGGTATAAAATAAAGGTTTTCCTTCAAGTAAAATAATAAAAACTGTACCATTTTGGAAATTTTTAACGCCCCAATTTTGGGGCGCTGAGCACCGCTGCCCACGTTTTGAATGTTAACTATATTGTAGACTATATTCCAAAAAATACTATTTTAGAGTACACAGCTATTGAAAATTTATTTTATTTCTTCATAAATATATAATAGTGCAAACTTAAATATGCTTTGGGATTTAAGATTTAGGAGTAGAACGTTTCAAAACAGTTAGTGTGGCAGCCAACATCACATTTTCGACATTTTTTTCGTGGTAATTTTATGTCATTGTCCACAGCGTATCTGAGCTGCACTGGAACTAATTATATGACCAGCTCCATCCAGTCGAACATCGTCTGGCACCCTCCTTTTTCTCGAAGTTGGCTTAAGTGGACGACCTATAGAGCGAGCTGATGCTAAATGCTAAATAGTCTAGACTCATCTTCCCTTGTCCAGCTGTAGATAGCTTATACAATTGAAAAGCGTTATTCATAGAAGCGTTGAGAGGCCACATCAAAAGTTTCCAATACCATTTCTTTTTTTTTTAATGCCAATGCGGTAGCAGGCTATATTTTGGTCGAGGCGATCCACGCCACCCATACATATACTTGTTGTACATTTGTACACAAAAGGGCTGTTGAATCGATATTTTCTTCTTTTCGCTGCTTGACCAACGAAGTGCTGATCCAATTGCTGATCGACACCCTCACAACGTTATTGTCATTGTACCGAACTAGAGTCACTCCTGTTTTTTCGCCAGTTATTTGATAGAAACTTCCACGTTCCTTTTTCTAATGATTAAAAAAATTGTAACGACAGAACCTCCAAGACCGAGCTCTGGATTGGTATTACCTTGGTAAGGTATGGCTTGCATAAGATATCCTAGCCGTGTAGCCATACACCAACATTTGAAGCCAAAACGAATTGGTTTCCCATGTATGTGCTGTTTTGTACTGTGATGCCCATAGTATGGAATCATGGGTTCATCGATGCTAACCTCATAATACTGAGGCCAGTACTGCATCCATCGATGCTAACCTCATAATACTGAGGCCAGTACTGCATCCATTTTTTGTTTAATTTCTCCCATAACCGAAGTATTTGTTCAAATCGTAAACGAGATATTGCGTTAGCTACGCCAGGATGATAGGTATCGGTTCCAGTATCCCAATACATACGAATTTCTTCTTTTGTTACTTCGAAATGTTTTCCTAAAAAAACCGCTATATTTTTGAACTTTCTATGAACAAATCTACTATGTCTTCATCGTAAAATAATTCAAACCATTCAACGGGAGACATGTTATTGTTCAAAAACTCGGGACGATTCCATTCCCGTCTTTGGTGTTGCAGCAAATCAATTTCTTTCCACTTTGGTTCTTTAAAAACCTTCTTTTTTATTTGCCTTTTAGCTGTAGAACTGGATGCTATTTGCGAAAGAGGCAGGCTATCATCATCTGAGTCCTCTTGATCTATTGATTTTAAGTATAATCTACATCCTGATCTCCGAACGCATTCAAGCTCTGCGTCAGCTCGGAGTTGATTTCTTTTCAAATGGTTTAAGACAATAATAATGTTAGTAATAGTATTGTTAGTTAAATATTTTTTGATTCTTGATTTGATATTCCGGCAGGGTGTTTTGATGTAGATTTTTGGAACGAATTTCCATCATCCCTTTGGAGGCAAACCGGTTTCGGCTATGTGTCATCTTCAGTGTCATTTTTCGTTCTCAGAACGAAACAAGGGATGACGGAAATTCGTTCCAAAAAGCTACATAAATATTTTTTTGTATTATTAAAGTATGTAAATTTTTAGTATGGTGAGGCATGAAGGTAAGGTTTTGAAGGTGAGGCCGAATTAGTCTGGGGGCCACAAATAAAATGTTTGAAGTTGTTCGCGATTCTAAGGTTAATGTGATTTATTGAGACAGGAAAATTCAAAGACGCAACATTTGTCAATAATAAGGGTCATTTGTGAAAACTTGTTGGTAAATAGAAACATTTTTTGTATATTAAAGTTAAATATTATGAACGGCGTACCCAGTGAGGAGGGTTGGAACCTATCGAGATATGTTTACCGTAAAATATCTGGTTGAGAACCTCACTGGCCTCTACGGCCGTTACATCCAACTTAATCTGTTCCTTTTTTAGCTGCTTTATATTAAGATACTCGAACTTCATGATCCTTTTTTTAATCCCACTTTTGACACCAATTGTTATGTTTAAATTTTTGCACAGGTTTTTTTTTTTATCAGTTTTACAGTTTCCTTCAAATAACACACGGCAAAATATTTTACACACAGTTCAATTATTTACTTTATTTAACACTTACATATATGCAAACACAGCGGCTACTTCTGTATCTCAATATTCACAGTTTAACGTTTCACTCAATACTAACTTTTAAGTTTACTCACCCAAGTCTTTTTATAGTAGTCATATACTTTCCTAGAAACTTGTAGAAGACTAAAAAATCTAATAGATACTTCTATTGGTTTTTTTTATTATATTTGTTTTTGTAATTACTGCTGCTTCTGTTACTCATGGTGTTGGTTTCTTTGCGTTGCTATATTTTTCACACATTATTTAATTCCTGGAATTCGTCTGTACGTGTTGATATTATATCGTTCTTGCTTTTTCTATTTGTATTAAATTTTCTGGTAACTTTTATGACCCTAGGGGTGTTTGCAGTGCTTCAAACACAGAGCCGGGACATTCAAATCTTACACGTTAGAATATTTGTGAACACTCATCTTTGTAACAATATGTACATATATTAAATTTAAAATCGACTTAATTTTCGCCTGTTTGTTAGATATATTAACTCATTATTAAAAAATTAACTTTAAAAATTATATTTCATAATTTTTTTTTTTTTGGAAAATATTGGTTATTTTTCAAGATTTATTTTTAGTTTCGAAAATAAAATAATTATTTTGTGAATTTTATATTTTGCTTCGAAAATAATAGTTCTTTTGTACTTTTTTTTTTGTCAGATAACAAGTCACTGTAGGAAGAAAATTATATATCCTAAAACTTATATTGACTGGTTTAATGTCATCTACGGAGTCTGTAAATATTCGAAGCAAAAAATATAACTTGAAAAGTAACTATTTTTTTCTAAGCATAAAAAAATTTGCAAAATAAATGATTAAAAAGTAATATTTAATTATAAGAGATAGTTTTAGCAAAGGTGTAAACAATACGAATCAAACTCTTGAAATCTTTCGTGTTTTAACCTCTAACCATTTTTTTTTACCATATCACTCCAAAGAACAGTAACGTATTAGTGGTTTATACTAATGTTTGCAACTAGTGGTTATCGTTGGTCTGTGACGTTGTTTTTAATTAAATTTTAATAAAAGTTTCTTTTTTCCTGTTGTTAAATACAATATAAAAATCCTAACATTGATCTCCTTTTTGGAGATCTTTGCCAAAAGTCCTTTTATATATAAATACATACATATGTATATATCAGAAGTTTATGTTCTCAAGAGTACTTTTATAGATTTAGGTATTAACAGATGCTTTTTATTTATTTCTTGGTTAATTTAATTTTGTTTGGTTAGTCAAAATGAGAATTCTTTACACACAAATTCGGAATTGTCCATTGAACTTGATGAGGAAAACACGACAACATCTACCGTATATCAAACTATTAAAGAAGAACCAGATATAAATGGAACTGAAGATGAAGAAGACTCAGACCCTGAAGAATTTCAACCACGTATTGTCCAAGTGACAAATTTTCAACAATTAACAAATCAATGCCAATTCGGATCACCTCTGGGTGACAATAGACGTAGCAAAAGTGGTACACATATCGAACTAGAATCAACCTCGGAAATAGAATTAGAAACAAAGGTTAATTATCAAACAGATAAAATAGAAGATAAAGATTTGACGGATGATGATAATATTAGTACAACATTAAATGCTTGTAAACCAAGTTTGTTTACAAAACAGCCGAAAAGGCAATGGCCCTGGTTGATAGATAATCGTATGGAATATGCAGAAGACGAATTGGAAGATAAAAGGGAATCCTCAAATAATGAAGAGTAAAATAATCTTTTTCTTTCAAAGAGCGTTTGATTTAATTTTATACTCTTTAAGGTTAACACTAATGAGTGAATACGAAGAAAAGGAGTTGTTACAAAAGTTACGTAAAATTGTCCATTTAGAAGAAAAATGTAAAATAACTATTCCTCCACACATTCGAAGATTTTATCGAAAATTGTGTACACGTGAATGGAAGCGAGAACATGGTAAACGAATATTTAATCTAGATGAATATGTCAATTACAACAAACGTTGCCTGAGAACCCAATCAAATGACAAAACTAAAATTATAGAACGCTATCAAGTAAGTTTGTAATTCTCAATTTATTTAAAAATACTATTTTCATAACACTATTTCAAGCTCATCACTTTATCTTCGTCCGATGTTAAAAAATCATTTTATGCTCGTATTGCGGGATCATCACAACATGAACTGTTTGAGTCTCCCTATACGCAACGAATTCTACATCCGTTTATTTATCGCAATAGAAAATGCTTCCCACCTTTTCTAAAAGTAACGAAAATTTAATATACATGTAATATATTGTACGCAAATGTTTATCTTGTTTATCCGAATTTAGCTGATGTGCGAATTGCAATACAAAGTTAATGGCAATCCACCTACTCGAGCACCGATAGACTTTTGCTACGTGAGACCCAATCATATAGCTGCAGTTAATGCTCTTTTACAAACTGTATTTTGGCCAGGCATTGATAGTAAGTTAAAAAATTGAGAGCGGAGGCATTTTGTTTATAACTATATGCCTTACATGTTCATTGTATACATATAATCCTATAGGCGTATTCAATATAAATTTGTTGTATAATTTTTCTTTAAAGTGTCCGAGTGCTTGAGTTACCCTGATTTTAGTGTAGTAGCTTTGTATAAAAATTTAGTTATAGGATGCGGGTTTCTAGTACCTGATGTTGGTTTTAATGAAGCCTATATATCGTTTATGGCTGTTCGGCCAGGATGGCAAAGAAGTGGAATCGCAACTTTTATGTTGTACCACTTAATACAGGTTCGTTTATATATTGACATTGTATTATTATTGTGTTTATAATTTTTTTCAATTTCAGACATGTATGACCAAAGACATAACTTTACATGTATCGGCTAGTAATCCTGCTGTTGTTTTATATCAAAAATTTGGTTTTAAAATCGAGGAATTTATATTAAATTTTTATGAGAAATATTTACCATTTGATTCAAAGCATAGCAGACATGCTTTCTTTTTAAGATTAATGAGATAATATAAAAATATAATATAAAAATTTGTTGCAATATACACATTCATACATTTTATTGTTTTCCTTTCTCATTTTATTACTACATAGTTCTTGTTATACAAATTGAATTTATACAAGTCAACTAGACGTTTCTATGCAAAAATCTTTTCTTCTCGCCGTTTCTTTGTAACAACTGTCCCCGGTTTGTGTTGGGCATCAGGATGGTTCATGAGTTCAGGCGGACATACAGATACCGGGCTTGCCGTAACACATTGCTTAAGGTCGTAGAATAACTGGCTGTCATCTTTGGTAACAAACGATATGGCACAACCCGTTTTACCGGCTCTGCCAGTACGACCGATACGATGTGTGTAATCCTCAATTGTTTTAGCCATATCATAGTTGATAACCAAAGAAACATCTTTAATGTCAATACCTCTACCAGCAACATCTGTAGCCACCAACATATCTTTTGCTCCAGATTTTAAAGCAGCCAAAGCATATTCACGCTGTTCTTGCCCCTTACCTCCGTGAAGTGTACAAGCATTATAGCCAAGTTTTTCCAAACCCTTAGCCAAGACATCGGCGCCTTTTTTCTGGTTCACGAATATGATAACAGGAGGATCAATACCTCTTGAAAGAATTTCCATAAGTTTCTTACGTTTATCATTTTCGCCCATCATGTATACAATTTGTTCAGTGCGTTCTGTAGGTTTGCCAACGGAACCAATGTATACGGTAGAAGGTCGACGTAAGTATGAACGTGCTAGACGTTCAACAGCTGGAGGCATGGTAGCTGTAAACATCACAGTTTGTCTAAAATAAGGACGTATTTAAACAATTTTTCACATAGTATGCATCTAATTCTTACCTGTATTTCTTTTTTGAATAAAAATTTTCCATTAGTTTGCTGGCATCTTCTGCCTCTTCAGTGTCTGGTTTTAAATTTGTTACTGGCATGTATTCTAAAATTTTTTGTACATCTGGTTCGAATCCCATGTCAATCATACGATCTGCTTCATCCAAGACAATATATGTACATTGATTTAAGACCAAATAACGATTTTCCAAAACATCTATAAGACGACCTGGAGTAGCGATGACAATTTCACAGCCCATTCGCAAGCGAAAGCCTTGTTCCTCACGAGAAAGACCGCCTACAACTACAACCGTTCGTATGCCTAAAGGCTGGCCAAACTTTGTGGTTTCTTCTTCAATTTGTTGAGCCAGTTCACGAGTTGGCGCCATAATTATGGCATACGGTCCTTGATCTACGTCCTCCAGGCGTTCGATTTTCGGCAGAGACTGGATCCATGACAGCAGTGGTATAAGAAAAGCCAACGTCTTACCCGAACCTGTTTCTGCTACACCAATTATGTCGCGATTTTGTAAACCAATTGGAATGGCCTGCCTTTGAATTGGTGTAGGTTCTTTGTAGCCAACACGATCGATAATTTCGAGAATTTCCTTGGGGAAACCTGATTCTTTCCAACATCGTATGGGATTGGGTATCTTACCACCCTTTATTGTGATATTATAATCTTCACGAAATATACGCCAATCACGCTCCGTCATTTCATCCACGTCTTTTTCGGACCAATGACGATCATCCCACTTTTGTTTATCTTCTTTTCGTTTCACTTTTTTAAGACGAACCTTTTCTTGCTCTTTCTCAGCTTCTGTACGCCGTTTTTCCAGAAGATCACCATAAAATTTACTTTGAGTGCGCTTTTGTTCTTTAATATCAATGCCAGCTACATTCCCGCGACCGAAGAATTGGACATGGTGACGCTCTTTGTAGAGATTGTTATAATCCACAGAAGTATCTTCTGCCGCATCCCAATCAAATACGAATTTTCGATCATTTAAGCGTCGTACTCTACGCTTCTTCTTTACAATGCCCAAATAGCGTTCTCTTATGGCTTCTAATTCCTTTTCTTTATCCTTGCTTGTCAGGTCTTCCACTCTTTTACTTTCCCTTTCCCTGTCGCCCGCTCCAACACGATCCTTATCTAAGCCTGAACGATTTCTGTCATCACCACCGCTTCGATCTTTACGGTCGTAGTCACGATCACGCTCTCTGTCTCTGACATCTCTTTCACGACCCTCTGGCTTACGATCAACTTTTAGTTCTTGTCTTTTCGCAGAAACATTGAAACTATTATCAATACCACTGCTAGAGGCTGTAGCTATGCCTGATATAGATGCAGATATACCCATACGAACCCCACTCTGAAACGCTCTCATAGCAGCCACTTCCTCTTGGCGTCTTTTTAAAGCCTCGACAGCTCTCTGTTCTTTAGTCAAATAAACTGGTTTAGCTTTAGCCTCCTCTTCTTTCTTTTTCTTTTCTAGAAGCTCTTCTAGAGACAGTGGTTCGGATTTCTTATTTTTGCGTTTCTCTTCCAGTATTTCTTCATCATCAACTTTTATTTCTTTTAAGTTTTGCTCCTGTTTATGTATTTGTTTTTCATCTTTTATTTTAGCATCTTCGGCTTCACGCCTTTTTTCTTTATATTTGGATATATCCGATTCACGGAGACGCTCCTTAGAACGTGATCTTTCACGGCTGCGTTCACGGTGACGAGATTGTAATCGGTCTGGAGACCGATCACGTACTCCACGTTCTTTAGAGCGGGAACGAGTGCGTAAGGGCATACGACGATCATATTCACTTCCACGGGAATCCCTTATACGCTCCCGTTCTTTTTCAATATAGCGTTCGCGGGAACGCGACCGGCGTTTTCTATCATTAACCATTAATTTATATATATATTTGTATAAATGTGATTGTTTTTAAAAATGGAATTTATTTTCCTTTTTATCCTAAGAATTGAAGCAAATAAACTCAGATACGTAAAATGTTGCCTTATTACAAAAAAGTCCATAAATATTGTTGCCAACTCTGCGTTTTTTTAAATTCTTTTATATATATTGCAACAATTTATATGCCCTTTTATTGGCAACCAATTTATTTTACCACTACGCCTGAGATTTTAATTTTATATATGTGTATGATATTTTGGAATTCATTAGTTGGCGGCAAATAAAAATAATAGAAAATATTGGATTATGGGATATAGAAAGTTATAAAACAGCCTATATATATGGTTTGATAACGTTATCGTTTTATAGATGACGCTGCTATTTGCAGTGTTTTTAATGCAATGTTTGACAAGTTTTTGATCTGTTCTGCCAACGTACAGATTGCTATTCGATCAAGAATGTGGCACGTGAAGATCGTCGCTACGAACACATGTCACCCCGTTATTCTGCCGACGCTTTCCCCATAGTACTATAACACTACGTCTTGACTAGCCATATATTTATTTGCACGCTCTCGTCTGCAAAATGTGTTCGTGTCTTCTGCTTAAAGAATACGTGCAGATGTCGCTGTTCAGTTTGAGCATAACTATGCTATTAGCATAGTTTATATACGGATGTTTTTTATTTTGCATGTATTTTGTTTGTGTAAAGACATAATAGAGTTGTGCGAGAAATTGTTCCGACAACTCTGTTTGAACACGTTCCAAGTCCCTGTGCGAACAGCAATCTGTACGTTGGCAGCACAAATATATAAAAATAACATTTTTATTATTAAAAATTATCTAAAATTAAGTATTTCGTGAGGAAGCCAAATTGAGAAATATTAGGTGTAGGAACATATTATTTTAAGAACGTAAACTATATCGATTATCATCTAAAATCGTATGTCGTCAATAATACTTTTAGCATCGTATTCTCCACACAGAAGACCACGAACATAATTCTTTCCGTAATTATGCAGACACTGTCTCAATGTGCCAAGAAATTTGTGGCTGGTCTTGACCATACATTAGATAGGCTGTTACGTAGTTTGTCAAGAGATAAAACAGAAAATGTACTTCTTATGACCTAAAAGTACTGCTGTATTTTTCTTTTGCAAAAAGTACTACAAAGAATAGTATTATACAACTTCCATCCCCGTACTCCAACTAAATTACATACGTATCTCATTAGAGCTCCAAGTGTGGAGCATATTGTTGTGTTTATATTAAATTTGTTTTGGAACACAGAACACACAAAATATTTTCGCAGCGGATGACGCATTTGTGAACAAAAATTAATTGTGAAAATACTAAACTATACTAGTAAGTTTTGTGTGTGAAAATGGAGACAGACAATCTAGATTAAACTACAAGATGCTGCAGAATATAATTATTTAAACTTTCTCTTTTGTTTAAGTCACATTACCTGCCAAATTAGTTTGTTCTTTGTTTTGACTGTAGTGTATAAAATAACGTATCAATAAAATAAATATATTTTGTGTTAATTGGTATTTGTGGGCGTTTTGTATTTTTAGCAACAAGAGTATAAGCGGATATTCACTAAGTTATAATTAAAAACAGCTGTTAGGTGGTCCAGCCAACTAAACCACCACAATGAATTCACAGACCAGTATTAACGGCGATCCCGAAACGGCACCTATAGCTGCTCGACGCTTAAGTGGACCCTCTTCTGTGATGCGTTCTCTTGGATCTCTTTTTGGTTCGAATAACGGTACACCTAGAAGTTCGAGCTTACAAAATGGAGCTGATGGCTATGTGGAATTTGGTATGCAGGATTCAGAAAGAAGCGGTCGAACATTGGGAACTTTTGCTGGAGTCTTTAGTCCCGTTGCTCTGTCTATGTTTAGTGCCTTAGTTTTTATACGTGTTGGTGAGTGCGAGTTAATTTTTTATTTTTTGTAATTGTAGTCGAGGTGAACACAGTCTTCTTAAGGTTCTATGATTGATGGTGGTATATTGCAGTATACACATATATATATATATATATATATATATATATATATGTATATGTTTTCTTTGCAGTATATAGAGTCAAGGATTTGGTATAAATTTTTAAAGACCAAATATTTTTAAATTTTGATATTTTTTGTTAAAGGAGGATTTTTTTTTTTGACCATAACACTGGTTATGGCAACTGATAAAAACAAACCACTTTGTTCTTATGCATGTTTAAGACTTCGAAATAAAATAATGCATTTATTAGAGGTTTTTTACCTTATATTATAATTTGTATTAATTAATTTTTAAGCTGTAGGTCTTTCATAAAAATTTGTTTTATAGAATGTAATTTTATTTATTATATTCTACATTTAACAAATTAAAATATATAAGATAATTTTTGATTAGAATATAATAATTTGATATTCCGACAGTATAATTTGACATAGATATTTGAACGAATTTCGTTCTCTAATACATACTATATATGTTATTTCGTTTTTATTTTTAGGCTTTATTGTTGGAAATGCTGGCTTATATGTAACTTTATTACAATTTGTTATTGCCTACGTCATTCTATTATTTACTGTCGCATCAGTATGTGCGATTTCCACAAATGGCGCTGTTGAAGGCGGGGGTGTATATTGTAAGTTTTGCTTAATACATACATACATATGTAAACGTGCAAACATGTTTGGAATTGAAATTTAACCGAAACTTTTTATTTTTAGTTATGATAAGTCGTACACTGGGTCTTGAGTTTGGTGGTTCTATTGGCACACTGTTCTTTTTGGCAAATGTCGTTGGATGTGCCATGGCTATATCCGGTTGCGTTGAAGGTATTATGAATAATTTTGGTCCTGGAGGTTATTTTACAAGCCATGACGGATTTTTACCCGATGGTACATGGTGGCGTTTTCTATTTTGTACATTAATCAATACCTTAATGCTATTGGTTTGCTTGATTGGAGCTTCATTATTTGCAAAAACATCTGTACTTATTTTGGGCATAGTAACGGTCTGCCTGTTGGCCACATACATAAGTTTTTTGGCTGAGGGCACTAGCAAGGTAAGAACTTATTTATAAATACTTTGAATAAAAAATAATGTAAATTTTTAATACTTAACGAATTTAGTGTATTGGTTTTTATTATCAAGCAAATATTAACAATATATATTATAAATTTGAATAAATACAGTTATAAAAATATTTACGCAAAATCTGAAAATCACAAAAAAAAAAAACAAATGCAAATGCCAAAAGACCTAAATGTTATGGTAGGTACATACTTTGTAACATGTTTATGCAACCAGGCATGTTCCGTTTTTGGCTGCGTTGTGCGTACTCGTATTTATGGTTTCATTTCGCGTTGCATTCGATGTTTCGAAAATATCAAAATATATAGAAATTTTGTGGTTGCATTGTTGTTGGTTGCATAGTGTCAATCTATGTTTATTTTTTATAGTGGTTTTAAATAATCTAAAATAACCCAAAAAATTAAACTCAGCCAATAAAAATATAAAAGCTATAGATATTTATTTGGAGTGAGTTTGCGTCGTGCATTGTCAAATGTGGTTTGTTTCAAAAATATATTACAAGTCACCATGTGGGAAATTTAAATCAAGAATACATTAAAAAGCATCTGGAAAATTCAATTAAACCGAAAAATCATGAACATTAAAAAAAAGCGAAAAGTTCGAAAATTCACAAAAAAAAAAAAAATTATCAAAAGACCTACATTTTACCACACTATTTAAATCCAAATATCGCAAAAAAAAAATAAAGAAACCAATAACCGATAATTGAACAAAAAAATCGAAAATTTAATTTCAAAACACTAGAAAATGTATAGTAAATTTAACCACAAAACCAATATTAAATTGAAAAATTTACAAAAAATTACAAAAAAAAAAAAAAATAATTGAATTTATTAAGCTTTAAAGACCTTCATTCTCAAATAATTTAATAAATTGTATTTAAAAATAGGTGAAAAATAGACATAATTTAATTATTAAAATTGTTAAGAACATTTAATTTTCACAAAAAAATATAAAAAATTTGGAATTTAAAAACAAATTAAAATTTCAGTAAAATCCAGTATTGAAAATTTTTTAAAAAATCAGAAATTTACCCAAAATTCGCAATTTTGCCAAATAATGAAACATACCGAAATCGAAAAAAAATTGAAGCAGACCCAACATTGGAACAAATTCTTGAAATAAAAAAAAGAAGTGTTAAAATGTAAAATTAAATGATTAAATAAAGATTGTTAACAATCATTTATACTGGAAAAAATCTGTTGTATTCCAATATTTTTAGTAGTTTTTATTTGCGTGAAGTGTTAACACATTTTACTTATCGAAATAATTTCAAGCGTGTTCTCATTTGGACAATATAATAAATGTACATACTAATGTATATAGTATGTATAATATTTTGCAATTTTCGTTTAAAGCTGTTGCAGAAGTTTCTATTTTGAATATTGACTAATGTAATATGTAGTTAGGGTTGTGTTGCTGATTGGATGTTATCGTACATTATTATTTCTATTATAGAATGATTAAATTTGTATATGTTCAAATGCATAATGGCTGGGGAGCGAATACATGTACTATTTATATGAATGAAAATTAAAAATGATTGTTTCTATGTATATTTTGAATTTTATTTTAATATGTATGTAATATTCGGCTATTATCATTATTACGATGAAATATATACATGTATATGTATATATATGCATGCATATATAAAAAAAAATAATCTTTCAACTTTCTTTCTAGGTACCCATACCAGATGAAAATAACTTTATAAATAAAAATGTCACTCAATTTTTGAATTACACTGGTTTAAATTCGGAAACGCTAAAAAGTAACTTATATGAAAGTTATGGTCCCGATTATACATCAAAAGGAAAAATGGTAGATTTCGCTACCACTTTCGGTGTATTGTTTGCTGGTGTTACAGGTATAATGGCCGGGGCAAATATGTCAGGTGAATTAAAAAGCCCTTCAAAAAGCATACCTTTGGGCACATTATCAGCTGTAACATTTACATTTGTGTCGTATGTGATTCTGTCATTCCTTATGGCATTCACTACGCCACATGAAACAATGAGAAATAACTATCTTTTTCTAATGTATGTCAATTTCTGGCCACCGTTTACTGCAATTGGTATTTTAACAGCCACCTTTTCGACGGGCTTAAGTAATCTTATTGGCTCAAGTCGAATATTGGAAGCTTTATCCAAAGATCAAGTTTTTGGTTCTTTAACAAACTTTGTTATAAAAGGCACTTGGAAAGGTAATCCCGTAGCTGCTGTCGTTACAAGTTGGGTGCTAGTAGAGTGTATTTTGTTGATTGGTTCATTGAATACAATTGCCCAGATCAATTCAGTATTATTTATGCTTTCTTATTTGGCCACGAATTTGGCCTGTTTGGGTATTGAATTGACTGGGGCTCCTAATTTCCGGCCACTGTTCAAATTTTATACATGGCACACCTGTCTTTTTGGTTTAATTGGTACATTGGTCATGATGTTTGTTATCAATGCCATTTATGCTTCATCCAGTATTATATTATGTTTATTGCTGGTTATTGCTTTACATTTGTTCTCACCAGCAACACAATCTGCGCAATGGGGCTCAATATCCCAGGCATTAATGTTTCATCAGGTGAGATTATATCATTTAATAATATTGAAACAAGTTATATGAACTATTCCTTCAAAGGTACGTAAATATTTACTTATGCTGGATCCTCGTAAAGACCACGTTAAGTTTTGGCGTCCCCAAATGCTTTTACTGGTCTCCTCGCCTCGTTCCTGTTGTCCTTTAGTAGATTTTGTTAATGATATGAAAAAGAGCGGCCTGTATATAATTGGTCATGTAAAAATTGGAAATCCCACTGATTTAGTAGATCCTACTTCTGAGGATAACAAACAATGGCTATCATTTGTAGACCATATGCATGTAAAAGCATTTGCCGAAACAACCGTAGCTAATTCTGTCCGCGAAGGAGTTCAGCACTTAATACGTCTATCTGGAATTGGTGCAATGAAACCAAATACTATAGTATTGGGATTTTATGACAACGAGGCGCCAAAAGATTTCTTTGAGACGTAAGTTTCAAAATCTTAAGTTTAAAATATTTAATTTATAGTAATAAAAAAATATAACATTTTCTTAGCGCTACATCACCCTATAAAACTGGTGGTTTTAATTCTGGCGAAATGCAAAACTTCCCCATACGTCATGATGGAGAGGAGAAAAATATTGTTGTTACGGAATATGTAGCCATTATTAGTGATATATTGCGCATGAAGAAGAATTTATGTTTATGTCGACATTTTCATCGTTTGGATAAATATTTTATAGCAAAGCAAGTTTTTGGTTTTTAATGTATTGAAGATTTTGTTTTCTATGTACTGTTACATACGTTTTTTAGAAGTAAACATGTTAAATACATTGACGTCTGGCCTATTAATGTTTTTAATCCACAAACTGAAAACCCTTTTGATGTTGTCTCATTATTTATGATGCAACTGTCTGTAATTATGTTGGCTAAATGGAGTCATTTACGACTTCGGGTATTCTTGTGCGAAACTATCAATACAAGCAACAGAACTACGTTTGAAACCCAGGAGCCTAATATGCAGCAAGCTGAAATTTTTTCTAAAATGAAATTGGAACAAAGCCTAAAATCTTTAAGAATAAATGCTGATATTGTAGAGGTGAACATTTTTTATTTATAATTAATATATCTAAAGCTATGAAAATTTTTAAGTATTTTTTGTGTTGGAAAATCATGAGTCGAAGTTATTGTTTTTCGTTTTATAGATTCAAGAGTGGGCACGTGATACGGAATTTACTCGACATTCTCAAATCCTTAAACAATTTACACATCATGCTGAATCTGCTATGGATGTGATAACAGAAGATAATCTTAATAAATCATTGTTATATATGCAAAGGTAAGTGATATCTGACAAAAATAAGAGAACAAATTATTTACAAAATCATGATAGGGTGACTTCCAAAATACTTTGCAGTGATGTGTATTTTACTGTACCAAAACAAAGCAACCAAACGTTTAGCAGAATGTGTTCAATAAATACTTTTAGTACATTTTGAGTTTTTGCAAAACTTTTTTGCAATCAATTTCTTATGTAATTCTTAAAAAGTATTGTATATTAAAATTGTATGCAATGAAATGTAAAAAAATTATGTCAGAAATATAGCTGCTTCAGATTGAGCGTCCATTTTTCTCCCTAAAAATTTAACATGCAAATCAGTAAAAATAAAAATATTAATTAGCAATGCGTAGTTTGCTTTTAATGGAATATGTGACATTCTTATAGTTTTCAAGTTTGCATTTAGGAACGCATGCTTTATTTAGTTTCTATTCAACTGGCGGTTTGAACCCACCCACAATGTTAACATATTTATGTATACAAATGTTTAAAATATTGTAACAAAGCAATAGTCAAAGGTGTGTGAAACGACCTATTGTACAAATGTACAAATACGCAATAACATAAACACAAAGCAAAAACAAATTGCGCAGCAGAAATTCCTTAAACCGCGATTTAACAAAAACAATTTCTACGCTTCGCAAAAAGAGTGTTTAGTTCCCATACGGTTGGACATGGAATTGGAAGGTCAAAAATTTGCGAGATACTTTTATTTGGAAAACGCTTCGTAAAAAGAGTGTTAAGTACCTAATAAAGTTGTGTAGTGGTAAAAATCATTAAGGACTGTGTAATTTAATTATTGCAATTAAACGAACCCTTCAAAATCACGTTTATTGTGGTAATAAACGTAACAACTGGTGTCAGAAGTGAAATTGCGAAAAAAACATTAAAAATAAAAAGTAAGTAAAACAAAATGAAGTTTGACGAGCTAAAAGTAGATCAGCTAAAAAAAGAGCTGAGCAAGTTTGATCTGCCAACGGCGGGCAATAAGACAGAACTGCAAAAGAGGCTGATAGAGGAATTCAAGCGACGTGGTATTGACATCGGTCTACATGAATTCGAGGAAAAAGAGGAGCTCGAGATATGTACCCCTGCCACAAACACTAATATGGACTTCAACGTAATGTTGGCCGCTATGATGGAGAAATTTCAAGAAGCTTCTAAGATCAACAGCGAAAGACTGTTAGCTGGGGTAGAGGAAAAACTTCAAGAAGCTTCTAAGGCTAACAGCGAAAGACTCTTAGCTGAGGTCAGAGCCAACAACGAAAGCCAAGAGGAGAAATTTCAAGAAGTTTCTAAGATCAACAGCGAAAGACTCTTAGCTGGGGTAGAGGAAAAACTTCAAGAAGCCTCTAAGATTAACAGCGAAAGACTCTTAGCTGAGGTAGAAGAAAAGTTTCAAGAAGTTTCTAAGAACAGCGAAAGACTCTCAGCTGAGATCAGAGCCAACAACGAGACACTTCAGGAAATTTCAGAAGTTATAGGCAAACGAGTTGAAGCTATAGAACTGAGAGTCAGTGCGCTTGATGAAAAATTCTCTGGCATAACGGGAAATGTTGAGGAAAAACTCTCCGGCATAACGAGAAGTTTTGACGAAAAACTCTACGGCATAAAGAGCAATGTTGACGCAGAACTTCATGAGTTAAAGAACAGGATGAGCGATCTACAAATTCGAGAAGGACCGGTAAGAATAATTCCTGAGCACGCCAGCAAGATAAAGGCCCCGAGCTTTGATGGTAGCGCACCTTTTAATGTCTTCAAGTTCCAATTCGAAACGGTGGCTAGCAGAAATGAATGGGACAATGAAGAAAAAGCGATAGAACTAATTCTGGCGTTAAAGGGAACATCAGCAGCAATCCTTGAAAGCTTACCAGCTGGCTGCAGAAATAGCTACGACGACATAATGGTGGCTTTGCAACGCAAATACGGTGGCGAACATAAGAGAGAACTGTACAGGATGGAACTACGGGGCAGAGTCCAAAAGCCGAATGAAACGCTGCAAGATTTCGCGATGGAAATTGAGCGCTTGGTGCAGCTGACTTACCCAGGCGAAAACCATCCATTACTGGACCAGTTCAAGATAGAAGCATTTGTAAATGGCATACGGGATCCAGATGTTAGATATGCAGTTTGCGCTATGCAGAAGTCGTCCTTTGCGGAAACCATTTCGTACGCGCTGGCCCAGGAGACCGCAAAAGTTATATCGAAGCCACAAGTCTACAAGGTGCGGCAACTTGAGGCTGATACGCTAACTTGCGGATACAAAAGGAGCGAGATAGAAGAGATTATCAACCGAATACTTGAGGAAAAAAGCAAATCTCGCGGCAAATGCTTTCACTGCGGTAAGGTCGGCCACTTCCAGCGCAACACTAGATCTGCAAAGAAAAGATCTAGATCTCCTTCGCCACCGAGGGACAGAAAAGGCAGAAAACACGATAACGCCGGTGCCTTTTCGAGACGGCCATGCAACGTAGAGCGCAAACACTGTACAAAAGTGGAAAAAAGGGAATGCGTCATCGACGTGCGGCGGACCCATATCAGCTCTGGAGAAGACTGGCCTAAAGAACAGAATGATGACCCCATTTTGGCAAAAATTATATGGGCTAAACTGGATAACAAAAGACCGACCCGTAATGAAATATCGGCAGAAAGCTCATTAGCAAAAGCGTATTGGGCCCAATGGAATAGCCTGAAATTAATAGATGGCTGCTTATATAGATCTTGGGAAAGTACAGATGGCAAATTTACAACGGACTTAATTGTCGTGCCCACTTCCAAGATAAAGGACGTAATGAAGCAGTTCCATAACGGTCCTAGCGGCAGCCACCTGGGCATTAAAAAAACTTTGGAAAAGATAAAACAGCGCTTTTACTGGGTAGGATGCCAGCAGTCTGTAGCCGATTGGATAGCTAATTGCGAACAATGTATTGCGGCCAAGGGGCCAACAAGAAGAAGTCGCGGCAAGCTTCAGCAATACAACGTGGGTGCCCTTTTCGAGCGGATAGCTATCGATGTAGCAGGTCCATTCCCTGTCAGTGACGCTGGTAACCGGTATGTACTAGTGGTAATAGATTATTTCAGCAAATGGCCCGAGGTGTATGCCATTCCAAATCAAGAATCTAAAACGGTGGTAGACGCATTTGTCAACAATTGGGTGTGTCGATACGGTGTTCCGATAGAATTGCATTCTGACCAGGGACGAAATTTTGAATCCGCCATATTTAAAGAAATGTGCGACTTATATGGCATCAAAAAGACAAGAACGACACCGCTACATCCACAGTCTGATGGCATGGTAGAAAGATTCAACCGTACGCTGGAGGAATATCTCAGAAAAGTGGTTAGTACACACCAAAAGGATTGGGATGACCATATACCTAAGCTGTTACTGGCTTACCGGTCAGCTGTTCACGATTCCACCTCACGTAGTCCAGCGAAAATCCTGTTTGGAACGGAACTGAAACTGCCAGCGGATTTAGAGTTCGGTGTTAAACCTAAACCTGAGTGCGAAGACAATGGAAACACTCTTCAGGCACAAGAAGATCTTCACGAGCTTCATGAGTTTGTCCGTAACCGCATTAAAATCTCCAGTGATAAGATGAAAGCCAGGTATGATCGAGCAGCAAACACGGAGGGATTTGCCGAAGGACAAATGGTTCTACTGTTTAACCCACAACGCAAGAAAGGATTATCCCCTAAATTGCAAACCCACTGGGAGGGACCATACAAGGTGGTTAAGAGGCTAAATGACGTAGTTTACCGGATACAGAAGTGCCATAGCCCGAGGTCCAAAATGAAGGTGGTTCACCTTGAACGACTAGCCAAATATGGAAAGGGTGATGTTGAGCCTGTTCGGGACGAAAAGGCTTAAGTGGGCGGCAGTGTAACAAAGCAATAGTCAAAGGTGTGTGAAACGACCTATTGTACAAATGTACAAATACGCAATAACATAAACACAAAGCAAAAACAAATTGCGCAGCAGAAATTCCTTAAACCGCGATTTAACAAAAACAATTTCTACAGCAAGCAAAAAGTAAACAAAAGATACACACACATACAAACACATATACAAGACTACTAAGCCAGCAACTGAAATAACAAATGCGCAATTTCGCGTATGTTCGGGACATTTCAAGAAGCGGCCGTGATCTGTATATAAAGGCGCCGTCCACCGAAGAAGAGTTAGTTGACTTTGAGATTACAAAGAGTGAATATCTGTGCGTACAAAAGTGTTACAGTGTAAATAAGTACTTAGTATAGTTGTAAAAAGAGTGTTAAGTACCTAATAAAGTTGTGTAGTGGTAAAAATCATTAAGGACTGTGTAATTTAATTATTGCAATTAAACGAACCCTTCAAAATCACGTTTATTGTGGTAATAAACGTAACAATATATATAAATATATGTATGTACATATGTATGTACGTATAGTGAGCCAACATTTACTGAAAAAAAATTATTAAAGTAATTTCTTTAACTATCTGACGCCCTTTACCTTTTGCTTAGCTAATACTATACGTCCAAAGTTATACACTGAGCATACTCATTTTTAAACAGTACATAGTTCATAATATATCAGACTTAGCGGATCCCAATTAGATTTAAATTACGCAACAAAAAATTACCTGACTGCACAAAATTCTGTTACTTTTTTAGAACAATATAGCTGTTTTACTTGTTTGTAAAACTACAAATAAGTAAATTTGGAATTTTAGTTTTTGTGGTGAAATTTTAAAATTTTAGTTCAATAATTTTTAATAAAGTCTTTAATAAAATTCTATTTATTAAATATTTTACTTATTATATTCGATTATTTAATTATTACATAATAGAAAATTTAATTAATTGAAGTTTATATTATATAATTTATTTCCTACTAATGGCTAAACAAAAGAATAGTGTCATATCGAGTATAGTAAATACAATTATTTTATAAAAATAATTTTATTTAAGACCAGTGCTTAAAAATTATTGATTGAAAATTATAATAAAAGGTCAAAGAAATATAATAAAATTTTAAATTTTAATATTTCCGAATTTTGGTGAATTGCCAAATTTTGCATAAATTAAATTTGTTGGTGAATTCTTAAATTTTTTGCTGAATTCCCGATATCTGATGAAATTGAATATTTTAATATAATTGGGTAACAGCGAATCGGTAACAAATTTTTACGTTTTTATATAATACTGACTTGTTAAAATTTTCGGCTTTTTAGTGAAATTGCTATACTACTTAAAAGAACCAACATTTAAATTTTTGTGGAATTATTTGGTAAAATGTCTGTTTTTAATAAATATTGTTGTTTTAGCAATTAAAATTTTATATTCCAGTTTTTAAATTTTATGGTGAATATTTAAAGTGTTGGTAAATTTGCCAGTTTTGGATTTTTCGTAATTGTTGTGCATTTTGGTTTTTTTTGGAAAATGTTATTATTTGGGTAATTTAAAATTATCGACTATAGGTTCGGGTTTAGTGAAGATTTTGTTAATTTTGTTGCAAAATATATTTTTTTAATTTTAGATTTTCAGAAAAATTTATTTTTATGAGTTTGAAAATTTTTGGTGAATTTTAAATTTGTTGGTACATTTCTTCATTTTTTTTCTTAATTTTTCATTTGTGGTGAAATATTTTTTATATTTCTGTAACATCGATTTTGTTAAAACTTTGGTTTTGGTGAAAATGCGAAATATTGTGTAAAATTTAAACATTTTAATTTTCGTGGTATTTTTTGTTGTTGTAAATTTACGGTTTTTTAATTAAATATGGAATTTTTGGCAATTAATTTTTTTGTTCCAGTTTTTCGATTCTATGGTGAATTATCGTATTTTTGGTGTATTTAAAATTTTGAATTTTTTGGTGCAATCTCTGTTTTCTAAAGCTTTTCTTTTTTGGAAATTTCGTTATTTTCATAATTTAAAATTTTTGAACTAAACTTTCATTTTGCAAAGAATTTTTATTTTGGTGAATTTCTGAATTGTAAGAACTTGTAATTTTTATATTAAAATTTTTGGTTAACTATTAATTTTTTTGGTGAATACCTACCCTTTATATATGGTGAAATTTAATTTATTTCCTAATTGTGCAACATATATTCTATTAAAACTTAGATTCTGTTAAATAAAATACTGTTTTTTTTTAGTTCCGGCTATAGTTTGGTTTTTTTTTTTGGTGAATTTTATTTTTTAATTTTAATGGTAAATTTTTGAATTTGTGGTTCATTGTGTCTAATTATAAATTTTTCTCGAATTTGTTTTGTGAAATTTTGGTTCTTAGAAGCATTTGATTTTCTTTGTTAGTTTTTTTAAATTTTTAGATTTTTGTAAAAAATTATTCATTTGGGTCCCCTAGGAGCGAAAATACAAAAAAAAAAAAAAAAAAAATTACCCCCTTCAGAAAAATTGTTCGGGAACTTGTGAACCGATGTTGCTGATTTTAAGTAGCGAACGGTCCATGTTCCATGAACCCTAGGTTGTCTAGCATTTAGTTGTCAAGAAGTTGATTTTAACATCGGACAGACGGACATCGTTAATTGGACTTTATATAAGAATCCAGAATATATAACTTTGTTGGGTTAGAAATGAATAATGTTGAAATTACAAATGGAATCTCAATCATTCTAAGTGAAATTAACAAACAGGGTGTGCCGCATGGTTTTAATTTTAATAATATAAAATGTAGCATAATCTGGGAGGTACCAGAAACACACAAAACCCCAATTATATTGTTTATTGTATAAATTGCCATTAGTAGTCATCCGAAGTTAAAAATTTTATCGATTTCGCAATATTTTTTATAACTGCTACAGCTTTTTAGGAAGAAATAAAAAAACATTAATGTGCATTTCATATTGCTAAGCAAAGCTGTAGTGCGATTCACTAACTTTTAACGATTCAACAGTCGAAAAATTTGTCGAAAATGTTTGTTGTTTGCAGTAACGATTGTGTGATTCTCTACTCGTAAACGATAATAGACGTCGTTAATTTTTTGTTTATTCAAATTGACATCAAGTGGCATCACAACAAAAAGCACAAAGAAGAATAAAAAACCAACGATTTTTTGGTAAAAATTGTTTGGGCGTATAGCTATTTTCGCAAAAGATAAGTAAAAAACATTTGAGGCTTTTTTTTACATGAAGTATAAACATATTATGTACATATATACCTAGTGCCTTGTTCATTAAAAATATTATTACATAAATGTTGTTTAAAGCAATTAAAACTGCCCATAAAAAATGCCATGAATTTTAGTTTGTCGAAAAAATAAACAACACAAAAATATACGTCGTTTATTTTTGTCTACAATCGTTAAGCTAACAACAACAGCTGACTACACGATTGCGAATGTTGTTTAAGAAAAGTTGAATAGCAACATCGTTAATTTTGTTGTTCACATTTTTTTATCGATGCGATTGTCGTTAAAAAAGAATAGTGAATCGCATTACTGAACTGAAACAATTAAGTGGCCGAAAGATGGCCACTTGAAAATTAAACAGTTTTTTGTAGCTTTATCGATTTTCAATTAGACCCTGTGTTGTGCATTAAGCAATATTTTTTTTTAAGTGTAAATGTGCGCCCTTCTGATACCAGGACAAAATTTTTGGCATAGATGTTTTAAAAGCGGAGATTTTTTTGCTTTTTGATGTGATCAATTATTCGTATTTTTTATTTCAGGGCGCGAGATCAGTTACGGAATTTGTTAGTTTACTAAGAAACCAACAAATTCAACAAACTAACAAAAATTCGAATTCTTGTAAAAACCTATATTTGATCATTAATTTGTAACTAAAAGTACATGATTCACCAAACTTTCGAAAATGTAGAAAATCTAAAAATCGAACATTTTAGCACCAAAAAGTATAAATTAATTTTCAGCACAAAGTCTAAATTATACCACTACAAAAAAATGTATGATAAATCTCGAAATTTTACAGGAATATGAATTTACCAAAAAATCAAATCTCATAACAAGATTTGCGAAAAAATCTAGAATTTAGCAAAAATTATTAAAAATCATCAAAACGTATTATTGTATTTTAACAACCGGAATTAAGCCAATCTAAGAAAATAAACATTTTACTTGAAGTTCGTAATTCAACGCAACTAATTATTTCCCACAGAAACAGAAAATAAAAAAAATATCATTAGCATTTTCGATATACGAAATATGGCGAAAAACTAACTCAGACCCCGAATTTCACTAAGCTTGGAAATTGCACCTCGAAATTTACTAGAAGTATTAAATTTCACCAAAAAGTCGAAATTTCACCCAAAAATTTATCAAAAACATTTCCAAAAAAAAAAAAAAATACATTTCATTACAAGTCAAAAATCTAAAAAAAAAAAAAAATCGAAAAGCCAAGAAAAAATTTCAACAACACCAAATATTAAAAATATTCGCTAGATGTGATTACAATTTAAAAACCTACTTATGAAACTCTAAGAAACTAAAGCTTGGTGTTAATCTGCTGGTGGCCCATTTCCGCCCCCTCGCTGCGCCACTGATGTTATAATACAATTATTTACTTCACTCGTTGTGGTAAAATATACCAGAGGGGTAATCGAACCCACGACCGCTCGACACATAGCCTACCGGGTCGGGTCATAAGTTATTTGGTAAAAAATTTTTTTTTTTTTATTTGGAAACTATTTTGTATGATGAACAAACAACGATTCAAATTATTATTTTTGATCTTTTATTTGTTTAATTTCAGAGCCAATCAAATTATACGTGAGCGTTCAGATCAAACTGCCTTGTCTTTTATATACTTAGCAGCACCACCACAAATCAATACGCCTGATTTCAGCGAACGTAGTGCACGTTATATGGAATTGCTAACAGAATTAACAGCTGAATTACCTCCCACTATTTTAGTGCATGGTGTCAGCACTGTAACTTCCACTACTTTATAAAAAGATTTGGCTAAAATATACAAAACTATTTATATAAAACACCGATTCATTATAAAGAATAGTTTAAGAATTTTTCTCTAACAATAACAATAGAGTAAATTCAGCACTGAGATTAGTAATTATTTTCATATTAAGTTCGAAATAATACATTAAACTCTTCTATATAATATATAATTGGTATTAAAAATCAGCATTTTATTTTGTTATAAATACATTTTTGTATACATATCTACGTAGATTTCTTTTAATATATACATAAATACAATATGAAAAATATTTTTTTATTGAAAAATATTTTTAGTTTTAATAAAATTAGACAAATGCATTGCCGCAAACGAAATAATGTTATTTTTTCCAAACACTAAAATGCAATTCCGATTACTTTATTTTTTCGCTTCTATTCTTGTTGACTTAATACATAAACTTTTTATTATGCAAAAAATTGTAGAAACAAATTTTTAAAGATATTTATTTCTTATTTTTAATACTTTATATTTTTCTATACTCAATTATATTAATAGAAATTTAAAGATCATATCACAATTGTTATTTACTATTTCAAAATAGATAAAACCTTACATTTTTTTTTTATTTCTGATTAACAGTCAGGCACATGATGATGTCGAACGTTAACGTTCGATTGAATCCTAATAGAAAATAAACTGATTCGTGGTTCTTTAATATTCCTCTTTGTGAATTTACTTATTTACGGACTAAATAAGTACATAAATTCATAAAACAGTTCATTAGAGGGATAAGTTTTTTTTCCATTAGAATTCAAGCGAACGTTAATGTTCGAAATCGCGGGCCGGCAGTAAGCGTTTAACAAAAATAAAAATATCAAACTCTATGTTTATGTTGACATGTCTTTTGAAAACTATTATTTTTATATTTTTTAAACTTTTTATCCCTTATAATTATTTTTAGCAAATTGTGAAATTTAAATTTTGATTTACATAAAATACAAAAAATAAAAAAATAATCACTAGTTGTTTTGTAAAAAATTAACTAAAACCAGTATCTCTAAAGACATTGATAGTTTTGGCCCATCGATTTATATTCGATATAAGCTTTCTTCAAATGCATCTACATATGTACATTTGTTTCCTGTAGAAACAATGTTGACAGTGTTGCCGCTAAGTGAACATTTGCCCATGGATTTCTATAAAAACAATTTATGAGACAATTAAAAATACATAAATTGACTAAAACAATTGCCCGTACACTAACAACTTAAAAATATAATTTAATGTAATAATGATTTAAGTATTTTGATAAAATGCACTAGGCATATAAAATTAATCGAAACACAAAAGAGATAAAATATATCTTAATTTTATTAAAGAAAGAAAACAAAATAATAATGAACTGCAGCCAACAAACTCAAAATATGTCTGTTGGATTCGTTAATAATATTCTGCCATTCTTTAAGAATTATACTTTTCGTATGTTGACAAATTTTTTTCTCTAAAACTCACGATAAATGTTTGACACTTTCGCGTAACCGTTTACTTATAATTTTGGACTTATATTTTGGGTTATTATCGTGAACGAACGGAAAATGGTCTAGTGAACATAATTTTGCAGCACTAGCTTCGAAATTCTCTTTGAAATTAATTAAATAATGATGATTGTCCATTGCTGTTTAAACAAATTCGAGATTTCCGACAACTTCTGATAATATGGCACCCTACAACACAACAGTCCTACATACAGCACCGCGTTTCACAGTAGCAGAGTCTGATCCGAATATATTGAACTTATTTTCGTCCGTAAATATAACATCTTCCCAGAAGTGTACAATTTTATTTACATAATTTTTGGCATACTACAAACTTAGCTTCATAATCTTTTTTGAATCAAACTGTTGAGATAACGAAACGGTTTTTAGCTATTTTGATCGAGCTTATTTTTGGTTCAAACTATCCGTTAAATTTTCCGTCCCAATCCTAAATCGACGAATTTTATTCGTGATCAATTCTTTTATCGCAATACGAATTTTAATACTGATTGTTTTATTTGCGTTTAATTTAAATTGCAATAAAAATTCAGTGGAAACATCCAAATCAGAACTGACAACATTAGAAACATACTAAACAATTTTTTTAAGAGCCGTTACATTTTAGAACTGTTTCGTTACACATTTCTCTGCTGTACGGAGAAATTCGTGAGTTTAATTTTGTAAATATTTTGAAAAATATTACAAAATTTATCTTTGGTTGCCTATATAAAAAATGGTTTTGAATAAATTTTCATTTTTTTATTTTTTAAAATTTAACGTTCTATCGGGCTTAAAAAGCACCCTATACATAATTTAATTTACTTGTCATATTAGGATTTAGCAGCACTTACGAAGTGAAATAACTTAGTAAATACTGCCTAGTTTTGGGAAAATAAGCTTAATTTGTTATCATTCACATATTGATTCTTGATTTAATATTTCAACAGGTTGTTTTGATGTAGATTTTTGGAACGAATTTCCATATATGCTGGAAGTTCAATTAACGATGTCCGTCTGTCCGATTTTGAAATCAAATTGACATATTCTGAATCCTTATTAAATCTGCTATAAAGTTCTTCTACAGAAATTATTATCCCGAGGCCCCCAGATAACCGCATTAAATTTTGTGTGAAAAAACCTTGGAATTTCATAACAAATTTATAAAAATTCGAAATTGCCTTCATCACAAATTTACCACAAAAGCGAATATTTTTTGAAAAAATCTCGAAATTTTAAAAACTAACAAAGAAACCCAAATTTCTTCAAAAACCGAAATTTCGCAAACAAATTTAGAAAAATTCGGAAATTCACCACAACATTGAAAAACTTGAATAAAGAGAATTTTTTTTATATCCAAAAATTAAATTCAATAAAAAATCGACATTTTACGAAAAAAAAAACAAAAAAACATAATTCACTATATTTTGAATATTCACCACAAAAATTTTAATTTCACCACCATTTTGTTATTTCGCCAAAAATCAAAATCAATAATTTATAAAAAAAAAACATAAAAATTTAACAAATACGTTATTTAAAAAGTATATAAAAACAAAAACCAATACGAAAAATACACCACAAGCGATAAATTCCAACAAAAAAAAAAAAAATAATTTAAAACTTCTCAAGAAAATCAAAATTTAGCAAAATGTTTAAAAACTATAACTTAATCCGAAAAATGAAATAAAGGACATTTTACCATAATTTGAGAATTCACGAAAATTCACCACAAAATCAAAGTGTAGTTGCAAAATTTTTAATTACAAAAATATCACAAAATTCTAAAAACTAGAAATTTTAACAAACAAATTTCGAATAAATTAATTTTTTCTTTAAATGTATGTAAAAAAAAGCATTACGTATTTTTTACTTTAAAAAATGCATTATTTTTTTTAATTTATATTCGACTCGCATTTGCAAATAATTGTTAAATTAATTTCAATATTTTCCTTGAGCTCTTATTTAAGTTGCAACCTGATTCTCTTCCCTAAGCTGTTTGTGTGTTTTTCTAGTAAATGTTGATTAGTCAAAAATTTGCTCTCTTTTTTAGGCTAAAGAAATTCCAAGGAATTCCTTTGAACATATATACATACATATGTATATATGTATATCTCTCCACAACAGACATTTTAACGCCAAGCATAACTAAAAGATACAAATGATTACGAATTATTTCACACGCAATTTTTAATCGTCAAAATAATGAAAAGAACTAAATCAGCATCTGTGGAACAATAGATAACACAGATGATGTCGGCAACGATCAATATGATCTGGAATTGATCGATTGTACGATGTCAAAACTGCCACGCGACCGCAAAACCTACATCGACCTGAGCATTTAGTTCACTACTGAAATTTCACAAAAACACATAAAAACAATAGTGCAAATTCAAAAGAGTACATTTTAACACAAAAGAAGGTTTAAGCGATAATTACAGGTTGCCTTAAGGTCGTGTAACGCCTTTGCAATGTCCTTATGGGAATAAAATAGTCTAACAAAGTTTTAATTAGCGGCAAAATATATCATATACAAAATGCGAGCTAGTTTTTGATTGTTTAAGGGAAAAGTAAATAAATGCAAAAGTATATACAAGTTACCTGTGTATGCACGCATATGTGTATGTATGTAAAATCTCGTCCTTGTCAAGATCGCATTAGGCGGGTTTGATTTTAAATTTTGACTATTTGATTTTCCACATTTCAGTTACAGTCTTTGTTTAGGGCTGAACAAAGCATTTTTCATTCTTCTTATATTTGCTTGCTTGTTTTCGAATCAACTATTGTTTTGCAATTTAATGTATTGTTACTTAACAAAAGACAGGCTTATTCGTGCAAAGTGAGTTTCAAAGTAAATGAAAAATAGTACACACATACTTTTCTCGTACGATCATTTTGTTTTGCTGATTATACGATGGCGCTAAGTGAATGTAGTTTGATTCTTACAAGTGATGCAAGTGAATAAATTTTAAGATTATAAATATTTTTATCAAATTTGCTATACAGATCCCCTACAGAAATTCTAAACCTGAGGCCCCCAGACCTGAATGTTGGACCGAATTAAAAATTTTGAGAAAAACCTCAACATTTTAAATAAATATTTTAAATATGCAAACCGAATTCCTCTGAAACCGAAATTTCACAACAAATTTGGCAAAATTTTAAATTCATTACAAATTCGAAAATTCACCATAAAATTAAAAAAAAATTAAATTCAATAAAAATCTAAATTTTACAAAAAAAAAAAAAAAAGAGACGCAAAATTTAGTAAATATTGAAATATTTCTACGAAATTTTAAATTTCGGCAAAATGTTGTTATATCACCCACAAGCCGAATATTCACAAAAATCAATATTTTATGAAAATATTGAAATTTTAACAAAATCAATGTTAAACAGATACATGAAAAAATCAAATTTCACCACATGTGGGTAATTCACAAAAAAAAAACAAATTATAGATTTTATCCAAAATTTAAATTAATCTCAAAAATATAATAAAAAATTGGATCTCACCATAATTTGGAAGCTCACTAAAATTCACTAATTTACCACAAAGTCAAACTATAGTTTTCCAAAAAATCGAAATTAAAAACACGAAATTTCGCCCAAAAAAATTACGAAAAATTCTGAATTTCGCCAAAATTTAAAATTTTAAAAAAATCAAGAATTTATTAAAAAAACGTTAAGCTCTCAGAGCAAATAAGGAAAACAAATTAAAAGAGCAGTAATTAAGAAAAACCACTTCGTATATTAACCGAAAATGTTTATATTAAAACGAAAGAAGAGTTTCAATGTAAAAAAAAGACGACTAAGACAGGAGGCCTAAAATAAAGTCCTTTGGCACCGGGGAAAAGTCTGTAGTACATTTTTAGTAGTTCATACTTTTGCAAAGGGTAGGTATATAAGATTCGGCACAGATAAATATAGTTGTTTTATTTGTTTTCAATTACTATAGGGCGTAGGTCCATTGGAACGGGTACTTAACTTTTGCCATTGAAGGAATTAATAAAATCTAATCTTTATGATTATAATTATTAATATTTAAGAGGAGGACGTACATATAAGTATCTCGAAAATCAAGTCAAATTACAGACCTTTTATTCGAAAACTTTTTTATATAAACTTTCTTAAATTGTTAAAACAATTACGGAATAGTTTGCTAAAATCTTGACAAACTTGTCTTGTAACAAGAGACGGTTGGGACAGCATCTTGGGATGGGTAGGACAATGAAGAAAAATTTTGGAGAGGCTCTCTCAAAGTGCGAACATATTTATGGCTAGTCAAGACGTAGTTTAATACCACAGACAGTGGTACTGCTGATAAGTTCACAACAACAAAACTGCAAAAATCGAAAAAAAATAATGGCTTCTAAAAATTTGTTTCATTACGAAGTCGCTATTTTATTTTCCACAACTACAGTGTCGTTTTCGCTGGAAATTCCCTATAGTAATTAAATGAGTAATTCTTGTCATGGTGTGAACTTTAATAACTGAAATCAGATTTCAGTACTTTCTGTGTAGAGGTGTAAATATTTTCAACATTTGCAGTACCCAATACCCATGTAATCACCCATTGGCATAAATTTCCCGACTCTTATGTTACACTATTTTGTTAGAGCATCTGATGAATCATTTTTCAGTTTTTTTGCCCAGCAGCGAAAATATTGTGATCGAATTGTCCCGCAAGTGAGAAAAAACGTGTGGTTTTAAATTAACGTAATCCAAAACTATACAAAATATTCTGGTGAATATGATATTGATTTGCAGTATTGTTCGAAATTAGTCGCCATTTTCCAGTGTAAATTCGAACTAAAAATAAGTTTCTTCAAATCAACTGAGCCCGAGTACCATCCTATTAGAGATAGTCTCTCAAAAAAATTAAACAAACAAAAATATTTTTTGGTTTTTCGCGAATTTTCTGGGTAACTTTTTAAAATATTCTTTTCATAAGAAGGTTCTTCACTTTTTTATTTATATACTTAGATACTTCAGACTTTCTTCGCTTACATGTTACATATCATTACATGTCAAAATAATAATGTTTAATTATCCAAACTTGTACAAAGTTAAAGGTTTATCCTGAACCAAAATCTTTAACGGAAAAATATATCAGCGTTTAAGTCGCATCCATAACTTGTATGTACTACTAATCCCAGTTTTTCTTGGTGTAGTTAAAGCTTTGAAATTCAGTCCAATAAGAGTCTAAATGAACTGTTGTCAGTTCAATGAATTAGATGCTATACATCAGAATTAATACAAAATATGTCGCACATCCACTTCAAAAATCAACTGGTCGATTACAGTGTAGTGCAATTAGTATGTTTTTATACAATTTGGAATAACAAAAACAAGGTAGCCTTTTTTGTGTGGTTAGACAAATTAATAATAGGCAACTTCCATATATTAAGTCGTAATTCGGGATGTGTCATATTTGAAGTGGGTGTGCGATATGTTCATAGTTTAAAAATCATCACAACTACTTCTTGCTATATTGTACCAATGGAGCAATTTTGTTCTATAAGCTTTTTTCTGCAGTGAAACGTACAATTTTCACCGGAAGTTTTATAATTCGAATGACTTTTCAGCAGCAGTGAGAAGTGCCATGAGTATCTCCGTCATATGGCAGGCACATATAAGGTATGTGCACTGTCTAAGGGTTAACAAAAGACATTGGTCTATTTGCTTTTTTCCGATCTCAGTAGTGTCAAGCTTACACTTTGTACACTTACGCTGCATCCTGTGCCAGTCGCGTACTTTGTGCTATTAAGCTTTGAATATTTATTTTTCACTGGAAAATTTAACGAAGGTGACTACATTGGTTCAGCATAGTTTGCCACAGAACTAACTTAATGATGTAGTAAGTATTGAGATGTAGATTTTTGTAACGAATTTCCGTCATCCCTTGTCAAGTTTGGTTTGGAGACAAACCGGGTTCGACTATGTACCACCTTCAGTGTAATTTTTCGTTCTATTCTATTGAGATGTCTTTGCCTTTGCCGGCATCTGAACCAAATTCTCCTCATAACTATTTACTAAACTGCTTAAAACGCATTTTATATAAAAATTCGTTTAACTTTTAATAATTTTTTATTATGAAAAGCTTTAAATTCCATTACCTCAAGATTCGGTTAGCAAAATAACCATAGCATAAGCCCATTAATTTTTTTTTTTGTTAAACATTTAAGCAAAACTTTTCAGTTGAAAATAATTAATGTGCAAACAATTGAGCAACAATGATTGCAATGTAATGCATAAACAGACTTTTTAATCTCCACTTGTAATGTGGGAATTGTGTAGTCTTGAAATACCTTTAATAAGTATTTATTTTTTTAACATTTCCTTTTCTAAATTGCCAAGCACTTGTTGCTAAATTCTATTGTTATGTCTTACATACATATGTGTTCATATATTTGTTAACAATAGAATTTGGCAACAAGTGCTTGTTAGTCTTTGTTCTAAAATCCTTTTACCGAATTGTATTTGTTTACTTTTTAATCCTTATTAATCCAGATATTGGCAATAATTTTAAATAACATTAGCAGTATTTGTTTAGGTAAAAATTATATAGTTTTCTTTTTGTTTGAAATATTTGTTTAACATATTTTTTAATGGCATTAAAAATTTGTATTGTTTGCTTCTATGAACGAGCATTCGTATGTAATATTTGGCTGTGAAATTCCTGGTAATTAGAGCAGAGAATGCAACAAAACGTAAGAACAATTCAAATGTGGTAAGAGCAGATGTGCAAATTTGTGCTGTAGCCAAAGTGTCTGGAATTAATTTTAGCTTAATTTAAACGAGTGTTGGCTTATTGGTCGAAATTCGATCCCTCTACATACGAATACGTATTCAGTAAAATAAGATTTTGCCCGTGGTACTAAGCCTTATGCTAGCCAATGCTGGATATTCACACAAAGTGCACTACCGTCTCAACCTTTTCCTCAGGAGTATTTCTGGAGACTGACCCGTCCACTTCTTGCGAGGGTTTCTTCTCCAACTCTTCAGAATTTCTTCATTGGCCAATAAACAACGGAGTTTCTACAGAGATTAACCTCTTGCAAATCTTCAAGTGTCCAACTCTATCACAAGCTCACGGTCCAACGTGTTAGGAGCACTTTTGCGATTGACACGTCTACACCACGTGAGGCATTCTTGTCCATCTCTTCCGGCTGCTTCCCTTGGCAAATGTAAACCGAAGTTCCTTCAGAGAATTCACATAATTCTCACGAGTAATGGAGAAAAAGATGTCATATGAAGGGTAAGTCTGTATTAAAACTGGAGATCGACTGGTATTCATAGTTTGCATATAAGACACCAACCATCCTTTTAACTCTATCCAGTGATTGAAAAGTATTTCAAAAATGTTGGTGATTATTAGAGAGTGCATTTCAATGTTCTAGATTGGTTTAGGCTTGCCGCATATAGGGGAAATGGTTTTTTAAAGCCCCACACAGTTGCTTGATAATATAGAAATGGTAAGTGAGCAGGATTTTCCTAATAATAGAGAGAGTGCCGTTGCGATGAATAACACCGTGATAATGCTAATAATATATCGGTCCTTTCCTTAGCCTATAAATTACCTCTGAACTCAATTGTGCTAACAATTGTATGGACACCTCAGAACTTCGGCTCCAACCTGTCAGTTATTGTAATTTTCTTATGAAAATCATAAGCATGGCATGGTATCACATTTTAAACCGGGTGACAAACGAACAATAAAATTGTTAAAAAGACTTACACATACACAATTTTAAGTTAACATTTATGCTTAGCTGTGCATATGAGGATGGTAGGTCCTCTTTTCTAAGCATTTCACAAATCTGTTATTAAAAGCAGCTCTGTCTGTTATGAAAATCACGTGATTTCAAATCACTTGTGATGATATTTTCCTGTTCGGTAAGTCACACGGTTTTTGTGTTTTCGGTGTGATTTTTTGGTTTAGAAATCTCATGGAAACCGCTGATTTCTCTATCTGTAAACGGAAAATCACAAAACCAAACAATAACAAAACACACAATCGTTTTTAAAAATTATTTTTTCTTAAGTGATTTTATATGTAAAATATCTTATTTTGCCACAAAAACCAATTAAGTCTTTTGAACTATTTATTTAAGCAATTTATTACAAACTCCACAATAGAATGAATACTCACAAAAATAAGTAAGTGATTTAAAAACGGCAGTGCCTTAGGTGACCGGTTTAAATTCACAAATGTTTCAGTACAGAATACCTTTGATAAAAAGTGATTTCCAGGAACATACCTGATAATTTTAGGATATTTTTCGTACGAAGACTCATCAACTAATAGAGTTTATTTTTCGCTGACAGTGTCCCATAAATGTAGTGGGAAGGAAGTACTATCATTCTTTCACTCACACGTTTAAAATCTTGAAAAAACATATTTCATTACGTCACGATATTTCCCATACTTTTCTTTTGTTCGCTTGAAATTCCCTCAATAAATGATTGACACTCTGAAAAATGTTAAAACCATTATTGCGAATAAAGTAAGAATGACCTTTTAGTTTGGCATTTCAAACCACTGTCCGTCCGGCAGCGCTTTTATTACAATTTTTTTTACCCAAATATTTGTTTACTCTTGCTTACATTCTTTGAAATGTTGGGATAGAAAGTATTTCCTTTATTTATATTTAACACAAGTGGGTAAGTGTTATAAATTAAGTATGATGTGCATGATTGCGGTCATACGAGGATATGAGGTAAAGTGTTTTTTTTTGTTCGTGTAAATGTTATTACATGCATGTGGTTTTACAAATCCAAAATTTTTATGTTTGTTGACCCATATTTATTAAAAGTTTAACAAATAAAAAACATATAATTAAAAAAAAAAGCAACAACGGTGAACATGCAAATTGTTTGTCCTACATTTGATGGCTTCGCATAATTGTTTTGTTAGTGGTTCGATATTAAATTTTCGTTATTGAAAAAGTGTGACAAGCATGACACCATAAGTGATAAAAATATATCACATAAAATTCGTTTAAAATTTACAACAACGAACAACCGTTAAATATTTGATTATTTTCACCTAAATCCCCACCGACAAAAGATACTAATCGAACATGTTCTGATTGCAACATTTAATTGAATTGTTGCATTACAAAGAGTTAAAGATATGGCTTAAAATCAAAAAAAAAAAAAAAGGATCTCCAGACAACTCAGACACTAATGTCCATTTCGTACGTGCTGTTGTCCTACCGTTTTATACTATTACGACTTCTGGTTTAAACAAACTGTTAAATGCTTAGCAGGTAAAGCATATATTTGACTTGACAAATTGATTTTGTTTGGTATGTGCTACTACTCGTATTGAAAAATATTCTCCTGGCAGATACTAGTGCATTCTAGATATTCAATTAGACTCATAGAAAGTGTATCACTAATAGTCATCACATAAATATTAAAGACCAAACTATGAGCTGACGTTTATGGCTTCTTCTGAAAAAAAATTGTACAAAAACAGTTGTTATCTTAATGAGGTCGTATCATGTTGCGTTATTGTTTTGTAATTATTCGCTTGATCACAATGAATGAACAGACGATGACACTCTCTTTTAGAAACGTGTTGGGAAACAAATGCGAAACAAATCTTGGAGTGTCACGAGATTGAAAAATATTGTGTAAATAAATATGTTTAGGACTGATTCACAGCTATTCGTAAGACAAAAGAATATAATGCCGATTTAATGAAGATGAATATGTTCGCGTTAAAAAAAACTTCTAGTCTTCATTTAAAAGAATAGCCAAAAAACATTAAAAACAACAAACAAATTATTATTAAAAACTTGAAAAAGTGTGGAGTAAATTGCATTATTAATAATTTGGTCTTGGGCCCCTTTTCTCAAAAGTACAAATTATAAATTTTCAAGTAACAATTCTACAAGCCTTGTGGCAGAAAATTTTAAAGAGAGCAAATAATTTTTAGAGGAACCTTTGGCTGTATTAAAATTTTCATCACATACCTACATCTAATCCTCTGTTTACACGATAGATTCGTTCCAAAAATGATGTGTTAAAAATCGTAAAAAGACATTGCCTAAATGAAAGAGACGAAAAATTGCAATATTAAAAAATTCTTGTTAGAGTTTATTCAAGAAATTATTTTCCGTGCCAAGACGTTTTGATTAATTATATACATACATACATACATACATACATACATACATACATACATACTTTCTCACCATAAACGCATCCGTTTGCTGTAATATCACTACTATTAAAATTATTTGGCATTTCAATTTCTGATTTAGACACATGCCGGTCTTTTAGCGTCTTAAGAAATAATTGGCGATTTTGATTTTTGTGACTTTTGAAACAGAACTTAGAAAAGGGTCAACTGTTAAACGAACTGTCATACTGCCCTCACTTTTTGAAATTTATAATCAGTATACTGTGACAAATCACTTTAAAACGCTACTAAATTATCCAATTTTACTAGGTCGTCACTGGCAGGCAGCAAGGTATAGCGTGCCGTAACTGAGTGCGCTATCAGAAGTTCTGACTTATACCTCGTATAAAAATCCCTAATCCACGTTATAACAGCATGCGAATTCTGGATACAAGACCATATTCAGTTTCTTTCTGTGGGTTGATATTTCTATCGATTATTCATGACAATTATATGAATTTCCTGAAGGAACTCCAGTTTTAATTTGCCAAGGGAGACAGCCGGAAGAGATGGATAATAATGTCTTGCGCGGGATGTACGGGTTAACCTCTAAAGGTACTAAGGCATTAGACTGCAAGATTCTGATAGGGATAGACAATGAAACCTTGCAAGAGGTAGAGAGGTTAATCTCTGTATGAAAGAAGAAATTCTGAAGAGATGGACAAGAACATCTCGCAAGAGGTGGACGGGTCAGTCTTCAAATATACTCCAGAGAAAGAAGCTACGACGGTAGCGCAAATTGTATGTAAACTTCCGGCTCTGGCTAATATAAGGCTTAAAACCACAGGCAGGCACTTGGTTGAGCTAAGTTTTAAACAAATGGGGAAGAAGGCTGATAATTAACAGTCCATAGTCTGAAATCAGTACAATCAAGAGTAAAGGCTACTGTTAGCACGAGACTAAATGGAATAAAGGTATTTGTAAATTACAAATGGCTTGCCTGAAATCAATTCGAGGACAAAAGGGAGTCGGAAAAGAAACCATAAAGTAAGTGGCCTGCTTCGATATCCCCTCCAAACCTACATTAAATAATGAAACAAATAATACGGATTAAATTTGAAAATCAGTCGTCAACAGATTCAATGTTTTATCGCAAAATTGTGTTCAGCGATGAGGCTAATTTTTGGCTTAACGGGGTTTTTATTAAACGAAAATGCCGGATATGGAGTGAAACCAGTTCACATCAGACCCTAAAGACTCCATTACATCAAAAAAAAATGGTGCGGTTTACACGCTGGAGGCATCATGTCTTTAAAAATGCTGGACATCCAGCATACGCTTTATCAAGAACAGCCGCGCTGGCCATGTGCCCGAAATTGTTTTCAAAATTAATGCCAGGTATTGATTTCATTTTGTATGTCATTTTTTGCAATTTAAAGTTCTCAAAAAAACAGCCTATATGTGAATAGTCGTACTTATAAATAAACGAATATATTTAATCCACTTCCCTTTGTGCCGTGATATGGATGATTTTTTTTAGAATACCGAGTTTTGTTTTTAATCCTTACAATAGACCCACAATTGACCTTGCCAATAACAAAATTAACTGACAAATGTTGGATGATATAAAGAGACCATAAAAATATTTTTTTTACCAAAAGTATTGTTTTGTGAAAAAGAAACGAAAAGTGAAAATTATGTTTTTTATAAAAAGCCACAATAATTATGCTTTAAAGAATAGTAGTAGCAACTAAATGTTTGAAATAAATATGTATTTACATATATTTGCAATACAATGAGAATAATAAAAGAAAATTAAACGTTTTGACCGCAAGCCATTTTTATAACAATACTATACTTTGGCACAAACAATAATAACAACAACAGCGAGAAAACGACATGCAACAAGCTACTCGATACAAAAGGATCACACAATATTGTACGTAACCATATATACACACATACAAATTTTATACAAAAGGAGTGAGATTAAATATTTGCTGTGCATGTGTATATGAATGAGTATCTGTGTGAAAAGAACGAATCAGAAAATTTTAAAGCAGGTAACAACAAGTGGCATACATTACTTTAAGCCAATCATAACAAAGGCTTAGACAAAATATATTATCTGGCCTTAATAAGGAATGGTATAAAAAGAAATTAAGGATGCTGTTAAAGCAACAGTTTCTTAAGATCTTTTTAAAGAGCAGTATCTAAATTAAGAACAAAATGTTTTCTAGTGATTTCAACGAACAATTTCATTACACACATTATCACAATGGAAAACATGACGAAGATTTAACCACTCAACTTAATAGTAGTATGGGCAATACAACAAGTCTTTTGGATACTAGTGCTTTAGAGGAACAATTCAGTTGCTTGAGCGAAAATATGGATTTAAGTTTTTACAATATGGACTTTCAAGCTAACGAATCTATGTCGGAATCAAATCATAGCAACGAATCTGGTATTGAATCGACAGCGACTAGTTTATCGACATCTACATATGAATTGGAACAATTTTATAACACTTACCAGCACAATCCCAAGTATTGTTATCTTACAATGATGTCAGCCACCGCAAGCATTAGTAGTAAAACTCCATATAATAATGCTTATGCATGTACACCGCTGAAGTTAAGTTCAACGAAATTTGCTTTGAAACGGAATCAAACACATGTGAAATCGTCTGCAACAAGTACCTCCTGCTCTCAAGAAGTTTTGCGCAAACGTCGTTTAGCCGCTAATGCGCGAGAACGTAGACGTATGAACAGTTTGAATGACGCTTTTGATAAACTGCGTGACGTTGTTCCATCTTTGGGCAACGATCGTCGTCTATCGAAGTACGAAACTTTGCAAATGGCTCAGGCGTACATTGGCGATTTGGTCAAGCTGTTGACGCGGGAATATTAACAGTTTGATCCGAAAATGATCTGTAAATATTTATTAACTAACATAAGTGTTATTTAGGTTAAGAGTTTGAAAAATATTGTTAATATCAAATAAATGGTTGATTAAAATATGAATTATTAAAAATTCGCCAAGGTTTATATTTACCTAAATTTGCTTCTCTAATATCATGATATCACGATATCGCTTCCCATTGACAGTTACCGTTACGCCGTTTTCAGTTTCTAAGAAGTAAGGTCCACTGATTCCTCCTGACCAAATTGCATACCAGACTGTCTCTTTTAATGGATGCAAAGGTGACTGATGAATAATTTGAGGGTTTTCCATTGCCCAGAACTGACTATTCTGTTTATTCACATATTCATTCAAATGATCATTATCATTATGATTTTTTCATGAAAATCGGGGTTGTCATGGGTAAGCTGTATCATCCTATTGGCATATGTACTTCAGCGTAAATGGTCTTCTGGAAGAAGCCCTTGTGTCAACTGAATCTTAAATGGAAACAAATGCAAATCTTTGTGCAAAATTGTGGCCAAAGTTGTTATTTGAATACCAAGCTCCTGAGTACGATGTGGAATTGAGGTTGATGGATTGTTTTGAATATTTTCTTGAACAGCAGTAATATTTTTAGCCGATCTTGCAGTACGTTGTGATCCATGCTTGGGCCTATCAGCTACGGTCCCACTTTCTTCGAAATCATTCACTACATGATAAGTAGTGCGTCTTGGCACGTTGTTTCTCCCGAAAACTACACGTAACATTCTCATCGTCACAGTAAACGATGATTGATTTTGATAAAATGTTTTAACGATTAAAACACACACGTTGGTTTACCGAATATTCTTCCATAATAAATTCACCACGTCTCTACTTCACGACTGTCGAATATGAACTGTCAAGATGGAGGCAAAACAAAGTAGTATACCTTCCCGGTATAATAACATCTGAATAAAAAAAAATTATTAAAAATTATAACTTCAAAAACAATCCACATATTGTACTCAAACTCATTCATACTGTAGTACAAATATTATCCCTGCGTCAAATTTTTGCCAAGTGGGTCTACCCTCTAGACGCATTTGTGCGGTAACTTGCGAAAATTATAAAATTATAGTACAAAATAACGTTCCGCGAATTTAGATAATTAAATTTGTTTAAGTATGAAACTTTTAATATGTACACTCTCGATCATATGATTAGCGTCACTTAAATTGCTGTTTTTAGTAGGCCATATCTTTTTCAATTTTTTGTCGACAGCTAAAATTTTACTAACATCGGTAAAGTGCCTTTTCCTAAGGTTACAAAAATGTCAACAACAAAAAATAAAGTTTGTTTCAATAGTATCTTAAAGTTCCTTTTCCAGCAAAAAAACTTAAACAATTGAAACAAAATTGGTTTTCGTTGTTGATTATTTTATATTTTACACATTTTAGTAGTGGGTGCTACCCAAATGTACCATTTTTTTTATTGAATCATAAAGTGACATCAAATAATCCCAAGAAATCTCTTTAAATTAGTGATTCCTTATCCTCGCATTGCATTTCCCCAAACTTTCGATTATATTTAGATCGGTAGGATATGGTGGCCAATTAAGAAGCGAAAATTTTGGTTTGAAATTAATTCTTTTACAACTCTGGCATTATATATAGGAGCATTATCTTGTTGCAGAATCCATGGAATTGTTCATTTACTTTACGGAGCGTTGATTGTACTAAAGTCTTGTAAGTTTCTCAAGTCATGTATGCACTTTGAAATTCTAAATGGATTGTGCCGTAATACGTTAACGTAACGTAACCCAGACCATAACACCGCCATCTCTGCTCAGATGACGAATTAAAAAAAGCTCCTCTTTTCTTTTATCGTGAAAATAATAATTATAGCCTTTAGGCCATCCAAGTTACAGTCTTGTTCGTCACTAAATACTGCAGTACAGATTTTCTTTGCGCACATTATTCAGCGGTGGTTTTTCGTCACTTTTTTCAGGTATTCACAGCTTGTAAGAGACTTTTTCGCTGTTGACATACTGGCCTGAATACAAACTTGAATTCAGATTTTTGAACCTGGAAGAGCACCTTGCCGAGGGTAAACATCGTTTTTGGCTCTTTCCGGTAAATTTCAAATATAGTTTTAATCATATGAACGGAAAGTTTTATTATTTTTTTTAAGGACCTTTAAAATACTGTTCGCTTTAAACTTTAATGTTGTTATTATTTTTGTAACCTTTCCAATGGTAGCAAAATTTTAGCTGTCGAAATAAATTAAAAAATATAACAGAAATTTAAATGATTCTTGATTTGATGTTCCAACAGGGTGTTTTGATGTAGAATTTTGGAACGAATTTCCGTTATCTCTTGTCAAGTTTGGTTTGGAGACAAACCGGTTTCGGCTATGTGCCATCTTCAGTGTCATATTTCTCATGGTTATAATCATCGAATCGAAAGTGTATTTACATATTTACATACATATTTATGTATTTACCCATAAATATTATTAATACACAAACTATTACTGATACCAATGCTATAGTAATCCAAAATGGACAGGATTCTTAACATCTATTTAGTGACTTGTTACACAATATCTAAATGATAGCGATTTTCCCATGCTATAACAACGTCATTGGTAAAGTGGCAGATCATGGAAGGTGTTAGAACTCGAACCGGTCCCTATCCCCAAAGAATTATTCACGTGTGATAATTTCCATGGAAGTGCTGCTCCCACTACGGATTTTAAAACATTTTGTTTAAGTGTGGTGTATCTGTGGTTGACTTTTCAAATTTAAAATACAGAAAAAATTAAGAATATTGAGTTGTTCCATGAAGTTCGATTTTATCCTTTGTTTAAGGCTCTTAGATTGCGATTACACTGAAAGCATTTGCCATCGTTTTGCAATATTTCAAGTTTCACAGAAACAGTCGGTATGCCATTATTTACGGATATCGGCAGTAATAATATTTCATGAGTATCAATTAGGATATGAAGATAATGCACCACCGCTTGTGACGGTCTCGAAACAGTTTCACTTTCTGACGAGTATTAGTCTCGTGACCTAAGAGGCAAGATCTAGAAAGTGACTGCAGAAAACTTAAAAGCCTTGATCCACGAAGCTGTCAGCAATGCTTTTTTCTTTCACAAATTTACAAACTGAGATAACGAATAATTTGAATGCGATCTCTCCAATTAAAGACGGTTGTCAGGCACCACATTTCTCAAACATAAAGTCGTGAAATTTCTAGTTGTTTTCAAAAAATTGCGGATCGGACCGTTCATCCAACATAGTAAGCAATGTTGATGTCGCTTTCGTATCGAAGCGGCATGCTCGATTGTTTAGATATGATACAAGTTCAGACGTGTGGTTTCCCAGGACATCTTGGTCAAAAAGCAACGTTCATACCGTTGTGGCAGTGCGATTTATATTTTGAATACTAGCCAAGCCCGGCGCGCGTTGCTACGCCCTTTAATGAGCTCAATATGTGTGCAACGTTTCAGAAAAATCGGTCCAGTGGAAGTACCTCAAAATGATAACTTATTTTTAATGGGAGTGGCACTGTCCACTTTTCTAATTACGAAATTGTATAATCATGAGATTTCAATATGTGTGCAAATTTTCAGAAAAATCGATCAAGTGCAAGTAGCTGAAAAATTAATATTTATTTTGTATGGGCGTATTTCATTTTTATGTATATGTAGATGGGCGTAGCCCCGACCACTTTTTTTTTTTAATTACCACCCATAAACACTCCCTGGAATCTGTACAACAGCTTGTCAAAGTTTGAGTCCGATCGGCTTTACGGTTTCGGAGTCTACAACTAACACACACACAGACAGAGTTTCACTTTTATATGTATATAGATTGGAAGCAGAGTTAGAATGTGTGTATTGTGTATTGTATATCGGTGAATTATTGAATTTATTTTTTGAATTTCAATATTGATCTAATAACATAAGTTAAAATTAACTCACATTACCTGCTTTTAATTCTAGAGGTAGAGCAATCAGAACCGGTTCAGATTCATAAATAACATCCACGTTACTACTTAGATACTCTAGCAGTTAAATGATATTTACTTTCGGTATTGTTAAATTTTTCGTTCTCAGCTTTCCAACTTTGTCGAAGTTGAATTTTGATAAAAATGAACTCAAACAAAGGATGAAACGTCAATGAGTTCCAAAAATGAAGTTTTTGTTATCCTAAAGGGTTTCCTAAAATGTATAATTGATTAAGATTTTAAAAGGGTTGTTCAGATAATTGAAAAAATGACAGAAGTCTACGACAAGTGAGAGCATTAAAATCGTGCAGTGGCTATTAATGTTTTCAAGAGCTTTGTAGGTCACAAAATTGAATATTAGTAATTTTATTGTAGATTTTTGAGAATTTTTCATTTTACCAAATAGGACAAATTCTTTTCCAATTATGCTAACATACGGCATGCGTCTGCCTTTATTTAAGACACAACGGTATGTCTGTTGAATTCAGTGCCCCATATAATCTGAGAAGCAATGTTCAGTTGTTTGGCAACAAAAAGTTGATCGGAATTTCTTAACTTGCCTAATCGTCAGTACATAGAGAATGATAACCTGGCTGTGTGTGTGTCTTTTTAAAGACTCCGCCAACCCATGGCAGAATTAAAAAAAATATATATATAAAATTCGAAGCCTCCTATAAAAGATTTTTACTCAACAAAATCCACACTCTTTGAATTTAAAATATTGTTTAACACAAATATTTTTCAATTAATTTTCTGATAGAAACAAAACTGACATACATATACAAGATCCATCCTTAATCAGTAAATTTCCCAATTTGTAATAAAAAACATTTATTTGTTTTCAGAAGAGCTTGTTAATTTGACAGCCGTTTCTTGTGGTATCCTGTAAGGAATATTAAGTGGTGGGCGTTTTCCAAAGCAATCACAACAATGTTTAAAAAAACACAAAACAAACGAATGCCGCAGTATAATTTGATGCGTGCCGACCAATGCACAAGAAGTCTGATGATGACTTCCTGATTACATTTCCGCATTACAAGCCAGTAACATAGAAGACAGTTTTAATTCATCATTATGCTGCTGATCTAAAAAATACTAATTAGCAAAAACAAATTAATGTTAACAGGTAAAAAAAAATTATGCCTAAACAAAGTAAATGATTTAGAATTAAGTTTTACTTGATTTAATACATAATTTTTGGTTTAGTTCTATTTGTTTTTTTTTTTAATTTACACATTCTATCGTTTTTAATTAAAATTTTAGTATTGCTTAAAATTTATTTAACATATTACACAATATTTGCAAACATACTTATTTTTGTAATATACATATATTTAAATTAATATTTAACAATTGCTTACATATTAAGATCCTAACTAAATAATGAGATTTTTGTGTAGATTGAAGTACATATTTCGATATTCATTATTATTAATCATATTATTTTTAACTTATCTTTAATATAAAGATATTGTAATGTCAATAAGGCTGAAAAAATACTTGAAAACAAAAAAATTATGGTAAATAAAATTTTTGTTAAAAAAAAAATAATATAAATTCAAGTATATGTACTAGTTCCGATTTGCGAACGTATATACATATGTAATTACATATGGATGCGTTATGTTATACATATGGTTTGGTGTTATTCATCGGAATCTAATGAGGCAGTTTGATGTGTGGCCATGCCATGACGCTTTTTTTTATTTATTTAGTCCTTACAGACTATTTACATATTAAATTGCTATTCAAAAATCAGGAATTAAAAAAAATTATCCTTTGCTTAATTACATTTGAACTTAAATAAAAATCGGCAAATTGAAACAAATTATTAAATTGACGATATATGCGCGTAAAAGGATCTGCTAAAGCATAATAACGAATACAAGGACAAGGAACATTAAATCGAATATTACTTAAAAGAAATTCATAACAAATATTACCATTAATAAATAAGATTAGTCACATAAAAGTTACATTTAACTGTTTTAGAATAAAGTTGTTTTTGAACATTCTCAGTAATGGGCATCCCATATCGTTCATTTACTCAAATAACGTCATAACTCAAAAAATGTATTTTTGGAGTTAATGATGCAGAATTGTTCGCTGTGTCATGCTTTATATTGTGTATAATTTTCATCTTTATATCTTTTCTACTTTTCACTTTTGAAGAGTATATTCCGTAATTTTTTTAAGGTACTGTGAGCATATAGAAAACTTCAATCGGGTTTATCTTGAAAGGGCATTTTTTGGGTTATGACGTTGACAGAGTTAATGAGCGATATCCATATTAAAAAATAGGATCGAAGAACTCTTTTGCCGACCATTTTATAAAAGCAAAAACACCTCTAGCCATGTTAAAAGTTAAAGTATTATGTGAAACGAGGTTTAATTTAGGATCAAGTAAAATTCCAAGATCCAAAAAAGTATTTACTAACTCCAACTGATGACCGCTCAGAGAATAGTTAACAGCAATATAACTATTACGAGAAAATAGAGCTTAAGTTGCGGTCTAGTTTGCTTGAAAGCTTTAATTTAGTTTAAGTTTAAATAACTGGAGTGCGCATTCTTAATAGAACTATTATTTATTTCATTATAATACACATTGCCTTTGGGTTTTTTTCTGGTAAACCGATTTAAATTTACTAATAAATTTAATATTGTATTTTAGATTTTCAATAGATAAACCGGCTGGAGAATACTCCAAGATCCTCTTAAGAGCTTATAAAAATAAAGACGCTAAGTATAAGTAATGATCGCCTTTCATTAATTTTCATAACGTGGTTTAGATAAAAAAAAATCTTTAAAAATATTTGCATCAGATTTCGTTGGTGGCTAGCTTTAACAAGGTAGTGTTTGATTTTTAAATTTCTCAAGCTAAAATGTGACAGCGAAAATATAATTTCAAAAGGACATGTCTGTCATTCACAATTGACTTTCTTTCATGTACTTAAAAGTTCAAAAATATTGAGATCTAATTTAATCTTTATCGTACATACATATATAGTCGTTTTCATATCGATAGAAGATGAACATGAACGTAATTATGATTAAATATATTATTGTTTCAATTAAAAATGTCTAACAACTTAGTTAACCAATTTTTATCGACTTATTTGTAGTGACACGATTTCGAAGACGTTCCCATTAAATCTACTTGCAGGTCATGCTCGAGTGTATTGTTAAAGAAAATTATAATTATGTAATTAATTGTTAGGCTTAAGTTTGTTTCTTATTCTTTCTTCTAAGATATGATAACTTGGAGTACAGTAAAATTTATAATTTTTAGTAGACAACGAGCAGAATAGAATACCTTTGCCATGCCGTCACACACGTTATCAATACTTTTTGTGTATTTCTAATAATTTTGTGCGAAGCGCCATAGAAGAAAATGCATTCCATTCTGTTCATTGTCTAATAAAACTTTTAACTTTTACTATATTCAAAGTTATCACATAAAACAAAATTTTCTTAACAAAAAGAAAAAAAAACAAAATTATGCCTAACAATTACTTAACTTGAATAATTCTAGGTCGGCAATTTTACATTTTTTGTCTAGATAAAAACTCTTCCTGCATTAAGTTTGTACTTCATACCGGTCACCACTTCCGTTTTTTATGGTATTTTTTTCCACTCCATACATAAGTATTTAATTGTCAGCAGAATTTTTGGTAACATTAGTAATTTCTCTAACTAAAGTAATATTTTATACTGAGACTATCTTTCAAAGCCTTAAAATGTTCCTAAACGTTTTTACATTTCATGTATTCTACAAAGCTACTATAGGTATCCGTTTATTATTTAATTTAAATGTTTGCAAATATATTGAAAAAAAATTCATTACTCAAGCATCTACAATAGAATGTCGTCATGAACACACAAAAAAAAAAAGGAAAGATCAGTTTGACTTTTAGCTTAGAGAAATAGTAAGTCAGTCATATTCCACATTAGGAAAAAGTTATCCATGCACTCACTTTATATTAACACCGAAACTTTATTTCAGAAACCTGCAACCTAACAAACAATAAATGTTAAGATTTTAAAAATTCTGTATTTTTTAAGCTATTCATATTATTGAATCTTTCTAGAATGAGATACAGGTAAAATCTGGGGGTTACTCTGTAATTCGATTCGAAACAGAAATCATTCGAGCATGTTTCCCTTCGCTTAGACATTACTTAGTTATTCTGGTATATGATTGAAATCGATGGATTCGAAAAGAAAACCATTTTTTCCAAACCAAGAAGGGAGGAATGATAACACAGGTCAACAATCACTCTGCGGCTTAGAGTTTTTTCGTTAATTTCGATACAAGTGCCTACCAATTAAATTTTTTGTAATGGACTTTGGTTCTCGAGGTATAACGTTAAATAAAAAATGAGGAGGTTGCAAAACGTAATTTGCCCTAACTGAAGAACTAATTTATTTAAAATAAATATAAAAAAATTGATTAAAAAAAGTGAAAGTTTTGCCAAAAATTTTTTTTTTTAATAATAAAAATTGTTTTTTTCGCTACAACTCTCCGAATATCTCCTAACCTATACGGCATCAAAAGCTACTCTGTAGACGATAGATTATAATCCTATTCGAAAGTTTTAATAGTAGTGTAAATAATATACACAAAATGACAATTCTTAAGGCATTTTATTATTTCTAAAACCTTTTCTGACTGCTTCTAAATAAGTTAGGTTTTTTTTAACATACTTTGATCTTCCCAGTATTTTTACGATATATTTATTTGTAGAATTTTGGAACGAATTTCCGTCATCCCTTGTCCATTTTGGCTTGGAGACAAACCGGTTTCGGCTATGTGCCATCTTCAGTGTCATTTCGTTCAGATCGAAAATTTAACATTTTTTTCGAGTTAAAAAGCAAATTGCCCATATACACGAAGAAACATGTTACAAATATTATAAATACTAATTATCCAGTCAGTAAAACTTTTAAAAATGTCAGTGCCTTTTAGATATACAAATGTTTTTAAATTTTCTTCGAAGGAACTAAACTCTTGGTGAGGCGGAGATGAGCTAGAGGCAGGGGGCCCTCACAAGGTGAGATTTTTTAATTTTTTGCTAATAGGTCCGAAACTATTATTTTTAGCAAAATTTGTTTTATTTGGAAGTTAAAGCTGACAAAAGTCCCTACGAAAATGTTCCTTAGCATTTCATACGCCATATCAACCACTTTGGAATTATAAAATTAAGAATAAACAAGAAAATTAATTTATACCCCCAGTCAAATGAGGCATTAAAAGGAAAAAATTAGAGAATTTTAAATTTGGCGCAATTGGTCCTTGGTACATTTATTTAACGAAATTACAGTCCTGGTGCTGGAGAGGCGAGTAAGAGGGAGGGGCCCAACTGCTAATAGGTCTGAAACTATAACTTTCAACAAAACTTACTTCATATAAAAGTTAAAGCTGACAAGATTTCCTACACAAATGTTACGAATTATTTTTTAGGTAAGACCAACCAAACATTTTGGAGTTATGAAGACAAGAAAATCATTTTTGGAAAATTCAAAGTAATTTTTTTAATTGTCCGTTTAGAACGTTTCTATTCAAGATATGCGCACTTTGGGGGATGATACATATTTAGATGCTCGCGATTACTTCTTAAGGCAAATACAAAAATGCTCACGGTTAAACAATTAAACCACCATTTTTTAAATAGCATATGTAAATGTTACATCGGAGTGCTTGATTTTGTAAAATTATTAGTAATTGAATCATGCCCATTGATTCACGCGTGCCATATATAAATCAACACTTTTAACTCAACTAAGGACTTATAATTTACTTTTTAGCAAAACTTTAGTAAGGTAATTACTGGACTGGACCAAATTTTAATTTTTTTATTTAGTCTCTCTCCACTTGATAAAAAAAATTATTTTTTTAAATACTGTATTGACTGAAGACAAGATTTCCTTAGGAATCGTGGTATAAAATACAAAAAACTTCTTATTTTCGTTGTTTCAAAACAATTCCGGTTTTGAGGTGTCAGAAAAATATAAAATTGTGTTGAAAACTTGAATACAGAAACGCTTTTTCGGAAAATTCTCAGAAATTTTTTAAATTTCAAATTCGTTTGAAACCAAATTCAAACTTTTCCATGTCAAGTGTAGGATTTCAAAAATCAAAACAAATTTTCAAATCAAATTTAAACAAGTTATAATTAATGCTATTATATATACATACATATATATAAATTTAATAAACGAAAAACAACATACATTTAATTTAATGCAAAGGTTGTTCAGAAACAGCTGATGGCAAAGTCATCGTAGTATCCTGGAAATAATTGCTACAATTGGCTGAAGTGGTGGATCCAACATCCATTCTATTGACTGAATTCTTGGGCTAACAATTCTTGGGCTTTGAATTAGTTATATTTTCTACTTGAAGTTTATTAATTTATTCTCCGAGAAATCCACTAAAAATATTGAACTGAATAAGTCTGATTTCGATTTTCAAAATGATGTATGTGATGTGAAAGTCTGATTTAAATTTTTAAAATTCTAAATTTGATATGAAAAAGCCTGATTTTGATTTTTAAAATTCTAAATATGATATAGAAGAGTCCGAATTTGATTTTTAAAATCCTGAATTTGATTTTAAACAGTCCGAATTTCAAATTAAAAACGTATAAATCTACGTAGAAAAAGCTGTTACTTAAAACCAGACTGTGGGGTTGCCAATTATATTTTTATTCCATAACAATACATTTAACATGCAATAATTCTAGCACCAATTACAATTACTTGTAATTGGGGCTAACTACTTGTAATTGTAATAGTTAATTTTTAGCCATTTTGTTGTTAGCAAACAGGCTACTGTGGTCGATATATGTAGATGCGTATACATACTTTATCCCCTGACGAACTCGTAACACATCTTAGGTTTTAGTAAAATCTGCATTTCATAAAAAAAAATGAGTGCTTGGACTGGTAATATTTTAAAACTTTGTCTTTATACAAAATTATTGTTAATATATTCGTTTCTGTTCACAGTATGCATACATCGCGACCAATGATTGTTGATGTTTAAAAGTAAAGTTTTTGTATAATTATTTGATTACAAATATGTACTTTCATAGTAACCACAAACTTTTTTTCAAATGTTAATCAGTTATCCTCAATTATTTACACGTAGTAATAAGTGATGAAAACACAATTAAAGTATTTAATAATTGCTGGGTATTTCAATGTCCAACTACAATAACATGTAATTACACTTCAGTCAATTAACCATTACAAGTAATTGTAATTGCAGCATTACCAATTACATTGAAATATTCCCACAACTATATCTTCGCTCCAAAACGACCAGAGTCACACTTGGCCAAATAATGTCCACTCTGCGACAGCTGTATCAATCGGCACATATTTCCCCCTGGGAATAACTTTCGACAACAACAGAGCTGTTAAAACAACAACGACAATTTAATGTATTGCTCATGTGTACTAGTTTCAAAATGTAACGTAACTAGTTGCAAAATGTAATTGGCATAACCCAAGTCTGCTTTATACATGCCACAGGTTGTTTCTAATAATAAAACACATATTTTAAAAGTTTGGCCTTTTAAAATAAGGTATGTTAATCCCTTCTTTGGCTTTTGGAATTTTAATTTTGTACGCCGTCTTGGCTAGCCATAAATCTGTTCTACCAACGTACGGATTGCTGTTCACACAGTTATTCGGCTCGAGAAGTCCGCTGATGTTGATAATCTGTTTGTGTTCAAACATTGTCCCAACAGTTGTTCGCACAACGCTGCTCTGCCATCACACAAACAAAATACTCAGGCAAAATAAGAAATATGTGCGTATGCCCTCGACTGAAAACACCCGTACATGAACTATGCTAAGAACAAGGAAACAATCTCGATGACAAACAAAAAAATTATGCTCAAAGTGAAAGGGAACGAGAACACCACAAAGTTCTTTTCGTTATTCTGCCGATGCTCTACGTGCAAACAGATATCTGGCTAGTCAAGACGGCGTGTTGAGATTTATTTATCAAAACCCGAAAAACAAACCGTGGTAATATTTTTTATTGAATATTTTAAATTAATACACTAATCGTCCTTTCTAATTATTCATATTTTTTATGAGAATAATAATGTGTTTACGTATGTAATTATGTATTAATCTTATTTATCGTGTATTAACTTCCTTTGTAATTTAATATTAAACTTAATTATCGGGTAGCATATGTAAACATATATTTTTTTTCAATTTTAAGAAGCAGTGCGATATTGAATTTTAAAATATTTCATATTGATATTAGACTTTTTTTGTTTTTACATAGAAATAAGATAGTTTGAAGAAGTATTTTTAGTTTAAAATAACAATATTTTTAAAAACTAATTCTATGTAGGTCATATGCAACTAACATGAAAAAAATAGTGCAAAAACAAAAATTAAACTGTTTGATTAATTTGAATATCGAAATAGTTTGAAAAATTAAATGTATGTTTTTAAAACTAGTTTTGATAATTGGTAAAAATACTTATATTTTAATCTATATATCTTTTAATAGGGAAAAATATGTTTATTTAAACATTTGCCTTTTCAAATAGCTTTTTAAAACTTATATAAAATATGCAGGAAACTGTGTTAAAAAGCTGTTTTTAGCCAATAAGATTATTTTCTTTGCAAATTTAGGAATTAGTACTTTTAAAGTAAATAATTATTTGCAAGAATGGTGTTTTCAAAAACAGTTTTAATATTTTTAATGTAGCAGCTATTTATTTTTAAAATAGCCGTATTCAGTATTTGCTGCAAAGGGTCTAGCAAAAGTGCAAAGACGAAATATTGTAGCTTTTTGAAGAAATCCAACAACAAAATACACAAAATTGTTGTCGAATTATAACTATTTTGCACTTGCACTTTCGAAAACCTATTTGCACCAAACACTGAATACGGCTAACGTATAAATCTAAAAACTCTTTTAAATTTATTAAAAAATATTTGTAATTTTTATGAAATCTGCCAAGTTTTTAAATTAAAAACAAGCATTTGAAAAGTTCTCTTTGGATATTTTTTCCCATTTCCAACAGTTCAGTTTTCATTTTTAATATTTACAGTTAAATTCAGTAATTATTTAATTTATATATAATTTTTTTTTTGTTTTTATTAAAACAACTCATTTGTTAATATTTTAAAATATTTAAAGAACATTTCAAATTCCTGTTTATTTTATTTTAATTACGGAATACTTAATTAAATCCAATTACTCTTTCCCCGAAATTTACCACGAAAACCTGGACCACCGCGCATGCCACCAGGGCCACCACCTCGTCCGCCGCCACGATTAAAGTAGGGGGAACCACCTCCTCTGAGAGGTCTGGGAAAATTACGAAACTGATTCTGTGGTGAATTCATCCAGCCGCGACCGCCACCCCGTCCACCAAATCCCCCACGTTCCATCAGGCTACCGTTTGGCGGCCTAAACGAACCATTATCATTTGGACCCACACTATAGGGAAAATGCATTGGATAAGGTGGTCTTGGAGGTGGGGGCGGCACACCTCCACCCATGCGATTATTTTGCCAAGGCATATGTTGCATTTGATTCCAATCTTGTTCGGACACTTGTTCCATGGCAGCTGATGCATCCCAGCTATTTGTATGTTCGTACTCTGCGGGCGTCTCTAGTAGAGGCTGCCTATGTGGAATTGGTTGAATATCCGGTTGATTATCCACTTGTGTTGAATTATTATCGTCATCATTTTCAGTCTGGATTTCAGCATTGGTTTCTTCGATTTGTTCATTTACCTCTAATTTTTGCGGTATTATTTAATTTTTATTGAAGTGTGGGAAATATAAAAGAACGTTTTACAAAAGGTTTACATTAATTTCCTGACGAAAGATTTATGTTACCTGAGTTACATATCGAAAAAATTACATGGGTTGTTTGACGTAGTAAGACTTTCCTGGCATTTTACCAAACATATTTTTTTTTACTTGAGCAAAATCGAATTATTGAAATTATTTGAAATTCCGTATTTTTGATTTATCAATTCTTTGATTTTTATGCTTCAACTTCTTTTTGCTTTTAAAAAATTATTTTTGAAAAATCATTTAAAATAATAAAAAATGTTTTATAGTTGATTCTGATAATCAGCTAATTTGCTAAATATGGAAAAATAAAATATGTGTATTCCATTTTATTTACTTGACAATAAAGTTTTATAGGTATTTTGCAGTTGCTAAAATAATTGTTCCTCAAATTGTTTTGTTATTCAAAAAATTGACCAACGAAGTGTCCAAATGGATAATTGACCAACGAAGTGTCCCTGGCTGTCTGTAACTCTACTTTTACTTAAATTTTTTGTGAATTTGTAATAAAAAAAGAAAAATAGAATTGTTTAATAAATTTAATACAAGGTAAAAAATAAAACAAAAGAAAACTTGATAGCTTTTTTTCTAATCTGGAATTTTTTTTGTTTTTGTAGATAGAGCCTTAGATTTAATAAAAACGGAAAAGTGGGACACTGAAAAAAATAATCTGGATTGTCTGCCGCTATCACGCATTGGATTCTGTAGTTTTGGTTCAAAGGGAATATAGGCGCACGTTTGGCGGCTATGGTCTATCTACTCTTACGAGTAGATATACCATTATGAGACTAGTAAATAATTTTGCAGAGCATGGTCCAGTCGCTAGAAGGCCTTATAATCGAAACCCTTTCGCTCGAACAGAGGAAACTATAGCTGCCGTACCTGCTGCCATACTAAGCAACCCCAGTGTTTCAAGGAGATTATCGGCTCAATTGGGTGTCAGTAGGCAGACTTTGCAGACAAAATTCATAAGGATTTGAACACATTTCGCTACAAAATTCAAATTGCTAATAAACTTAATGCAGCAGAATTGCTGATACGCTTGGAATTTCGCCAGAAGATGCTTGAAAAGGTGAAAAAGGATGTAAAGGAATTGCTGAAAGGATTGCTAAATTGTTTTTTCATATCTGATGAGGCTCACTTCTGTCTGAACGGCAAACTAAACAAACAAAACTGTCGCATATGGAGTGGTTCCAAGGGAATTGCATCCAATTCGCATCACAGTGTGGTGTGCAGTTTCTTGACGTTGAATTGTCGGGCCATACTTCTTTGAACAAAACGGACACAGCGTTATGGTTACTGGATACCGTTACTTGAGCATGTGAAAAGAATATTTCTATCCGGAACTACGCTGAAAGAGAACTCCTTTCAACACTGTGTGGTTTCAACAAGTTGGTGCAACTGCACACATAGTTCAGCCGGTTATGGCTCATTTTAAGAAACTCAACCTTCCGTTCGCCCCCAGGTCGCCTGACCAAACTCCACCGGACGTTTAATTGTGGAGTTATTGTAAACAGGAAGTGTACAAATCGCAACCGACAAATACGGATGAACTAAAAAAATCAATTCAAGCGACAATAGCTTCAACTCCAGCCTCAACTTTGCGGTCAGTAATGAACAACTTTTTGCAAAGATGCCGCACCTTCATCAACGAGGAGGGTGGCCATTTAAATTCAATTATCTTTAAGACTAATTAAACTATTTTTTAATACCATTCAATGGGCTTTCAAATGAAATAAGATTGAGTATATTCTTTGCATTACAAAAAAAGTTATTCCAGTTTCTTAATGTATCAAAATTCATCAGCCATATTAAATGATCTTTTTATTCTATTAATGTTTATATTTTTTTATCTAAGATTTTCCCTGAAGGTACACATAACTCTCTTGTAATATTTCATATTAGTTAAAATTCAAAATTTCAAAGCATTGTATACTGCGTATACAGGTGGCAGGATTTTCGCCATTAAAATGAATTCAGTCGCGTTTTGTCTTTCCTTATGAGTTTTCACAATAAAGTTGGCCATTCCACGTTGTTCTTAAAAAAAAGTTCAATACATTCTATAATTTTGTGTATGTTTTTAACGACGATTAACTCATCATGATTCGCTTAGATATAATGAAATGGCTGTGTACCTACGATAATTCAGTATCTATTCTTTACGGGATAAAAGCATCAATCTGAAATGCTAAATTCTGCAAAAACCCTCAATCCCAAAAATGATGTCGAAATTAGTCTGTAATATTAGAATCAACCATATATCAAATATTAAATTTGGGAATTTTAAACATACTTTAACTAGTGGTTATGAATGTTATTCAAGCACCCATCATGTAGAAGCGTAATGTTATCCTAAATTGATTTTAAAGGGTGATTGGGGAATTAATATCTCAGAAAAAGTTGCGTTTAAAAGATTTTTTTAAATTTCAATAATATTTTGTTTTAATTCATTTTGATATAATAAAATAGAAAGGTTTACCAATTTTTCAATACTTTTTTCTTATACTTCAAAATTTTTTATGCGTTTCACGTTTTAAATAATTTTCGTATAGAGTTATGTAAGAAGCACTGGCTTCGTGACATAAAATTTCCGAAAATTTACATCTGTGTAATAAACTAAATTTCAATTTCGCTTTTTTTTAGAACATGTTTAATGGCTTCAATTAACTGGTGGTGGATCTATAAGGGTTCCGTAGAATAAGTTCAAAAGGTGACAAATAAAGAGAACATTCTTATAAAGGGCACTGGGTTCATATAAACTAATCTAGAAACAGGTTTAAATTGCAAAAGACATTAAAATGCGCATAAATTATAGGCTTTTAAATGTCAATAAGAAACGTATAATTCACTTTCAAACGAAATGTTTTTTTTTTACTTTTTAGCCATTAAAAAAAATCCAATAGTTGGGTGACAATTTATAGGCACAAATTGTGAAATTATGCGCCACCAGATGTGTCGGTGACCATTACCTATTTATGTATTTTTTACTAAAGCAAATTGTATGCCAGATATGATCTTCCTGCGAAACTAGTACAATTCTAATAGTAATTTTTGAATTATAATAATCATTTAATAATTTGTCATAATTTACTCAAAATGTGTTTTCTCAGGATAATCTCAGGATATGCTAAGTATTAAACTTACTTATACGCTCTTCGATTATTTATTTTGGTAAAATATTATAGAGCCTGTGCGCGTATTTCTAAACATTTGTCAAAACAACCCACGTTTGTAGTATTGATCTTGAAATTTGCCAATAGCGAAAATAAAAGGAAAACTATCAGAGAAATGCAATATAAAGCAATTTCTAAAATTATAACCAATAAAAGATTATAAATCATATGGAACATCTGTATAATGAACTAAAGAAAAATAATAAAAATGAATAATCAAACCTCTAAAGATATCATCAAGATCATCATCAGACATGTCCATATCAACTACCATATCTGTTGGATCATAACCAACCATACCTCCATCTGTATTCTCTAAATACGAATCATCTTTGTGAGATTCTTTTGAAGGACCTTCAAGTATAAAAAACAAATTAAAAACATAGAACAAATAGTAAGAACCAAATTAATCTTAAACAAACTCACTATTGATTTTCTGAGGTGAAGTGACGGTTGATGTTATCTGTAATGATAATAAATATTTTATTTTAATTTTTTACGTGTTTCATTAAAATGAGGGTTAGCTCACATTTCCTGAAGTGTCATTAGATGAAACTGAAGAACTATCATTTAGCAATGGCAACGTTCCCGTGGTTTCTATGGTTTTAATATTTTGTCCAAATGTACGATAGTCCACATCACCAGATGATAACTTAAGACAGAAATAAAAGAAAATATTAAAAATTTAATTTTTTTTAAGCCTTTGTTAAAAAAAACCTCATTTGTTTCCTGATACCAAGTTTTCTTGTCATTGTCACTTGCTGCCGGCGAACCAGTGAGGGATATTAGATTTCGATGATCTATATCCAATTGACGGGATTTTTCTGAGAAATAAAATATAAGAATTTTCTTGGCTACATAATAAAAAACACAAATACCTTTACTTAAACCTAATTTAGTACCAATGCCAAAAGCTGGTAATATCAGCTGACGATGATCAACATCTTGAGCTGTTGACATGGTTCCATCATGATCAGAATATTCTAGAGTAGTTGAATCGGAATTGTGTGCATCATCAAAATGAGGGGGTGAATGAGGTGTATCTATTGGTGTATGACTATAGGATGAGTTCGAAACACTAGAACTATCTAAGGGATTAGTCCAAGACATATTCATATCCCATGTAGAATTAAAATCAGTTCCTTCACTTGAATCAATTGATCCGACAGTAGGTGGCATAGGTGGTGGAGGCATTAAAGGTTGAACAGGAGAAGCTACCATTGGCCGACGATTATATACATTCGGATTATAAGAGTTGTCGCTACTATATGTTCTGGGGTTATGGGCACTGTATCCAGAATTCAAACTGTGATGCAAACTATTTGCATGTGAGTTCGACGGAGCACCAAACAACGGTGGATTGGGCGGTGGTGGTAAAATATCTCCATATTGATGCGATGATCTTGCAAGAGAGGTATAACCACCAGCTGGTACCGACGGCACCGGCATAGGTGCTAATCCTGGTATTGGCATATTATTAGTGCTTGGATAAGCACTTATTGAATCTGATTTGTAATAATCAATACTTGGATTATAACTTTCATCGTCAGATCTAGATCCAATAACTTCTATGGGTTGACCTTGTAAAAATACCAAACAGGACAAATTAAAAAAATTTACGTAAATTATTAGAGATATTGCAAACATACTTGATGGTTTAGTATTTTCATCTCTTTTAAAATCATTGATATCAAAAGGCAAATTCCCATCCATATAACTTGAATAGCCATTGAAATTGTTTTTCAAAAAATTCTGCAATAAAAATTATAAGCAAAAATGTTATGTATACTGATAACCCTGAATCGAACAAACAGTCATTATTTTGTACGAAAGAACTCTTGTCATATTTCCATAGAACATTGGCATAACACGTCGACAAGTTTTCTTCAGAAAACACGTCGATAAATGTTCTATGCAAAATAAGTTGATAAAAAAATTTTCTACGTTTTCTATAGAAAACATGTCGACAAACACATCGAAATGTTTTTTATAAAAAACATGTTGAACTGTTTTCCACAGAAAATACTCCGAACTGTTTTCTATAGACTTCTCATGGATAAGTTTGCAATAAAAAAGTTGGCGATAAATTTGATGTAAAATATTGAAAAATTAGCAATAGAAGACTCGTCGAAAAGTTTTAAATAAAAAAAAGGAATGAGTTTTATATTTAAATAAAATTAGGGTAAACATTTGTAATTCTAATTTATTAAAATTCTTCAAGCTTGAAGGTCTTTTGTTAAAAATTATATTTTTATTTGTTATAGTGAAGCGATAAGCACAAAAATACTTTGGCAGAGCTGAACATGTCTTGCGTTTATCTGCATTTATTTAAAATGTAATTAAATAAAAATACAAGCTCACCATTGTAAGCGGCGGTTGCTCATCAGGTAATTGTAAATCAGTATCTGGTTCTGGTGATGGCGCATTTATATCTGGTGAAGGTATAGGACTAGGTAAATTAGGAGAAATTTCGTCTAGTTTCTTTTTAACCAACTTTATACGGCTTCCGAAATTCTTATATGCCTTTAAATAAAATAAAAAGAAAAGAATTTATTTTCTTACTTAACCTGTAACCACTTGAATTCATACTAGAGGCTCACACAAATGTATTTAATGATCAAACAATTATGATGTTAAAGTGTGATTTATTTATTCGCTGTATTCACTGTATTTAAATAAAAATAGCTACTGTGTAATAATATGTATATCAGGATGTAGTGTCATTAGTGCATATATGTACGTATTTTTAAATGATGTTCGAAACAAAAGATTCAACTAGAAAAAAAAAACTAAGATATTTCCTTTTGTGTCACATGCAGCAGCAGGCTTCCTTGGTGCAAGTCTTATTGTGAGGGATAAAGAGGTAAAACGAAAGGAAAAAAGTACAGATTTGCTGGTACTTGAAATTTATTTGTGTGTCTCACTGTAAGCAAACAAAACGATAATTGCAGAAAAAATACAGTATTTGGTTTCGGTGTAATACAGTGAATACATATCGCTCATTTACTCAAACAACATCATAAAGCAAAAAATTCATTTTTCATTTCATCTTCAACGTTAGAAGAGAATATAACGTTAATTTTTTTAGGTATTGGAAACAATTAGAAAACTTCAACCGCGTTTATCTCGAATGGCGTTTTTTGAATTATGACGTTGTTTAAGTACTTACATTTGAAAATCAGGTTGTGTTTGATGCTTAAAAAAATTTGTGCAGACCCTTAAAATTGATTAACATATACTTACACTAACAACAACTTTAACTTCCCCTCTCTGATTAGCATAAAACTTAATAGCCGTATCAACATTGTTAACCACAGTTTTGCGACATTTTATCTCGGCCTGTAAGTTCTTTGTAAACGCTCCAATGTATGTAACATAGCGTTCTATTTCATTTTCAACATCATCAGAATGAGTTTTGTCTTTGAGTTGTTGTTTAATACTATCTATATCACAATTTGGCGTTTTTGGCAATTTTTTAAAACTTTTATCAGTTGCTTCCGATAGCTCAACACATTCTCGTATACTACTAATTAGGTTGGCATTTTGGAAGTCATCAGAATCTATAGTTGGTGTGTGTGATTTTTTTGGCGGTGCTATATTTAATAGACCACATAGATCTGTTAGAAATTCTTCATTGTATATCTCACGTTGTTCCCAAATACTAAAGATACGTAGAATTTTATTTTTAACTTTTTCATCTCTGAAATGAACATATGTACCATATTAGATCTAGCTGATAATTTTCTTTGACTGCATGTACTTACCTGACCATTGTTGTGGCTTTTTGTAAAGCTGTAGCCCAGCTTTCAACAAATTCGTACCGTTTTCTTTTACTATATTGTATGACATCATTTGCCAAGTAAAATAATACTAGACGATGTTCAACGCGTACTATAAGAGAAGTATAAAATATTATTTTCTAGATATACTTTTATATTTAAGAAATGTTTTTATATAACATATGTATGTATGTTAGGCAGAAGAATTCTAAAACATTTAATTTGAAACACGCCCCACTCTTTTAAAAAGAATTAGTAGTGTAAAAGAAGTGCTCAACTACTGTCTTATGTTGTATTATAAAACTACATTATGAAATAACATTTTGTCCTATATGTATATGCTATGCAAATAATGGTTCCGCTTATTTCGTCAAATACATGCCTCGTCTAACCGTATATATGTATATATTTTCTCTTCGGAATTATCATAAATATACACTTATATAATATTCTCTTATCAATTTTGTTCTTAGATATAAAATATTAAATATACTATGTAGCTTCCTAAAAACAAAGCTTCTACAGATAAGAAAAGATTACGAACGATGCTCTATATAGAGAAGGCAAAGTTAATCGAAAAAGATTAACAATCCGTTATTTTGTTGCGAATACTGATTTGATTGACTTATTTATTTTCAAAATAAGCGAAAAAAATACATAAACAATAAAGACCTATAAAATTCCGCTAAAAATGTTTTCCCTGGATTACATATTTGTTTGCAAATCAGACTAAGACGTAAGAAGCGAAATAGTTTGTTCAGACGATAGTATGATTATTTTTGGTGGAATTTTCCCCAAATTCATTAATACACAACATTTTCACATACAATAAGATTCTAAAAATTTAATAGGAAATAGAATTTCAAAAAAGAGGTCAATTTTGAACAACTAAAAAAAAAGAAATTATATTCGATCATATTTCTTCAAAAGATTATTCAATTGTTAGTTGTTAAACGTAATAAAGAAGCCTAACTTCTCTTCTATTTAACACTGTTTAAAATTTCAAAATCGGTTCAAAACTTAGTTTTAAATATGTTTCTCCACGAGGCTGCAAAAGTGGTTATACATCGATATCTTTTAATTTTAAGAGCGTAAACGTATGTATATGTAAAAATTATCTAATATAGTATACACATTAGATCTCCCATTCGAACAAGAATAAATCGAATAATTTTTATTAATTTTTTTTTCGAACGAATAAAATTTTTTAATTAGAATAAAAAGTTTTTCGAAGAATTTTCGTCGAATATTCGAATAATTTGTTTAAACTACTTAGCAAAAAATATCTTATCGAAATTCCTTATTGAATTAAACTATATGATGGATGTAAACATGTCAAATCAAATTAAAAATACGCATGTGAGCCTGTTTATGGACGAAGCCAAATGCAATTTTTTCTTTATGCAAGCATACCACATACGGACTACCATTTTTACTTCATTAACGGCAATATTTAAATTGGAAGCTGGAGTTCTTAAAATCCACAAATCCTAAAGAACTATTGGTTTTAGTATTAGTTTAGTTTTAGTTTAGTTGCTACATAATCAGCTGTCACAAAATTTGGTTCCAATCACAAACCGAAAAATTTCTTTGAAATTAATTCACTTATAGTTTTCTAATCGGAATTGTTTTTCAAATGACATAAACTGCGGAAGCGTAATTATAATCATTTTTTGACTTGATATGTTTGTCATTGCCATTTATAATGCTATAAAAAAGAGATTCGAACTTTTCGAAATTAACAAATTAGATCAGGAACTAAAAAATCAAAAGCAAACTCAGTACAAATACGGAATTAAAACCATTACAATCGGAATGTGTGACACATCTGTATGTACAATTAAAAAAAATATATAGTTGTATTTTTGCAGACAATTTTTGACGTTATTCGAATAAATTCTCTTATTCGTTCGAATATTCCAGAAACGAAGTAGGAACTTTTGTTCGAACGATTTTAAACTCAAATAATTTTATAACAATAATACGAACACTAGGTAGAGTTAAGGACTGGAAGGTCACGGACAGATTAACCATGTCTGACCACAGGGCCATCCAGTTCAAAATCCTGTATGGCAGAAGATGGAGAAAGGTCCGCAGACGTATAAGAATACTGATCATATCAGTTATGAGAAGTTCAATCGGAACATATGAATAGTGCTCCATACCGAGCACCTCTTCACACGGCCGAAATCGAACTGCGGAATAATTCAACTCCACAATTAAGCTAGTTTCCAGCATGATTGTCCTTTAACACTAATGAATCACAAAGTTCTGACAGCTTGGTGGAAAAGAGAGCTTGAATCTATCGAAAAGGACACAAGAAAGGACTTTAATCGTTACATCAGGGATAGAGATTCGAACTTATATGACGCTTACAAGGAAAACTATGCGTCTTCGACAGCGGAGAACGTGGAGGGAATTCTGCTCTAGTATGAGGGATACGTCTGAAGTATGCAGAGTACAGAAGTTCTATCTAAAGGCCCTGTCTCTAAGATTGGACTAATTTCGCAAGACCGAAGGTCACATGACTGAGACAATGGAGGTAACAATATAGTCGTTTATGGAGATTCACTTTCCTAGAAGTTCCAGTTCGAATGACTCATGAACTAATGTTAGTGGGAGGGCCCCGAATTGAAGCTGAAAGGGTAATAGTTCCAAATGGTGTAGGGAGTGCAATACTATATTTTGGGTCATTTAACGAGGCTGGAATGGATGGAATTTTGCCTGCCTTGCTTAATAGGATAAGCTCAATATTTGTAGCCTGTCTAGCGAAGGGATATATCCCGGTGGCTTGGAGGGACTATACAGAAGAAGGGTGTTGGCAGACTTTATGGAAAACCATACGCTGGTGAATAGGCCCTTGAGTAGATACTGATGCCGATCTGTAAGAACTTGCCAGAGTCGCTGAAATATAAATTTTGAATGGTGGGACTCCTTCGTCCGTCTTTATGGACACTGAAGGTGACTTTGACAAGATCTTTTTCGTGAAAGTGAGTAATGCTCTTACAAAGCGTAGGGTTGACCCCAATATTATAAGAAGGATCGACGCTATGCTTCGGTCTACTGCTATAAATCTCAGAAATGGGTGTGCCAAAATCCGTGGTAGGGTAGTCAGAGGTTGCCCGCAGGGAGGAGTTTTATCACCTCTTTTATGGAACATTACCGTTGTTGGCCATCTTTGGAAACTGTAATCAATAGGCATCCATACTATTGCGTTTTCCGACAATCTGGCACTTATGGCTGATACACAATAAGCGTATGGAGAACAACATCACCATTTTACCATTGGTTTTCTTATAGGCGGCAGCGCAGGATGATGTTTAAACTCAGCTGAATTGAACTTGTTCTGTACTCTGACGGAATTGCTAGGGTTGCTGCAAGCATTGGATCAACTGCTGGAAAGTCCGGTGCATGGAAAGAAGGTTCTCATTGCACTTGGCAAACAGAAATGTGTTCTAAAACTAAATAGATGTTCCTCGGTGATTAGGTAATGTTAAGGTGGGTCAAAGGACACATAGGCACATCTGAGAATGAAACATAAGAGGAACTAGCAAAAATGGGATCTGCCGTGAATTGCTGTGGGCCAGAACCCAGAGCTGCAATGGGAAATGGTCTCGCACTAGGCCGAAGGTCTTACAGTTGGTAGACTCATTAAACCTGCAAATGTGGAGGGAGGCTACAACATGTAGACAGGCTCGAATGGCGCCAAAGAGCACCATGGTATTAACGCCAGTAATTAAATAAATGTGTATTTCAATAGACCTTAAGTGGTGAAACCGGACTAATGAATTGAAGCCTTAAGTAGTTATAATTAACATGCAATATGGTTTATGGTCATGAAGATTCTGTACCCTATAAACTACAATATACATACATATCTTCAATGAATAATAAATACCATTTGCCTTTAGTTAAAAAAATTGTTTATACAATTTATCAGATTAAACAAATAACAAAAACCTATAAAAATTATATTAACCCTTTGCTTGTCCTATGCACTACATAGGATGCATAGACGTTCACATTGATACCCTACCGCATCAATGTTTTGCTCAATTTGTTTTATTTTCCTTAACAAATTTTTTTAGGACTAATAAAAAATTAACTGGTTAAAGGCTATGACAATGAATGAGATTGTTTTTTTTTTAATAATCCCTTTAGATAAAATTCTGTATTTGCAACATATATAACGATGCACAGAACGTCCGATAGTTTAAATATTGTCATATGCATAGCATGATTATCGATTATTGCTAATTTAATGAGAAAATCTTTAACTTTGTTTTGAGGTTCTTCTCATTTGGATCAAAGAATTTCGAGCTCGAGACGTTTACATTTTTCTAAAGAGTTTGGTAAATGTTTTTCGGAGAAACTGGCTTAAGCAACGTGAAATGGGCTTAGTGACTAGATTATCCATCTCAACAAATAAGATTCATATTCATAATAAAATGAGTTGGGTTAGAATTAACTAGAAAGAATCTTTGAAATAAAAATAAAACATAAGTTCAATTTGACTTGTAATATTAGAAATGGCACAGAGTCCTTGTTATCCTAAATTATCGTTGAAAAAAATAGCAGCCGAAGGCCGGCTACAAGGAAGCTGTAGAATTTACTACAACTTACTTAGCAACATACATATATCAAAATGTATAAAAAAAAAGGGTTTTTGAGCTAACGTTGACGAACTACAATTATTAATATTAAGTAATTTAATTTCTAGGTATGAGTTCGTTTTTCTTTCTATTCAGAAATTAAATTACTTAATATTGTATAAAAAAAATATTTACCAAAATCACAAAATGTTATAAAGTCTACATTTTATAATTATAACATGAAAACTTATGGCTGCTGTTAACAACCCCTCATAATTCAGTGTGCTATTTCAAAAAAAAAAAACTACATAGTTTTCAATAAAAGTTTTAATAAAAATTCACGACGAAAACAAAAGTAATAACTGTGAAATTTTAACACCAGAAATAACCTTGCCTCAAACAATCAATTTATGAACAGAAAAAAACAATTGTATTACATATAAAAAACAAAAGAAAAACAGATACGCGACGGAACAAATTAATAAAAGATTTTATCATTTTAGGATTTTTTTTTGTTTGAAACCCAAAAAAAAATATTTTTAAACTACTCTAAAATTTTAGGACAACAACGCAATATGACATCATAATATAGCTATATCTTAAGGACTATGACTACTATGACCCTTAAACAAATTCGATGATGATAGCTTCAAAAATAACACATTGAGACTTCAAATTCTCATTTTTTATGATCAAAAAGTTTGGTTTAGGCCAAAATAAATAAATAAAAATAATTGCTTAAAATTTGAAGCGTTCAAAACCACTTTCATATAAATCGTGCTACCTAAATCTTTAACTAATTTGCAACGGGTTAAAAAATGTATATAAGGTGGCATTGATACTACTTTTGACCGATACGATACTGACATTCAAAATAAAATATCTGCTATACCGATACCAGTATGCTAGAGAATTAAATCTCAAAATAAATCACATAATATTTATAAATGTTAAAATATCGTTGTATCGGCAATAATAATATCACTGACACCGATATATCGGTAAACCTGAAATAGCGACGATATATCGGTATAGGATGCTTCCCTAATTTATATTTCATACGTGTTGGGGTTTTAAACACCAAAAATATTGGACACTGTCAATTTTTAATCATATGTCCCTCAAAATTAAGCTTTCTTATTAGTAAACTTGGTAAGGTACCTTCCCAGGAATGCAATAAAAAATCAATGTCATTGGTTGTGTGTTTAAGTAATTAAACAAGAATTTTAAATTCGCTTTGAATACACCTTGCGTATGCTAATGAGACAACTGGAAAGCTAATATAAAATAATATCCGACTTACCTCTTTTAAATACATTTAGCCAAGAAGCTACTACTTTCTTATGTTGAGCACGTTGTGCCAAACACCATGTTGACATTTGCTGTATACCATCTTGTGTGTCTTTGAGTGATTCCAAGCGGGTCTCGAACAAATCAACATCAAACTCTTCTGTTGCTTTGACAGAAGCCATAATTTTACGTCAGTGTGTGTTTTTATTAGCTCTATAAGTAAATTATTTATGTTATATTTCACTTTTTTATAAAACGGAAAACTAAGATTTGCGGCAAAAAAAATTTTCAGCAAAAAACTCTGCATGAAGGTAGAATATATTTACTTTGCAAAAATTGTCTCTCACTGACATAAAACACTCGATTCTTATTGTTAAATTTACTTGAAAAACATTTGTTCAATGCGTTTAAGTTTAATTTAGGGACTTAGAATGTTGTTAAATTAGTAAATTTTATAAAAAATCCGCGCTTTTTTTTTTGTAATATTATCACTTTTTGGTTTTTCTTGCCTTTTGTGTTGTTTTTCTTAAATTATTTTCATTTGACGTTTCCACATAAAAATGTGAAAAGTTGACGCTTTAGTGCTGCCACATTAAAAAATAATTTTTTTATTGATGGCGCCATCGTACGGAAGGTAGCATCGTATAATTAATTGAATTAACCCAAAATCATGATTTGTGCAAAAATTAGGAGAAATTTTGGTTACGATACATGAATTGAATTAAATATCCATAAATAAAAAATTCCTTTTAAAATTATATAATACGTTATGTCAAATATGTAAATGATTGTTTTTGCATCAACATTTTGCTACAAATTTTTATTTATTTATTTTAATTTGTTGCATTTATCGTATTCTTCGTGCCACAAAACACGAAACGCTAAATCAAAACAAAGGAAAGACTTACTATCTGTCAAACTACTCAACGTACGTTAAAAGTTGCTCATCTTTTGTATTTTGCGTTGAGGGAGACATACCGAATGGGACTAAGCTTAGATGAAAGTCTGTATTTCAACTTGGTTGTGAGTTGAAAAAAAACGACGTATAACACGACGGATTATATGTGCCTCGGCCTTCTATCCTGATACCACAAAGTAAACAGAGGCGTCACTACATTAGTGATATTTTTCTCTATCTGTCTCTTTTTTAAATGATTGACCGCTCCTATTCTCTTTTGTTACATTTTTCTTCTTCTTCGTCTCTTTCTTTTGGGACTGCCCGCGGCAAAAAACTGATTCTAGCAATTTTCTAACGTCAAAGTTTACACCTCTGGTTGCTCTGTGCCTGATACTGCCCTTTCTATACAACAGCATAAGCCGATGTCAGTGTTTAGAAGTGTAATCCTACTGAATGTGCACCCTGACAATTTGTTTCCTTAAAAGATCAACACAATTTTTGACTACAGCCAAAAAAATTAGCCCCATTAAAATTTGACTTAATAAAAATTAGTAAAAATTCTAACGTAAGAGAGCTTTGATTATTTTCTTATGGGCAGTTCGATATTCATCCTTACGAACACTTTAGACTAGCATGTAAATAAGTGTGATATATATCCCCGTCAGTGCGATGTGAAAGAATTAATCAAATTTCATACCTTTAAGTTTAATCACTTTTACGTTAGTTACGTAGTTACTGCGTACACATTTTAAATGAAAATTTATAAATTTGTGGAACTGTTTTGGTAAAATAAAAATGTCTTAGTTTTTCTTATACTTTAATGCCGGCTACGCAAGAAGGAATTGTTTTAGGAAGCTAGTTTAATTTTCTGATACAGACGATGCAACCAGAAAGTAAACCATAAACGAAATATAACTTCTGTGGTGAATATCGAATAGACTATTAAATAAATATAAAAAAAAAGCAAATACAAAATGCAATGCTACCACAGCATTACTGTTTTCAACGAACTATGTAAGTCATCACATTGTATTTAGAAACACAAAATATCAAAAAATGTTAATACATAGGATTGATATTTTGGAAACCAAAAATGAAACATGAATTTCAATAGGAAACATATGGCTGTTTTTGCGAGTGTTCAGAGGCAAATAGACATCACAAACTGTGAAACATGCAAACTTCCATGTATACTACGCAAATGGGTTGTACAAAGCTAAAATAACACTCGTTTTAATTAATGCGTTCATGTAATTAGGACTTTATGCTTCCCTGCGGTTGTGTTAGTACATATACATAAGTATGTAGATTATTATATTATTCAAACTCTTTTCTCTGGGTTTACATTTGTGGACTAAACAATTTCGGACGTTAAGACGAAAGTTTGAAACTCTTCTCTATAATAAGAGCTCAATATTAATGTTTAATTTATTTTTCATCTATTTTGTAGACCTAGCCTAATAGTACTTAATCAGTAGCAATACTCTACTCGTTTTAAATTTAAGTCTTTGTTCCTCTAACTTGATTTAACATAAAACTGCATGTTGCCTCCAAGGGTAAATTTTGAAATTATATAAAAAGGAGATTTTTCTACTCCAGCGTAGCTAATAAATATCAGCCAGCTAGTAAAAAATTCGGAAGCTATACAAAAAGAAAAAAAATCAGAACAAAAAAAATATATTTAAATATTAGAAAAATAAAAACAGTCTTACGGTAATCAGTGTATTTTCTGCACACTAAAACAAATTTTGTATATCTTTATTTTTTAAAATAAATAATTTTTGTTTAAACAATATGAGAATTTTGTTATAGCTGATGCTTTGTACAGCATTGACGACCACGACAAAAAATACAAGTCTTTTCTAACTTAATACTATTTTTTCCTATATAATTATCTTAATTTTTTTTTATTATTACTACAAATACAAATCTAGGTAGCGAACAAATAATTATGTATGTATATTATTACTTAATATTTTTGATTATCAATTTAATTATGTTACACAATTTTCATAATTTGTTTACATACAATAAATATATGTAAGTTGTGTTCAGTTTAGTAATTTTCTTGTTTTACCTTATAAAATAATTCACTGGGGATTGTCTGTCTATATCTGATACATAATACAATTATAATAAATAATTTATTTATACTAAATATAAATACATATGCATAATAATGTTCTTAAACTACTGCACACAAATCTAACAACAACAAAAAATGAAAATTACTACTGAAATGATGCTAAAACGATGATTATGATCTATTGTTTTTTTAATTTTTTTTTAGAAAATCACACATTGATTGGTGTGTAATTTTTTGTGTTCCTCCAATGAGCGCAATTTGTCATCGTACCATTTTACTAAGCGTTGATGATATGTATCACGTTCATATTGATATCTGGACACATGATAGGCCCTGTGATACGTTGTTATGGGCAGAAATTCTTGTTGTTGACGACTGATATTAGCCGTTATATCTTTACACTATTTACATTGGAGAGTGTAGGTGTTTTCATTGGATTTGACCCTCAACTTTTGTTTATAATGGTATTCTTTTAGATACGATTTCACACGTGCAGGTAATTCTAATTCATTAATACCATCGTATGTGGTACTCGAGACAATTGTAGCACGACATAGTTTTTGTAGGGAAAAGCAATTTTTTCGGTGCAACGGTATGGTAAGCATGGGTTCAAAGAACATAACACAAGCTGGATCTTTGTAGTGCTCCAGTAAGCCGGTAACAGTGGTCGCGGTAAAGACACAGGGATCATGACAATCAAAACTATTTAAGAAGAAAAAACAAAAGATTACATTTATTATTTGCTTTACAAACATTCGAAAAGTTATTTTACTGACCTAAAGCGATGATCACTTTGTTCGATGCGAGCATGCAAGGAGCGCTCATATTTACGAAAAGATACTGAGAAGAGAAATTCTTCTTGTGCTGAATCGCGCAGTAGAAATGTACCCTCTGGTTTACCTTCCAACAAACGTTCGGCTTCATAGCGATCCATTTCACCCCAATAGAAACTTGAATTGGTTATACGTTCCAAGTCGGGCACCAAGTAGTGCACAAAATCAACTTGAGAGTGTACAATAAGGCCTGTAGGGCCAGCCGCAGACACACCAGATCTTGTGCTACTTAAAGGAACTTTAGCCATTAAATCATTTAATGAGGACGTTGACGTTGAGGGTGAAATATCTTGTGCTGCTATTGATATTAAGTTTTTGCTGGTTAGGCCGGCATTAGGTGTTGTGTTTGTAGGAGTTAATGGATGAAAAGCTGCATTTGATTGATTGACAATAGCACATTGTACAACAACAAATTGTGATGGTGCTGGCGTTGCAAGAGGTATTATTACATCACTGCCATTTGTTGTAGTAGCGGAGCCCCACATTGATACTTGGTTGCTATTTGCAGGCGGTACAACAATAGCACTGGCTGTGGCTGCTGTAGGAGGTCTGCTTGTATTTGTGCTTACTTTGGCGGAATGCAAGGAGTTACGATTCTGCTGTTGTTGGTTGCTTGTATTTTTTAATATGGGAATGGAATGTCTATCTTGCGATTTGGGGCGCTTTTGTTCTTTTTTCTGTTTTCCGGCTTTATTTGATGATCTTGATAGTGAGGGATCTAAAAAGCGTCTGAATGCATCGCGACAACTACATTTACGACATCTACTTTTTGTTTTCGCACCAGCATTGTTGCTGGAAGACATCGAACTTCCACCATTTGCTGCTAAAGATTTTGATTTACGTCGACAGCACACATTCGAATCATTATCTGTTTCTAAGAAGATAAAGTAAATAAAATTATATAAACAAGGAAAAATAACTGTCAATGAGTACTTCTTGTCGAGTACGATGTTCTTTTGAGGCAATCAAATAGCAAAAAAAAAAAAACTCATGTAAATGTTTTATATAATTATTTTGAAACTCAACGAAAACCCAAGTAATGAAAAGCTAAATAATATCGATTCCATAATGATTTACAGCGAATAAATTAATGTTATTGCAGATTCTTATTGGTGGAGATACGACCGTAATGACCGCTATATACAAATCGATTAAGGTCACATGGTTCTCCGCCACTTCTATTAAAAAACTTTATTAGATTCTATAACAATCAAAAAATTTCATTTGTGATTAATTAACTAGTTAGCAACGTCCCTTGCTAATTATAGAAATCACAATAAAGTTTTTAAGAAAAAAGACCGGTTTAACTCCTCTTAGTCGAACCAACAAAGTTTTAAAACGGCATGTTGTAAGTAAATATCTGCCGACATGTAACAGTACCTCAGCCAATTTAAAATAGCAGACTTGAAAGGATGTTCTCTCTCCTTTTCATAATTGGAAACTTGAATCAGGGGGTAATTCCCAGTCAATTGCAAATATAAACAATTCATTCTTGACCAATGACAAATACTGTTTAACCGTGTCGCCGAATTAGGAGTTAGTTACCAGTTCATCTGATTCAGGACGAGGGAAATTCAGTAATACAAGGAGTAAATCCTATGAAGTCCCCTTTTATTAGAAGCGCATTTAGTCTTTCAATTTTTGCAAATTATGAAATTTTAATTTGGAAAATATATATTCGAACACATGTGTATTCTTTTAATATAAAATAGTAGTATGCGCCGATATTTTTTAGGTTTTTCTCAAACTTGTCTGTCTAATAAAACTTTTTGGGTTTATTGATTTCTATATAAGAACACTTTCATTTGAGCGCATTTCTCCCTTTTTCAATTTCTTACCTTCATTTATTCGTAGCATTTCTATGCTATTACTGTTCCTGTTTGCTTGTGTTTGTTGTTGATGGTCTTCTAAAACTTCACAATATTCCACTATTTCGCCAATATTTTGTTCCACAATTTCATCATTAAATTGTAAATAATTTAAACGTTCCGGCCGTTCATTTATTCTTGACGTAGACATAATGCTGTTGTTGTTATTACCAGTCGTGGCACCACTATTTGAATTCAAATAATTGTTATTTTTGTTTAAAGAACTGCCAGCAGTTCGTAATAATGATGTAGAAGATGATGATGATGGAGTTGTAACATCTGTAGTAATGGCTGATGTAGTAGTAGTATGATTTGGCATATCATTACAATTACTACTACTATCCAAGGTAAGATTTAAAAATTGTGTACTCGCTGCTGTTACTGATGTTGCTAATTCTGTCGAATTGAGATTACAATCAACCGGTAAACTTTCAAAGGAAGTATCCTGTTGCAATTGTTGTTGCTGATGTTGAGATAATGCTGAAGTTTCATTTCCGTTTTCCATTTTGGCCAATTGAATTTTAATGATTATTTGACGACCACACGATAAATTATTAACAGATGTTAAACTACTACTAATACTGTTATTTGTATTGTATTGTTGGCGTTGTTGTTGTAATATGCCAGCTGTTATATGATTATTAACACTACTACTACTTCCAGTGTAGTGAGTAGGACTTTCTTGTATTTGTAAATTAATAGTAGGCCCCAAAAATTGTTGTTGTTGGCTACCGTTAGGTATTGGTATTATATTTGTTGTTGTAGTAGTTGTTGTATTTAATGGTATTTCATTGGTTGATATGGTTCTAGCAGCAATATTATTTGCAGCAGTTTTACTAAAATGGTGACCCATCTGAATTTAATGTTAAACCGTTTTTACATAAACTTTTTGGTATTTTCCATTTATTGCGCTATCTTTTTTCTTTTTTTTATAGTTGTAGAATTTTTAATTCGAACTGCAAATAAAAAAAAAAAAAAAACAATAAATTTATACATTTTTTTCTTAAAAACATTTTTTGTTAACATAAAATAGTTCAAAAATATTTTAGGTAATTTTTGTCAAACTGTGATTACTCTTAAGTACATAATTTATATTCAGTGACTTCCATTCTTATAATTATTATTAAATTCTCCTATGGATATGACTTTAGCGATAAGTAGTGTTCAAAACGATTACATTATATTTTAAAGTTGTTCTTGAACCAAAATCTCTGCAAGAGAGAGGGGTTTCGAAGAAGCAAGGTGTTGTCCATGTTGTCCAGACCATCGGAAATGACTCCACAAGAAATTTTAAAGGCAACTAAGTGTGTTGTATTAGATGAAACTAAGATATTTTAAATGGTGTTCAAATTCCATTTTTCCATTTTTGCATGAAAGGAAAACACGAAAGAGGTGCTTTCATTACATTGTAATAATTGGGGATGTATACATTGAAGTGTGATCTAAATATTGCTAATTCAATGATATATGGCCGCGCTGTTCAGAAGGCAAAAAAAAAAAAAAAAAATAAAAATTTTTAAGAAGAAAAATTTCATTGATTCAAAACGACCAATTAGTATTCTGTCCAATAGTCCGGGCCACAATCGGTTTGACAAACACGCACTTTCCGTTTGCAAATAACCGACACAAACATTAATTTTTTATAGTTTTGTTTTCAATGAATACAGAAGAGGATTGTGTTGCTGTATTTTCGCCCCCTACTATGTTGCTTACACTTAACCTTCCACAAAGATTGTAGACTTTTATACAGCGCAATGAAGCCTAATAAACAAAATTTTTCCTCGTCCATTTTGTAAGCTTCTTTTTTTTCTTCTTCACTCTGATTAAATTCAGCACTAGAGAGCAAATTGTCTATTGTAAATTTCTTTAAATAGAAAGATTCAATAAAACAAGAAGAAAGTTTAAAAAATGTTTGCCAAAAATCAAAAATTGTTGATTTTTGTACAAAAATGCTTCAAATGTGCAAACAAGCAAACACCGCAATAAACGATGAAAAAGGTTTGCACAAACGTAAAATTTTTTTTGTTTGTCAAACCGCTTGTGTAGTTTATTTGGCCCTTTTCATACTTGCAATAGTCTTTATCAGCTGATCCGTAACAGTACAATACGAATCTACTTTAGACATACATACACATATACATATTTATATACTTGCACAATGTACAGAAAAAAAAAAACATAAAACTTTATTTAAGAAATATTTTCATTTTCAATTTATAAAAGAGTGCATCCGAAAGAAACGTAAATTTTCAGCAAAAATTCAATTATTTGCAGGTTTTCTTTTGTTTCGATTTATTTTCAGTTTCATGGAATTGATTGAAGTAATTATAATAAGTGTTAAATATTTCGCAACTCTTCATGCAAAAAAAATGTAATGGAATCGGAAAATGATACCCACAACAGCAAAAACAAACGATGTTTCAAAGAAATGAAAAATAAGAAAACTAATTGTGTTTATAATAAGAAGGGGGCATGATAATGATGCAACGACCGCGTGGCTGAAGATGATGCAGTTGAAAACATGTACACTACACATACCATCAAATACTTTCACTAATTCGGTCAGGTCTTTAAGCAAACGCACAGAGTTGGAAAAACAACTGAGGCAAATAATTCCTGGAAGAACCGGAATTCTATGTGAAAACGTACATATTGAACTACACAGTTTCTATGAACTCATCTGCAGTATAAAGCAAAACGAAATTAATAAATTTTCGTAGGAAAATGTATTGTTATACGATTTTTATAACAGATTCGTGGAAGTTTTAAATACACACACACAGACTTTTTATGCGTATTTTCTTTTCTAAGTTGTAGAGTTTTTCCATTTAATTAAGCGAAAAAGGGAGGTAGTTTAAAAATAAAGTAATAATTTAAAAATAAGTAATAATACCTATTTTCACCACTTTAAAGAAATAGTGGAGCATAATTTTCATTCTGTGGAAGTTATCTTAAATTACTTTTAAAAGAAAAAAAAAATACTTTTTAAAAGTAAAAAAATTAATAAGTATTAACCTTAGAACCAAGTCAAGAAAAACACTCCGCACACACCGTACGATTAGAATTAGCAGAGGTACTTATAATACATATTTATATTACCAAATATAACGCCATTAATAAATAAGATTATTTGAAGAATAATGGATATAAAAAACAGCATGCTTTGAAAATTATAAAATAATTCTTTTTTAGTTTTAAAGCCTCGAAAAAATTACATTATAAAGAATTTTGTAATTCGATTTTTATTCTTGAAAATGGAATATTTAAAACAAATACAGATTTCAGTTCAAAATCTCCAAAATGACATTAAATCCTACCGGTAATCTGCTAACCCAGTAAAATTAAGTAGTGATAATATAGAGACGGTTCCTTCGAAATTATATAAATAAGCATACTTAAGAATTTTTCGAGACGCGGTATAAGTAGCATTATTTCAAAAGTCAAACAAAAATTTGTTTCCCAAATGTTGCTAAACAACGCATTAAAAAATATTTCAATATTACTGATATGGCAATAATTTCAGCAAAGAGTACTAAGCTTTTTCATAAGGTTAACTAAGGCAAATATGCGTAAGGATAAGACTTATTGGAAACAGCTAATATTTATCAACAAAACTTCATACATATATTATCGGATGTAATAAAAAACCAAACACTTCAGTTTATCCAGGTTATGACTACAGTCCAATTTTGTTACGATTAATATGCTCAGAAGTCACAACAAAGACCTCGAAAATGCAGCGAACGAAAGCTAAGGTGATTCGGGATTTAATGCGATGGAACAAGTTAGAGAAGTCGTCGCAGTAGGAGTCTCATCCGTAGATAGAATGGTGGGTCCATTGTTCGTCTCAAACGACGGTATTGTATGGAATCCTCAACCAATTCGCGATCGTGCTGGAAGATTACTAAACGAACTTTTAGTCAATTCCAAACAAAACAAGTTATTCAATCGCACATAACGATGACATCAAAGATGCTTTTATATTGTTTTTCCCGCCGCCAATTGAGAATGATATTCTAAAGTGGCCAAACGCATATGTAAACGCTCAATGCGGGGACAACTATATCGAAATCGATTCAAACGAATTAAATGTTGAAGTTATAATTGTAATAATTTAGATCAAAGAATGAAACAATGTTGCAATTATTCGATGGTGAATATGGAAGTCCCATATTTAGAGCGATAATGCAGAAAAACATCTCAATACAAGAATCGTTTTATTCGGTATGAACGCGCTAGTTATACTCAAAGATGAGAAACCAAATTGACAAACAAAGGAACTAACAATGCGAATAGTTTTTTGCTTGAGCTTGACACTGAGGAAAAACGTACCTCGAAACGATTATCGGCTTAATAATATCACTGTCAACATCTATACTGTTCTATTAACCTTCAGAATCTTGAGAGAGGTTATCACGATCAGCCGACATTCCTCCAAGAAGATAAATGTCACACTTGTAAAATCGAGAAATCGATAACTAAGAACCGTCAGAAAGGTTTACTCATAACCGAAACATATGTACTTATGTGTAGTATATGTTGAAGATGAATAAACTTAATGTAGTAAATAACAAAATATAAAAATAGGTATGCTTTTGATCACAAAGTCATCATATTTATTGGTAGCATAAAACACGTAGATACACCGTATGTGTGGAGAACCACACATGGGAGTAACCAACCTAAGTGTTTTTGATGGAAAGATGAAGGGTAACTGTGAGTATGTCATAAGGATGTAAAAAGTTTATTTAAGGGGTTTCTTTTTAATGACTTTTACTATATTTTGGACACTTAAACAATTCGGCAATAAATTATAATTATAATATTGGTATTCAGAAAATGGTCTTGCAAAAATGCAAATGCAAAAAATCATAGTTTTTTTTATGAAATTCAAGAGAATTTTTTTGTGTAGATATTTGGAGCGAATTTCTGTCAACCGGGTTGTCTCCAAACCAAACTTGACAAGGGATGACGGAAATTCGTTCCAAAAATCTACATCAAAGCACCCTGTCGGTATATCAAACCAAGAGAAAACAAAAGTATTTTGTTTTTGAATTTTATAAAAAATTTGCTCCAAACACTGGATACCGCTAATATTTAAATAAATTATTTATTAAATTTTTTCAACTACATACACACTTAGATTTTTATTACTTCCAAACTAGAAGTTCTAAAGTAGCAAATAAATAATTTTTCCATTAAAAAACCTCCAATTTAATATTTAAAAATAACTACCTTTCCCTGTCAACACAGCGATAAAAATAATTGCTTTTTAAATAGAAGTTTTGTGAAACAGAACGGTTTGATTTTTTCCCTTAAATATTGCTTCTGTTATAGTATATACAAATTTATTTAATCAATGAGATTTTATTTCCTTATATACACGGACATGGTCTGGAAAACGCTTCGTTTTGAAAATGTCTAATTTCATTAAAGAATTAAAATAAAAAGCTGACTTATTGCAGCTTTTTAATTTAATTTTCTATGCTTGTGATATTTTATCCGAACTTTTATTCGAATGAACTAAATCAGTCGAATAACACAACACTGTTTTTCGTTTTATAAATTTTTTTAGAGCAACACATATCCGCAATCAAAACATCGTAAATTGATTTAGTTTTAATTTTGTAAAAAAAAAAAATTGCAGAATAAAACACGTTTGGTAAATATGTATGTATGTATAAATTATGGTTAAAAATTATATATGGCTGTAAGTACATGTACACATGCATGCATACATACATACATGCATACGTATGTATGTATTACGATTACGATTATTTTCTTAATTTTTCCAATCGTTCAATTTTAAAATATGTGCTGTTGGACGTTGCAATTTACCCGGCAACAAATAATAAATAATAAAAAAAGATCTTTTGTACATGTGCCGGAACACACACTCACTGTTCTGTTCTAAAATGCAATCAGTCATAAAACCACAAATCCAAAGACTCTTCATCTATATAATTCTTCACAAATGAGAAATAAAAATATCACGAGCAAAAAAACCAAAAACAATTTATTTGAAAATTAAATCCTTTTGTTTTAATACTCTACAAAACAAAACGACTGAAGTATCACAAAACCAAGCATGCAACAGCAGGCAAATTCAACTAAAATCCAGCAAAAAATGTTATTCTCAGACAAATAGTGAGTAAGATAAGTATACCATGAATTCTTAGAAAATTTATTTCACAAGGCACCCATACATATAAATATTTAAGCGGAATGGAATAAAATTCTTTGCAAAAGGATAACATTTACTTTGCGCGATTATAGAAAGAGAGAGGGAGAGGGAGAGGGAAATATCAATACCATTCAGATCAGGGATGGAATATTAAGTATTATTGCAATTTTTTCAAGCGGAAAACTCATTCGACAGTACCCTAGCCGGTACAACCGGTTTTACATTTGTAAATATATCTTGCTTCCATAAGGGATAAACTACAATCTGTCGAAAATAAAATACACTCATTCATATGAAGACGATTATTTTGACGCCATCAAATCTTACCGGCTAAACGACGCTGTCGCCAACTACGACTAATTTATATTTTTGCTAGCTTACGAGATCTAGTTCTAATAATATAATAACTATGAAAAATATATATGTTAAGTATAATTAATTTTATTTGGGAGAAAACAACGAGATATAAATATATTTTGGACAAGTGTCCAAAGAGTGTCGTTTTACTCTTCTTCTTTGTTTAGGCAATGCGCATTGTAAATAATTTTATGTGAAACACTGTGGGAAAAGGTTTTTTCCATTTAATAAATTTTGAAATAATTTTATAAAAATTAGATATTTTAAAGTGGAACCATTGCAATATTTATTTCTACAACAAAAAGATAGCAATAAAACTCATTTTTTGAATATTGTTTTGGTTTCTATTTATATTATTACTATCTAATGATGGTGGTAATATATTTTTGGTAAATATGTATATGAATCACTAAATATTCTCCAGTAATTTCTTTAGCAACACAAATATTAAGAATTTAATACACATTTACTTATCGTGTAACTTTAATATCAGCTGCTTACGACGTTGCTGTCGTTTTGAAAATAATCAAGTAAGCGGCGACGATTGCTGCCAACGGTCTAAGCCGTCGTTAAACGGTGATCTAAGTGTTTAGAGCTTGATTTTTTATACATAAATGCAGCCATAAATAAGTCCCTTTTCTAATTCAAAACGATTTCTCATTTACAATTTTAAGCCTTTGGTAAAATAACCAGTCCATAGAAATTACTACTGGGTGCCCAGTAAGTAGTGTGCTAGTCTCTTAGTCTAGGGGTCGTGTATGCGATTCACACCGAAGAGATTGGTGTCTTTTACTACTCCGAATGAACCCCTTCATTACTATATTCGGCAAATACATATATAAATAAAAATTAAAGCTACTTGTAAAAAGTACCACTTTTGAATTAAAAGTTTCCATGCCTGATTCAGAGTGATTAAAAATGAATGAATTTAGTGAAGAATGTTGCTTTGTGCGTACGCCAGTTTAAGTCTGGTGAAATTGTTAAAACTCGTTTACGATATAGGACTACAAAAACAAATATACCAATAATAACAAAGAGGTACACAAACATACATATGTATGTTAACCTTTCTTGTGCATAGTCTTCATTATCGCCAATACCAAACACACACACATACACATGCATATTTCTCTTTGAAATACCAACAACGTTTACTTAATAAAGCAGTAATGCCTATGGATGTCAGTGTTTACTCACTTTTTACCAAGAATTTTTAAGATTCATTCAAAAGTTCTAGAATTGAAATTCATTTTCGTTAATGCAAATTCACACATATTCATAATAAGCGTACAGTGCTTCGGGTGAATGTGCAGGCATTTTTGTTGTTGTTGCAATTTTTCATTAAACGCTATTTAGCGTAGATTTCTTAATGTAAAAAGAGAGTAATATAAATCATTTTTAGGCAATGTTCATAGTGTACAATTTTATGTGAAACACTATGAGCAAAGGTGTTTTGAATTTAAAAAATTCTTAAAAACTTCTATATGAATTGTCGCATAAATCCCTATTAACAATTACATATTTTTTAATGCTTTTCGTTTTGGTGTTATAAAATAATAAATAAATAAATAAAAGAATTTTAATAACTTAAAGGAAGAACCTTTAAAGGAAGAACCTTTAACTCTGAGAAGTATTTACAAACAGGAAACGTGACTGTTTTTTGAGCTAGATGGATCGTAGTTCTTGAATGATCAATGGCTACGTTTGTGGAGTGAATCACATTGATGAGATACTTGTGGTTTAAACCCCCAGCTCAATAGCATACAGCGTGCACCACACCTCGTTTTTTAAAATAAACCTTAAATTGGTAAAAAGAAACTTATTAGTTTTCACATAATTTCGCTTAATATAGTGATTACTAGCTACTTTCAAGACAATTATAAAAAATTATATTAAAATAAAAAATTCCGGATAATTATGGCCTAAATATAGCCAACGTTATTGAATTTAATAAATACCAGAGGCCGTAACAAATATGAGTTATATCATAAAAATTACAAGGTAAAATCGTTATTTACAGGCTGAATAAATAATAATTATTTTTGAGTTTTATTAAATATTTTTTGATCACAATAAAGTGTGTTATTTTTTGGGTTGTCATATAACAATTATTTTTAATTTTTATTTTATCGTGCTTATAAATAACCATTATTTTATTTATTTATTTTTCTATTATGAGTATGAACCTTTCAAAGATATTTGCGTATCCACGTAAAAACTCTTAATTCTAATTAAGTTCGACAAATAATGTTGTGGATAACCACAACGCCACAAATGATGTCTTAAATTGCTTAAAATCAATTTAAACGCTGAAAACGCCCTTTCTACGTTTACTTGCGTAGCGAGATCTCTACAACTATTGACTATTGCATTGTTTGCATTGTAATTTATTTATACCACACTTATATTTGCATACTCGTTTAGATATTTCATTTAATGTAAAGAATATCTAAGAAAATCCTTACTTCAGAAGCTAAGTGGTGAAAAAAGGAAGTATGACTTATTAAGTCATACTTTGAATAAAAGACACATTTGGGAAATCAACTATTGGCACTTGTGAATTGATTGCTTAGAATTGCTTTAGCATTGTCCCACCTGTACAACTGGTAAAGAATAGAAACGTTCAACTGACTTTAAATGAAATCATTACTATCGAGGTAGACAGAGGCCGCACTCAGATGGTATATAACCATTTTGAAAGATTTTGTATATATAATTACTATCTGTATAGTGTAGAGGCCATAATCAAATTATTTTCGCAACAATCACTTTATTTCATAACATCGTTCCTTATTAAATGAATAATAAAATTATAATAATAAAATTATCGATCCTACTAATTTTTACAATATTATAAAGTTTTTTATTTGAAATATTGCTTAAATAGTTACTATTTTTTAAAAGCTCTGTTAAGGCATGTGCGAGAACGAAAACATTTTTTTTACGTCTTTATTTCTCCATGTACGATAATGATATATCGGCTTTAATTGGATATACTTTTGTACATATAAAAGAGCCTTTTGTTTTTATTAATTACAAATTAATGCGCATGCTAAAATAAAGAAATTTGTTTATACTCGTATATATATATATACCTAAGTATTTCACCATTTGGCTGATGGGGTGTATGGTTGTACTGTCGTTATTGCACCTAACACGAAAATATTTAAAATTTTTTCTAATATTATTACATTTTCCCAATGGAGGACGAAAGAGAACAGTCTCGCATTTACTTTCGTTAATTTTCACTTCCCAGTCGTTCGCATAAGTTTTGACAACATTAAAAGGCTTTTGAAATCCTTGATTTGTTTCCTAAAATTTATTAGAAGCATGGAAAATAATTATGTCGACAGCAAAATCAAAACTGTTATTCAAGAGATAATGTATGTATGTACAAGTTAAAGAGAATTGGTGAGTTAACCGTGCGTTGTTGTAAGCCATTACCAAATCCAAATGTTTTTGAACTAACTTCGCTGTTATTACAAACAACAAAGGATTTGTTTTTTTTTCATTTTTGTAGCCCTGGTGTCCAGATACTATTAAAAACTTTTTCTATAAAAAAAACTATCAAAAACTTTTTCGATATCTATTGTGCACCGGTACATGAATCTTTATTTCATTTGACACCAGTAGTTGAATTACACGATTTATTGAATGTTTGTGTTTATATCCAAATTGATTGTCATTTACTAACAAAGTTTATTGCGTAATTGTAGTATACGAGTATAATATTAATGTTTATGCAAACTTCCAAAATTTTTCTTATATTTGAAAGCAAGCTTATTGCATGTAGGTTTCTTAGGTTACTTATATAACTTTGACTGTTTTCCAAGCATAAGGGAAGTAAAGTGTTGTTTAATATGTTGTTAAAAAGAGTGTTATGTTTAGGAACGAGAGGCTCTGGAAAAATTTTTTATTATAATATCTATGTATACTTGAAGATAGCTTGCTTCATGATGACGGTGTCATTTCACATAAGATAATCATCAGAGATCAAGACATTTAACTGATTTGCTCTTTTGCACTCATTGAGTGTCGTAAAGGAAAAACCCCTTGCTTTAAACTCAGATTTTGCTCTCAAAAACTTAGAGAAACTATTTGCAACGTTAATTTGCAACCTATTATTGGGATCAATTTACTTGTGGAAGTGAACTCTTTCAAAAAAATTACCAATATAACATTAATTTCGTGGTCGTTTTTAAAATAAAATGTTGCCCTGTTTTGTAGGCGTAAACACATTCTAAGTATAACAAAAAGGCGAAAAATTCTACATTTTTTTCAGAAACGAAACACCATAAGTATTTGCTCCTGGACTGCTATCGAAAAGTCATTCTTTTTTTGTTCTTTCACATATGGATTAACTCTCGCATTACTCGACAAATCCCCATCCTCCTGGGATTTTTGAGTAATATTTCTATACAAATTTTGTAGATAATTGAATCGTTCGGTATACAGAAACAGGCGCGAATTTATTTTTATATTTTAAGATGATAATAAAAGCTTATTGTATATTTGAAAATTATGCCGAAAGTGAATAATTTTATTGTACAACACACCTGTTTCTAATATTATTAGATCATATAAATTTTTTTTTGTTTTGGTAAACAAATTCAGATATCATTATTCTCCGGACCCTGATAAATACACCTGCGTTGTATTTAATTTTAAAACTCAAGACATTTATAAAACCGTATGTACGAGTATGTATGTATATTCCACTTACAAAAAAAAAAAGGTAAAGCAAAAAACAAACCATTAGATTCTGGGAAAATTCAATAAAATTTTGCTTTGTAATTTACTTTAAAATTAAACAATTCTGGGAAAGTATTACTGTAAAAATGCAATAAATAATTTAATGAATTTTTATAGAAGATAAAAAAATACATTTGAAAGGTAAAAAAAAATAATAAACAATTAAATTAAAATTTTTTAATTTAAAAATTATTCACAAATGACATTCTCTTTAGCTGTTGGGAAAAATGATGATTAAAGCACTTGGTGGGTGAGTCTTAAGATATAGCGTCTCTGTTCTGTCTTCCGAGTGGAATGAACACGTGGGGAATTGTAGACATTCGGAATTTAATAATTTGGAAATTAGCTGTTCTGCATTCTACATATTTTTTAAATTATTTTTCGAAATTATTAGACAATATTGCTTTCGTTACACGCAAGAGTTATCAAAAAGACTGCGCACATACGTCAATAAGAATTTTAAAATTTATTATGGAAAATAAATGAAAATTAAAAGAAAAGCACTAATAGATATGTATATTAAATAGATTTAGTCGATTTTAAACAAGTTCTTATTTAAAAAAATTTACAAAGCTTTAGTTTTAGCATTTATTAACCCATTATAATAAGATCAAAATGTCTTATCCTTGATTTGATATGCGGACAGGGTGATTTGATATAGTTTTTTGGAACGAAATTCTATCATGAAGTCATGACAGAAATTCGTCTCAAAAGTCAAATCTTATCTTCAAGTGTTTTCAACGTACATTTATTTAAACAGATACATGCATAAGTTAATGACATATTACTTTATTTTAAAAGAAAACTCTAGTGTACAGGAAAAGGCACCTCCTTAGATTGTAAATGATAATCCCTCTTAACAATACCTCAATTTAGATATACATATATATCCAAATATGCCTAAAAATTCCTCAGAGATCGTATACCAATTTTTTAGTTGTTTACTTGTCTTATTTATTTTTATTAAAAATTTTTTATTTTATGTAAATATGTATATATTTAGCAAAAAGTTTAAATTCTCATATATGTACGTATGTAAAACGTATATTAAATTTGCAAATCTTTTCCAGATTCGATGTTAAGTCACAAAATATTTGACTTTTCAGTTAAATATGTTTCCCCGGCAAAACATACAGGCATGTGGTGACACTCACGCGATTTTCAAATCGCATGTGAGTTGCAAATCGCCAAACTTTTTTCAGCATTTGATGAAACTCGCACGTTTCACTTGCGAGTTGCCATTTGTATTTGAACACAAAATTCTGGATTTTTCAAATTTTTCATTTTTGTATTTAGGATGAAAATTAAAACAACCAATTACTTTCATGAAATTATTAACAGCAGTAGTAGCACATATTTTTCGAAGATCATTTAGATTAGCTGTTTGTTGAAATCGTCAGTACAAAAGAAGACAAATTTAACAAAATCTTAATGCATTTTTAAAATGTCATATTTTAAATAAGAATTGGTAAAAAATATTATTAGTTATGATTCAAAATAAAGAAAAACATATCAAATTTATTTTATTCATCATTTATTTGTTTCTTTAGTGTTTGGTTCAGGCAAAATACAACAGTTCACTTGAGATTGCTCTTGCGATTTGAAGTCGCCAAAATTCTTGCGTTTGCGATTTCCATCACACCTCTTTTGCGAGTTCAAGTCACAATCGCAAGTATTAGGCGATTTGCGATTGTCATCACATGCCTGATATTTAACTTTTCAGTTAAATTTGTTTTGTCGTAAGCGGTTGCGTCGAAACATATTTAATTCGGCATATTTATTTTCACACACATTATTTATCAGTGAGTATCTTTTAATCATTTACAAGAATTATTAAGTACTTTTTTTTTAAGAGATTTACAAATTCCCCTTAAGTGTTTTAAAGTAAGCTTTAAGTTAAAACAGGTTTTATACAGACATTAACAAGAAAAAATAACTTGGAAGAAAGGATTAAGATCTGCACAAGAACATAAATGTGAAAATAAGGCCAAGTTTCGGCCGTAAAAAGAACTGAGATCAAAATGAGGACCAAGTTCTTCATATGTACAATACCATCCCATATCTAGGCAACTTGCTAGAGCTTGTTGCTAACTTTCTAATGTTAGAAAGGATTATGGGAAAAATTTTGTTTTCACATATATGTTTTTGTGCGAATATGTTTTTGCAAAAGTTGTTAAAAAGTAAATATTCCTACATAGTTCATACACAGACACTTTTAATTAAAATTCTTACTACGAAGTAATTCCATTCCACAACTACTATTTATTATTGAAAGCCACTTATTTATTGTTATTTGTTGTATTTATTAACAAACCGGATTAGGTAGGGTTGTCTTCCTTTTGACATCGAAAACACAAATACAAATAGTGAACAAAAAAATACTTGGAGGCACACACGCGAGTTATGTTATTTTAATTTTTAAATCAAAGAAAAAACGTCTGGTTTGTTTTACATTCAAATAGCTTCTGCTTTATTCAATAATTTTCTTTAAAAATCAAACTTATTGTTAAAATACAAAAATGCTTATCAATAAAAGTTCAATACATTGTTGTTTGTATAAAACTATGTTTATCCAATAATTCCAATAAAATATAAAAGTGCTTATGATCAAAATAGTTCAATACATTGTTGCTTCATAATTTCTGTTTAAAATAGTTCAATACATTGTTGCTTTATAAATTCTGTTTATTCAATAATTTCGTAATCATACATATAATTAGGTCATATGCAAAAAGTGCCTATTCTGAAAAGAGTTTGCTACATTGTTGTTTTTGTTTATTTCTTATTAATTTTATAGTTTTGTTTTGACAATCAATATTTTTACTTCCTTATTAATTTTTTATATTTAACTTAATTAATCTAGGTTATTAATAACTTATTCTAGGTGGTTTTGCTGGTGGGTTTGTTGTTGTTGTAGAAGTAGTTGCTTCTGTAACTCCTCCCCCCTTAGAATAAAGTGAAGGCCACAAGGAGGACGTAGGGGCCGGAACGTTGAGTGGACAGTTTGGTGTATATTGGATTTTTACTTTCTTCCTTATGGTATAAACTAGACCAATAGTAAATATGAAACTCAGTGTGCATACGGTTAGAAGAGTATAGTTGTATTTTTTTGATGTTGTTTCGTAGCTTTCTATTTGATATTTTCTTAGCTTATCGAGGCTTAGTTTATCCGTTATCGTTTTTGCGTTTACTTCAGAATATGTTAAAAGATGCGGAAAAAATTCATCCTTAAAGAACATGGGATTGTCTTTGTACCTTTCGCCGTTGATACTGATAGTGCAGTTGCTGTATTGAAGGAGAGCTGTACCCTGAACATCATACGTGTCATTGCTATAGTTAGTTTTTATGGAAGTTTTGTTTACATTGATGAAAAGTATATAGTTTGGTTCAGGCTGCATTATAAGGCTTGTAGTACCAACGTCTTCTATATCGCACAATGCATCTTTATTGTTAATTATTTGTGCAATGCAGGTAGAGTTAGTTGTGGATTCAGTCCATAGTGAATTTTTACAGTAATAGGAGTTCTCAATTCTTGGGCAAGGTTCGTCAAAAAGTTGAATGTGGTTTTTATTGTATGCTATGTATGGTTTTATTTTTATCTTTTTAGTTTCATTTAGAGGAAGTGGGATTATATGAAAAAGTTCATAGTTTTCTTCAGATATATTTGGTATTTGTATGTTAAAAATAATATTTGAATTGTTATAATACGCTTGCAATCCAAGTATTTCATATATTTGTTCTTTGGAGTTAATTTCTATTGACTGATTTTCCATATACTTATAAATTGCATCCAGTTCTGTAGTACTGAGTATGAACTTAGAAATTACATTAAGTTTGGCGAGAATAATTGCTTCAGCAATATTAGCTAAGTGATTATTTAAAAGGTCTATATTATAATTAATCTGACTGAAGTATTGAAGTTCGAAAAGTTGGTCATCTTCTTTTAGGATATTGTTTGCTAGTTTATTGATGTAGTTCTCTATTCTATCTTGTTCCTTGTTTATATGATTAGTGACGTTTTGTAACCTTTGCTGCATTATTGAGTTTAGTTGGTTCTGATTTGTCAGTAAAGTCTCGATATGTGTAGTATCTGTTTTGATGTTCTCTATTTGCTTGTTTATGAAAAGTGCGTCGTTTGTGTCCATGTTTCCTGTTATAAATTTGATAGCTGTGCCTAGTCCATTTATAAGTCCACGTTTATGTCTTTTGTACGGCATAAGGGTATGTACTTTATTTTCTTCCTGTTTGTCACTCTCTGTTATATCTTCTAGTATTTCTGTACATCTTATTAATCTAAATATTTTACTATTGGCGAAAAATTGTGAATAAACTGATTGAATAATGCGAAAAGTTTCGTCATCTGTGAATATAGCTGATAACTTATTTGGGCTAAGAAATTTTTTGAAAATGTCTGTTATTGCCTCCTCCGTATATAAGGGTTTCCTAAAAATTCGACGTTGTTTGTTTTTGAATGGCATTATTACTGACATTTCTGGAGTTTTTGATGATTTTTCGAATATAAGCTGTAGGTTAAAGTCATTTAAGGGTTTTTCTGAGATGTATATGCCATCATTCAAATTTTCATCTGCTGAATGCACAGTGGTACCAGCTGTACCACAATTGGAAGCTATGTCATTTACATTTATATCTAATTGTTTAGGTGTATCTATTTTGATTCTACTTAATGCGTCAGCGTTTGTGTTTAATTTCCCTTTTTTGTATATTATTTCGTAGTCGAACTCTTCGAGCTTAAGTCGCCATCTGATCAATTTTGAATTAGGCTCTTTTAAACTCATTATCCACGTTAGTGGTCTATGGTCTGTCACAATAAAAAATTTGCGTCCGAAAAGGTAAGGGCGGAAGTATTTAGTTGCCCACACTATTGCTAACAACTCTTTTTCTATTGTTGAGTAGTTGCATTCAGATTCCGAAAGAGTGCGACTGGCATGACATATTGGTTTGTCATTTCCTATACGACCTTGGGATAGTACAGCGCCTAACGCAAAATTGCTTGCGTCTGTGGTAAGAATAAAGGGTTTCGTAAAGTCTGGGTACTGCAGGATAGGGTCATTAGTTAAGATTGTTTTACATACTTCAAAAGCATTTAGGTATTTGTCGCTAAAGTCTATGGTTTTACCTTTCTTGAGACATTCTGTTAGGGGTTTTGTTAGCTTAGAAAAATCTTTAATGAATTTTCGGTAGTAGCCAACGAGACCAATAAAGCTTTTTATTTGCTTCTGGGTTCTAGGAAGCGGAAAATTTTTTATCGCTTCGATTTTTGCAGGGTTAGCTTTTATTCCGTCCGTTGAAATGATATGTCCTAGGAACTTTGTCTCTTTTTGCAGGAATTCTGATTTGTCTGGCTGAATTTTAAGATTTGATGATCGTAGTTTATTAAAAACTAACTGAAGATTTTGTATATGTTCCTGTAGGGAAGTGGAATAGATGATAATGTCATCTAGGTATACAAGACATATTTTTCCTATTAGTTCGCCTAGAACATTATCCATGACCCTTTGAAAGGTCGATGGTGCATTTTTAAGTCCGAAAGGCATTCTTACATACTCGTAATGCCCACCTTCTACTGTGAATGCGGTTTTAGGAATATCTTTATCGTGCATCTCGATTTGGTGAAAACCGCTTGCCAAATCGAGTGTGGTAAAATACATACATTTTCCTAGTTTGTCTAGGATTTCGTTTATGTTGGGAAGGGGATACCTGTCGGATATGGTTTTTTCATTAAGTTTTCTGTAGTCTATTACTAGTCGCCATTTTTGTTTTCCGCTGGCGTCCAGTTTTTTAGGAACAATCCATACAGGAGCGCTCCACGGAGAGTAGCTTGGGCGTATTATTCCTTGTTTTAACATGTCAGTTATTTGATGTTGAACTTCAGTTTTATGTATTTGAGGGTATCTATATGATTTTGTATACACAGGTATGTCGTCAATTGTTCGTATTCTATGTTTGACCTGATTGGTGAACGTCAATTTTGAATTTTCTTTGAAAAAAATGTCTTTATAGTTACGGCAAAGATTAAATAAGTGTTTTTTCTCTTCACTGTTTAAATGTTCTGTCCTAAGTGTTTCTAATATATTATCATTTTGGTAGTTTCCTTCTTGAATTGTCTCAAAATTAAAAGCTTCTATGAAATCTTGACAATTGTACTTGGAAACTTTCAATGGTTGTTCTATATACAACATTTGTTGTTCGTCTGAAATGTTAATTATTTCAAGGAGACTGTGCCAATTTCTCGTTTGGTATATACCTTCTGGTATATAAAGTGAATCATTAATGAAGGTTTTTCTAACGTAGATGTCTCCATTTTTGACGTCTACTGGAATTTTTTTTATGACTTTAGAATTTTCAGGTATAATATGTTTTCCTGATGAGAAATTTGGCTTAAATTCTATAGGAATTGTTGCGTTTTTGGTTAAAATTCTGTTGCTTCCTAAGTCTAGTTGTGAAAGTATGTCGATACCAATTAGTCCGTCAAAGTAATTGTGGAAATTAAATAAAAGAAATCTAAACTCTCCTGGTTGATTGAATTCAACAAAACTTTTGAGTTTCACCTGTTTATTCAGTTCGTATTTGTTAAGAATTGTTGTTATAGTTATTGGTCTGCACGTCTTTTGGTCTGAAGGGTCTATATATTTTGGGTTAATGAATGATGAAGACGCTCCAGTATCAATTAGGAATTTGAGCGGCCTTCCGAAAGGAGATGATATGTTAATATACCCTAACTCAGACCCATGTTTATTGATATCTAGGTATCCTGTTTGTTTTTCGAGGCAAAGTTTTGAAAATTTTGTTCGTCTTCAATGTTTAACTGATCGTCTTCTAATTTTTGGTAATGATCCAAATTTTGTTGATAACCTGAAGTTGGTGGAAAATAATCTACACAGTTATTGTTTTGAAAATTAAAAAGCTCTCTTTTATTATATTGATTTCCGGGTGCGGCAGATCGCATCGTGTGGTCAGTTCTAAAGGATCTTTGAGTTGTTGATGGTGCTTGAGTTTTTATATAACTGGAACCAGTGTCCATAGGCTCTGGTTTATTGTAGTCTTTGAATGTATTGAATGTATTACCTCTAAATGCGTTTTGGTTGTGATTTTGGTTAGAAAAATTGGAATTTATTCTACGTTGAATAGGTTGGGGATTATAATTTACAGTTGCTTTTGACTGTTCGGGGCGTGCATTTTGATTGTTGTAAGAAAACTGATTTTGTTGGGGAAAAGGTGTGAACCTATTATTATACTTGTTTCCACTATAAAATGAATTGGAAGGTCTAGGTTGCCATTTGTTTTGATTAATAGTGGGATCTGTTTTCATGTAGAATATGTTTTGTTCCTTAATGCATAAAGAAAAAGCTTCTGCTAATGAATCTGGCTTAGATGCTCTTATAGTCGAGCCTAGAGGTTCTCTTAATCCAATGAGGAAACTGTTTAAACACATTTCAGAATAAAGATCTCTTTTAGATTGAACTACTCTTTCGTCTCTTTCATGTATTTGAATATTGTTAAATAGGGATGCTTGAATTTCTATTATTTCGCTGTAAAATTTTTCCACGTTATTGAATTTTTGGCGAATATTATGTAGATCTCTAATTAAGGATGTTTCAGTCCTTTTATCCGAATAATGTAAGATGAGATTTCGCTTAATGTCATCCCAGTTGAGGGGTGTGCCATACATATTTAAGACTTCGTTGGCTTGTCCAATGATTTTGTTGCGAATGGCTCGCAATAATATTTGACCCTGAGGTGTTGCGTCATACGCTCTTATGTGAAGTAAAATTTCTTCGACGTTGTTAATAAATTCATTTAATAGTCTTGGGTTGCCTTCGTATGTAGGCAAATCTTTTATTGCATCAGGGATGCGAAGTGATTCAAAAGACATAATAGTAGGAGTGTTTGGGACATTAGTCGCTAACGGATTTTGTTGTCCGTTTAGAGGGGTAGACATGTTTTCTGTATTAAATTCTAACGATATGCCTGACAAGGGAGAATCTTCACTAATTGAGTTTAAGCTTCTACTTTTAAAAAGATTACCGAGAGAACTTGGATATGGTTTAAATGTAAGGCTTTTGGATGTTTTCCGTTTGCTCATTTAAACGCTATGCAATCGTAATATGAAAAATTAGTCAACACACTTAAGTTTGTATATATTTATTTTGTTTTAAATTAAAGAAAATAATTTGTTTATACAGATATTCTCTCTGTATTTACTAAATTTTAATCAAAAATTTTTTTTTTTTTTTGTATCTTTTTGTTTATACAGATATTCCCTCTGTATTTACTAAATTTTAATCAACAATTTTTTTTTTGTATCTTTTTGTTCATACAGATATTCTCTCTGTATTTACAAAATTTTAATCAAATTTTTCTTTTTTGTATCTTTTTGTTTATACAGATATTCCTTCTGTATTTATAAAATTTAATTCTATTTTCTATCTTTCTGTTCTGTTCGAAATATTATTTTCAAAAAAAATTTTTTATATAATAGATGTCACTTGTATTAAAAATTAAATCAAATTTGTTTGATTTTATATTTTTATATGTATTCTTATTTTTAAATGTTTATAAAAAAAAATTTTTTTCTACTTTCCTCTATTTATAATTTATTTGTATTATATACTTTTCTAATCTGGAGGGTCCGGCTTTTTGGGCTACAGAATCGCAGATTTAAGTTTTTATTATACAGGAGGGTCCTTCGATAGGAATCGCTGTTGTGTTATTATGTTAAGGCTTTACAGGCCTGTTTGTTATTTATACAATTTTATTTTGTTGCTTTTTATTAAAAATTATATTTTCCACAATTCACTCTTGACTTACCAAACCAAGATGAGGGTCCTTTGCATATTCCTGGTGATAAGGAGTTGAAACTCGCCGACTTCTGTGCCAAATTTTGTTTCCTCCGATATTCCCTCGAAGTTAATGTATACTGTGATATTCCCTCACGGTAATGTTGCAAGCACGTAGTTTTTCTTCGATATTCCCTCGAAGTTTTTATCAGATGGTGCTGTTTTTTGTTTGGTGTTGAAGTCGTTCACTCAGGCGTACCGACTGCGCCAGTTATGTTATTTTAATTTTTAAATCAAAGAAAAAACGTCTGGTTTGTTTTACATTCAAATAGCTTCTGCTTTATTCAATAATTTTCTTTAAAAATCAAACTTATTGTTAAAATACAAAAATGCTTATCAATAAAAGTTCAATACATTGTTGTTTGTATAAAACTATGTTTATCCAATAATTCCAATAAAATATAAAAGTGCTTATGATCAAAATAGTTCAATACATTGTTGCTTCATAATTTCTGTTTAAAATAGTTCAATACATTGTTGCTTTATAAATTCTGTTTATTCAATAATTTCGTAATCATACATATAATTAGGTCATATGCAAAAAGTGCCTATTCTGAAAAGAGTTTGCTACATTGTTGTTTTTGTTTATTTCTTATTAATTTTATAGTTTTGTTTTGACAATCAATATTTTTACTTCCTTATTAATTTTTTATATTTAACTTAATTAATCTAGGTTATTAATAACTTATTCTAGGTGGTTTTGCTGGTGGGTTTGTTGTTGTTGTAGAAGTAGTTGCTTCTGTAACTCGCGTTCGCACTCAACATACACACCTTATTTGTCAACTTTATCTTAATTAAGTTATTAAATTCAATTTCTTTTTCTTTGGATATTACAATATGTTCACAAAAAATTTTTAATAACAATTTAATCAGCTTATGGATGAGAAGTATGACGTGTGAGTAAAGCTTTAATCAATTTTTGTTTGAATGATTAGCAAGCCTATGAAAACGTGCAATTTATAATAAATTACAAAAATATTGTATACTATTTTATACACTTAACACAACGGAAGTTGAAACCATATAAGTTTTTTCTTTATAACAACAATATTCATCAGAACACCATATCTATTTTGATTAACTTTTCATAATTAAAAAAAAAAAAAAAATTATTTAAGGCACGTCCGCAAAAGGAAAATATAAAGAAAAACGTTTGAAGAAAGTTAATAAACAGAAATTAACACGATTATTATTTTTTTTTTTCGTATAACACACCTTTATATCAAATCAAATTAATTTGTTAATTTATTTGCTTTTTTGATTTTCTAAACAAAACGAATGAATTTCAGATCTAGAGAGACACCGTTATTGCGCTATTGTGTGATTATTGTTTAGCAGCTGAAATTGAATTGAAAATTTATTTGCAACTTTGAGTCAACATCAGCTCTGTCGGCAAAATAAACATTTTCAAAATACTCATGTACCTTCATGTTATGAAAACAACAACACCAATCAATGTAGCGATAATAATGATGACGAAGATTATGAAGGCGCTGAGACAACAACACGCAACAGAGTTGTGAAATAATTTAAAAATGGTACCAATTAAATGATTTGTTTTGTTTTGTCCCTATATTCAATTTACAATATTGTTTTAATATGGTTAAACGCAACATTTGTTATATTAAAAATTGATGTGAAGAATACTGGGATTTTAGTAACTTGTTTTCTAGTAACTATTCGTTTTATTTTAAACTATGAAAAAGCATATTTTAGGTTGGAAAACCATTCAAAAATAAAAATTATAAATGAAGATATAAAAAAAAATTAGAACGGATAAAGTTAGAAGAGTATTTATACTGGGTGAAGTTTTTAGTTTATGGAAAAATATTGCTTCTATTTCCCAAGAAATCTAACAAGCCAATTTATTGTGGACTTATTGTAGGTGTCTGCCTACTTCAAACCTACAACACAACACACACCCTTTCATAATAATAGTTTTTAAATACAATTTTGCCTATTAATGGTTTATATGCATGTTGTAAGTTTTTTTGAATACAGCCGTTATTTATTTATTTATTCCAGTAATATTGTGAGAAATTAAAAGTAAAAAAGTGTAATTAAGTTTCGGGCATAAGAAGTAGAGATTTGTTACAGCTTTAAGGCTTTAAAAAAACGGTAATCTGAAGAGGATTACTTTAAACAAAAAAAAAAAAAAAAAAAAGATACTGAATTCGAGTTTATCTAAAATTCCTATTACTTTCAGAATTCATCTCTCGAACTATGGTCGTATCCTTCCTAATAGCTAATTTTTTAACTTTTAAAAGTATAAAAAGAAAAGTATTTAACGGATTTTCTAGAATGGCACTTTATGATTAAAAATATATATGTATGACTAATAGTACCAAGTTGCTCATCTCTCACACGAATACTGAAAAAAATTATTTAAGGCATAGCTATGCCGGAAATGTAATTAAATGACAAAACCCAATAGTGCAAGTAGAATTGAAATGAGAAACACCCATTTTCCTGGTTTTGGCTTTGAAGGGTGTTTTTTATGCTAGTGGCCTTAGTATGGAAATTGGCTTAACAAACCTTTTGTAAATATTATGCTTTTTAATATTATTAATATTGTTGCGATTTTAGCAATATAAATATAATTTAATATATTTGTATAATACGAACAAATGTATAATACAATATCTACCAATAGGGAAAAGAAGGAGGAAAAGATAAGTAGGATCCTGAAGTTTCGTTTTTGCCTAAGAAAAACACATTGCAGACATGTGAGTAGTCACATCAGCAGTTAAGTAGCCAGTGCTATGTAATCCTTCGTACTAGTCAAGCGACTAGAGTTCATTACCCGTAAACTACAGGTTATTGATAAAAAAAAAACAAACCTTATAAAAAAACCATATTGAAATTTTATTTATATGTAGCTAATGTAAGTAAATCACAACAAAACCAAATACGCGAAAACACGAAAAACACTGAAGAAAACATGAGAACTTTCGTTCTCTTCATTTACATAAGCCAAAAATTAAATTTTAAAAAAATAGTACCACCTTGTCTCTTTTAAAAAAGTAGCTAAAATACTAAAAAAAAAAATAAACCACGTGTTACTAAAAAAAGTAATAAAGTTTAGACGATTTACAAAGAAAAAAGTGACTAATAATAATAACTGGTAAAAATGCTATTTTGTTCTTCAAATATCATTTTTATGATGTGAGTGGTTTTATGTGAAATTAGGGCGAAACGCAAAACTCATTCAAGCTATTACTCATCATGAAAGGTAAAAGAACATTTTTAATTAAATTGCAAACAAAATATTTCAGGATAATATTGGGCTGAAAGAAGTAATTAATATCCACACAAGAGATGAAAATAAGGCCAAGTTCCAATCCAAAAATGTCAGCGTTTAAAAGTACTGAGATCAAAATGAGCACCAGGTTTTTGATATGTACAATATAATCCCATTTCTAGGCAACTTGCTTGTTTGGTAACATTTTTCCCATAGAATGTTAAAAAAATTATTTCCAAGCTAAGCAGTTTGCCTAGAAATTATATGGTATTATACATAACAAGAACTTGGTCCGTGTTTTGATCTTAATACATTTCACGGCCGAAATTTTCGGATAGGAACTTGGCTTTATTTTCTCATTTATGTTTTTGTGCGGATCTGTCTCCGTTTCTCCGTTATTTTTTTGTAGATGTGTATATGTATGTATATTATATACATGTATGTTGTGTCAAATTTTAGCTCTCTAGCTATAGTGGAAGTTCCCCATACAAATAAGGGACACACACCCTTGTCCCCCTACATAAATGTTACCATTTTCAGATTTTGCTGATTACTAACTCCCCAAGACCTACCAGTATCCCAAGTTTCAGCATTCTAACTATAGTGCAGCAAGTGCCTAATAATATTGATAAATGAATCAGGTACTAAATATAAATAAATAGGTAGCAAAATATGCACTTTTTACAATTTCATACCTTGGGAAGCTTTTATGGTAAAACTCTCCAACTTGAGGTTACCTGTACGTAGAGTTTTTATGTTTGAAATTTTCATTATTTTTTCGATTACAGAAAATAAAGTTATAGAGGGGAAAAAACAGTTCGAGACCGTTCAAGTTATGACTTTTTTCATAAACTCGCAAACTAAGAGTTTTCTGACTTTTTACCAAAATAAAAGTTTTTTCTTTACATTAATTTTTTGAGCAGGAATAAATAAAACTTATTTTAAACTTTATTTATTAGGGCAAAAATAATATTTATTTATATATTTTCAGCATATAAAACAAACAATTGTAATAAATCCCAATAGTATTGAAAAAATATAAATACGTTATTTACCGAAAAAATATACAATTCGCTTTTCCAATTAAATATATGCATATAAAACTTGCGATTTTACTTTTAAATTACGGGAATAATGGTTAAATTCAGGGACCGTAAAAAAAAGTAATTTTTACACTTTTATTTTTTTTTTTAGCAGAAATAAGTTATTTTATTTTATTTTTTAGGGCAAAAATAATAGTTTTTTTAAATAAACTTTTAACATATAAAACGTTATTAAGTTATAAGGTGTCTATGAAAAATAGCTCTTAAATCCCTTATATATAATTTAAAAAAAAAAACGTAAATACGTTTCCTACCGAAAAATGTACAATTCCCTTTTCCAACTAAAGAAATATAAAGGATTAGGGTTTGTTTTTATACAATTTTTTATTTTGTTATAAGTAAAACCCGATTGTTTAGTGAAATATTGAACATTTGGATATTTAAATTCATCAATATCAGCCCACAAAGTCTCGAAATATGGGAGAAGAATTTGTCTATTTTTAGTTTTTCCAACCAAACGACAAAATGACACTGATGGTGATAGTAATAACTATACCTATGATAATTCTTAAAAATTGAATAAAACTGTTTAATTGAATATTATTCTTGTTTGGATAATTCCGGTTTTAGAGCAATATGATAGAATGGTTTTAAAAAGCAAAAAAGAAATAGAACACAAACAAATTTGCACTTAAGTATATTTACAAGTTGTTGACCGAAGTGAAGTTGGCGGAAATATGTGAAAATTAGAAAGAGGAAAAGGCATCTGGAATTAATTTTCAACTTCGCCATCAAAAACTCTAGTGTTTAACAAAATTCATTAAAGAATTCGGTCCAAAACTCTATATCAAATCACCCCATCCGAATATCAAAACATGAATCTAAAAATAATATCAAAATTTTTAAAACGACATGAATAATCAGGGTCAAAAAAATACAAAAAGAGACATTAGCAATTGTAGATTATCGGAACGAATTTCCGTCATCCCCTTGTCATGTTTGGTTTGGGTGTCTCCAAACCAAACTTGACAAGGAATGACGGAAATTCGTTCCCAAAATCTACATCAAAACACCCAGTCGGAATATTAAATCAGGAATCAACATTAGCAATTGTTTCTATCGAAAAAAATATATAGCAGAAGGAGAAATATTAAAATTTCAATAAAATATCAATAATTTAAATATAACAAAATATATGGTTTCAACGGACTCTAACTTAGGAGAAAGACACTATGAATTCTAAGGAAGTGTTCAGCGGCAATAAAAATTCAGTCCTTGCTGCTAGTGTCTAAAATGCAGATATTGTGATAAAAAACAAATATAATTGTGCTTGAAGAAAACAAATGTAGCTTTTATATTTGATAAAACCTAAATAACTCTTATTTTTTCTCAAGAAAAAAGTTTAAAATAACTTTTATTTCTGCTACAAGAAATAAAAATCCAAAATTTGACAACGATTCAATTTCTTTGAAATAGCGTCCATATCCGTCAAATTGGTATACTTGTCTCGACTCTATGATACTTAAAAATATGGGCTTTTTTCTTTAAAAATTAAAAAAAAATAAGCCGAAAAAACCCCGTGCGAAGTTAATATTCTCAGCAAAATCAATAGTTCCTCAATAATTCGAGTCTAAGCAATATCGAATAAAAACGTTTACAAAAATCGAATTAAAATCTAAGCGTTTTAAATCACGGACTTCAGAATCTTGAAGTATTAGAACACAAGATTTATTATTGCAGTTAACAATATTATTATTGAAATTAATCATCAAATTTCATACGATAGTAAAATTTTCTTGACCAAATATTTTTAATATTCTAAATAGTGTGATTATTTTTATCAATAAGCATGACACAGTAAATAAATATGCTAAAACAAATATTATAAAAAATGGCACCATTTCATTATGTAGAACGTTTTACAAGTAAAGTTAGTGACTCACTAAAGATCTGTCTGGTCGTTCCTTTTAGCTTTAAAACTCTCTAAACAGTCATGTACGAAATATCTACATGTATCGCATCAACGTGCAATGGCAGACAGATTCTTAACATGTCGTTACTCTGTTTTGTTTGCATTACGTTAATTTTGTTCAGGCATCAGTAATAGTTGGTGGTTAGTTGCTAACGAAGAGACTGCTTTTCGATTCTTTTGTTTGTTTATAAGAGAACGGTGCAAAATCGATGAAATTTCATCACAACTCTAAAGATGATAATGACGTTTCTGTTTTTATTTTAACAGAGATTTATAAAAACAACTAGACAAACACCGTACAATAATTTATGAAAATTATAGGACTTTAGGTTCATCAGAGTTTCACATTTCTGTGAATTAATTCTGTGAATTATTATATACTTTTTAGGCAGCCGCGGTTCCCAAAACGATTAAAAATAAACGTTTTTCCATAAGGTGGGAATCGTTGCTTGTTTTAGTGTATTGCTGTGAATCACTCTGTTTACACTACCAAATTAACAAATATTTGCACCCATTTTGCGCAAACTCATTGAAAAAATGTATCACGTAAAATTTTACTAATATATAGAACAAATGCATCTTGCAACCCATAAAACAGAAAGTGGCAACTATAGTTCTATTTGGTTTTATTTGTTGAATGAATCTACAGATACGCCAAAGTTCAATAAAATCTTAAGGAGGAATAAAGAAGTTCAACAAACATTTGTTTTCTGCGATTTCATGGGAACCAGGGACTGAAAAAAAACATACACATTGAGCCTGGCGAGATGGCACTTGCTAACCCAAAAGTAGATAGTTTATTAAAATTTTAATACAGTAAATTAATAAGTAATATCTTAGATATAAGATTTCAATACTTATTGTAAATTTTCCTTTAAAAGAAAAGATTCAATAAAAAAAGAATTAAAGATAAAAAAAACAAATTTGTTCAAAAACTCCGAATCTCGCGACTTTTTTAAATCGATTGCGATGAGCATCTTTACTACCCAGTGGTCTACATAATATGGTATTTTAGTTTTAGTTTTTTTTTAAATAAATTTATAGGTTTCTTGTTTTTTAATTTTATTAATCAATGTAAGCTAATAGTACATTAAGCAAGCGTAGAGCAATATCTCTGTGCCAATAAGGAAAATGTGCTTAAGTGTGATTTTGTCGATTTACAATAGAGCAATCTAAACTTTAAAGTTGATTTTTGAAAATATGATTGCTTTTTAGTACAGGCTATTATATACGTTTGAAGGCCGTCAGCTGGCACGCACTGAGTGCACTGTAAGAAGTTCTGGCTTATATCTCGACGTGGTGGTGGCCGGTAACACGTCTCTGCTAGGTATCTGGCTAAATAAGTCGAGCGAAGAGAAGTTAACACTCTCTTAAAAAAAACCCTAATCCACGATAGAACAGCGCACACCAAAGATGCGTGACCAAGAGAGTGCTTGGTTTCTAGTAGGCGAATACGAGTCGATCTTCAGTTTTAATACAGACTTACCCGTGCATATGGAGCACTGTGCGGGTAGACGGACATTACTTTCTCCATTACAGGGATGATACTTGAAGCCTCGCGCGACGGAAGGGTTAATCTCTAAAAAAACTATGGTTTTAATTGACCAAGGGAGAATTCCGGAAGAGAGGGACAAGACTGCTTCGGGAGGGATAGACGGGTCAATCTTTAAAGGTACTTCTAAGGCGTTGGACCGTGAGATTCCAATATGGATGGGCAATGAAGCCTTGCAAGAGGTGGAAAGATTAATCTCTGTAGGAACTCCGGTGTCTATTGGCTCATGAAAGAATTCTAAAGAGATGGTTAAAAAAACCTCGCAAGGGGTAGACGGATAAGTATCCAAAGATACTCCTGTGGAAGAGGCTTAGACGGTAGCGCAAATTGTGTGTGGATGTCCAGCACTGGCTAGCATAAGGCTTAGGTCCGCGGGCAGGCAAGAAGGACTAAAGGCTAGTGGTAGCACGAGACATGAAAGAGAATAAGGTAGTAGTCAATTACAAATCGGTTGCCTAAAATCAATTCAAGGAAAGAAGGGGGTCGAAAAGGGACCCATAAAGTTAGCAACCTGCTTCGATATCCCCCCTACATCATAAAATATACGTTTGAAAAAATTTGCTTTTTAACAAAAAACTTCTGTTCGTTTATGATCTTATTCCTGACGAATTTGTAAGTTATGTTACTGTTCCATATGTAAAATATAAATAAAAATTCATTGCATTATTACCACAGATTTATAAGTAACAAAATTGTTTGTGAAAACATCTCTAAATCCTCCCCGCCAGTATTTAAGGATTGAACATTATACAAAATATTTTAAATTATAATTTTACGTATATTCGCAAAATACATTTACATATATGTAATTTAATTTCGAATTTATTGAATCGTAATAACATTTCCATTCTTCACGTCGCCATACAACAATTGATAATGTTGTGGGTGTTTCACAAAATACTTTAATGATTGTAGTCGTGCCAATAGCATTGTTCTTCTATTGAAAATTAATTGAGTTATGACTCCTACAAAATGTTGAACAAGTATGTTTTCTCGATACAATGATACAATTTTCATTGGAATGCATAATAAATACAATTTTTCTAATTATTTTGTACAATGTATCATTGAGCTTTTAATTAACTGTGATTCTACTAAATATAATTTTAAACTTAAATTAGTCATATTAAAAGAAAATTACCTCATGCAAAATTACCTTTATAAGCGTAATTGAAAATTTAGCTGAAACGAAAGAGAAAAGGTTAGTTTTCATTTTAATTTTATTCAATAAAATGATTGGTTATGACAAATCATCTTTAAAAAAGGAAATGATAACGCTGAGCTTTTTAATGTATTTTGTTCAATTTTATTATATATTATTATTATTTTAAATCGGTTTCCTTGTATCTCTCTCTGGTGGTACTATGTTCAACTTCCACTAAAAACTCTATTCTGTTTTAATACAAATGAAAGTCTTCGCTATTATGCCCGGCAATTTAAGTTCGAATATATTTCGAAATACATATAATAAATTTTTTCTGCCTTCCTGGTGAATACGACATTGATTTGTAGTATTGTTTGAAGTTCGTCATCATTTCCCGGTGTAAAAATGCGTTTCTTTAAAATAACTGAGCTCCCAGTACCACCTGTTGGAGGTTGGAAATATTCTATCCAAACGTACCGTTGGAGTTTGAATCGTTTTATGGTCTTTAACCTCGAAATAAATATCTTTGAAATAAAGAAATTTTGTAGTTTTTCGCAAACTTTAAAATTTTTCTGGTACCTTTTTTATAATTTTTCCTCGGCATTCTTCGTCGCACTTCACAAAATATTAAAAAAAAAGAAAATACTATATTATTCTAACCGTTCTCGAGTTTTGCGTCTAGCATGTAAGAGATGTTTCTTTCAATGTTCCATTATTATATATTACAAATTCCTTTCGAAAATTTTGGTTCAGTTCGGATATGTTACCGTGCACTCCGTCCAATTTAAGGTCAACACAATCGTCTATGCTAGAGATCAATCGTTTCGAGCACATATACAGTAAATAATAATACGCATCCGTAAAGACGCCGTACAGTACGCACTGAGAACCCAAATGTGTCAATTGGCCATTACGAGCTGCATTTGGAGCTGTGTTCGTCCACTTTACACAGAGAATTTTTACTGAAAACATGTTTTTCCAACAGGACGGCGGCACATGCCATAAAGCGTGTCAAACAATTGACATACCGAAAGGAAACATTTTACGAACGCTTCATTTCGAGAAATGGTTCAGTCTATTGGCCGCCAAGATAGTGGAACATAACGTTTCTTCGTGGTTACGCGAAGTCATTACGTTATGTGAATAAGCTAGCAACTTTCAACGAATTGGAAGACGAGCTACAGCTCCAAATTGCGCTACATTCGAGCCGGCCATTACATACCACATTTCAAAAGATCACAAGGGCATAGAAGTTATCCTACTAATAAAGTCAATTCTTTGTTTGAAATTATGTAATCTCATGTAATTTCTATATTATGAATTCAAATTTTAGATACTCTCTGAACAAAGATACACTCTGAACAAATTCAAAATGCATTGCGAACACACTTTCAAATTACCTTACGATTAATGCAACTAAAGTTTCAATTTTAAAATATTCATTGGAAAATAAACTGTATCAATTCAAACGAATCTATAATTACTTAAAACTGCAACAAAAAAAGCTAAACCTCAAAATAGCCTTCTAAAGAGTTTTCCCAAAAGAGCGAACAAATATTGAGTGTGTAGTCAAATCGCCATGGAAAATTAAACGGTTGCAAATAATAAAATTTTATTATAAAAATTAGTGTTCGTTATAGCAGTCATTGTGCCTTTTCAAGTCGACTCCCAAAGTCGACGCCAAATTCGAGACAGACAGTTCGGTGGATAATCAGCTAACAGTTGTGAAAGTGGGCAAAAGCGGAGGCAGTCGACTCCTGGTCGTGCGCAAGAAATCGGACTTTCACAGACTAAAACTTAGAGAATTTTGCGTTGGGATTTGAACTTGAACCTAGGAGCCAATTACTCGCTAAGTGAGCTTCGAAGCGTTTGGAATGACGCCAACTCACACAAGGTTCACCAGGTGCATCCATACAAAGTATCAGTTTTGTGCACAATTTGGGTAGGCGGAATAATTGAAGTGCACCTCTTCGAAAACAACGTTATTGCGATCAACACCGCCAACTTTGAGGTCTACATATCAATAAGAACCAATTTTTTTGTAGCCAAAAGCGCACGAGATGACGTGAACAGGCCTGTGCCAATAAGCTGTAATCGCTCCAATTCATAGTCATTTGAACGATCGCATAATCCATATATAATGACAGACTTGGGCCTTTAAATAAATACAGAATTTCGTTAATACCTCACACATAACCTGTTTTATTCCATAACAATATTGGCCTTCTCTTATTAGAAAACTCTACGTAAAAAATTGTTTTTACAACAAACGAAAAATAACAAGATAAATTTTTTATCATATCGAAATGTGTACATGATGCATTAAAACAATATAATACATCAAGTACGTACATGCATACATGTGTACGTACATACATATGTACATACATATGTAGTAAAATATTTTCATGTGAATTTTGTGCGGTACAATAATTGTTTGTTGTTTTAAGTGTATGATGAGCGTTACGAGAATTTGAGTTGGGATTACGAGTATTTTTTTTTTTTTATTGTTCAACTGAAAAATAAATTAAAATCAGTGAATTACGAAATTCTCATGAACTTAAACAATTATGACATTAAAAAAAATTGCTAAAGTGCATAAGCACAATAGGGTTGAAAATGTGATTGCAATCATAAATACAAAAGGGCCATGCGTTTTATACAAACTTTTAACAGCAGCCGTATAAACTCTAACATAAATCCAAGAAGCCATTTGCAGTTTCTGCTAAATTTCAGAAATATGAATCAAAAAGAATGCATATTGTATGTAAGAGATGCTTTAAAAAAATACCGGCCCTTTAAACTATCCTGCGATTGCAAAATGTTTTTTCTTACGTGGCCACGCGTAGGTATGCTTCCTTCCGATTGTATGCTTGAATTTTACAGTTGTGTTGAATAAGCAGTTGAAAAATTTGAAGGTGTTCGGTGATTTTTTTTATCACATGTGCTTAGTTACGAATTAAAAAAAAAAAAAACCCCACAAATGCCCATTTTGCCAGACGTTTGTTCCGTTCTCGCGGTTGAAGATAAGCTCAAAAAGTTCTGAACGAATATTTTATAGAAGAATTCCAAAAGTGCTTTCAAGATTGGATAAAGCACTGGCACAATTGTATAATATCAAAGTGTGGTAACTCTTAAGGGGACAAATTTGTATTCAAAATGTATTCACATACAAAACTTTCTATAAGGTGTTTTTTAAGACCAATAGAACTTATTAACTGTCAAACGAATATTACACTCAGGCAAATCATCATGAATAGATCGACGCTTGAACAACGCTACCAAATTATATATAGACGACAAAATTGTGTTCAGCGATGAGGCTCATTTTTAGCTTAACAAGTTTGTTAATAAACAAAATTTCAGCATATGGATTGAAACCGATTCACAACAGACCCTAGAGACTCCATTACATCCAGAAAAATGCTCTATTTGGTCTTTCAAAAATGAAGAAAATTTAATTTTTTGTGTTATTTTTTACAATTTAAAGAAATTCTGACTCAGTCGTGAGGTTAGTTGTCACCATGGCTTCAGAGAATTCGGCTCACAATAGCACAGTTTGAGCGTGAGTACAAAAAGAGTGTACTTTTTGTACTCACAGCAACTAGAGCGGGATTGGTGCGAGATTGGTACATAGCAGCCGTAGGGGCCAGGAAAGCCGATTCGGCGCCGATCAGCTAGTTTGGGCATTGCCAGATAGTCAATACAGCTCATTCTACGATTGCACGCTGGAATTTTGGTGGGAAATCTGGATTTCAGCAAAAATAATTTGAAGCACAGAAAAGCCAGTTTGACTACGTAACTTAGTTATAAAGATTCCCGTAAAGAGTTTGGAGGCTCAAGATATTATAAGACCCAAAATGTTTGTTTGGAATGGCAGGTACTTATGCCCACTGACCTAAAGCTGTTTAAAAAGCTGAACATTTTATTATTGTGAAACTTTTTATTATAATCATTTGGGGAGGAGCGAGAAGTACGCTTTATAAAAATCAAAGTTTGCTGGAGCGAATCCAGCTTCAGTCTTGGGCAAACCTCTGAATACACGCCTAATTTTCTAAATTCCTAAACAAGTACAATTGTAGCAGAACCATCTATAAGGTTGCCACAATTTCATTTACATGTTACGAGTAAAACTATGTTAACAAATTCCACATTACTTCAAACACCTTAGCCGTGCTTTGTAAATATTTGTACTAATTTATTATAAATGAATGTACACATTTAGACACACATAAGGCTATATGTACAAATAAGTTTTTGTAAATATGACAGACAATTTTTTTAATTCAGTTTTGCTTTACCGTTTGTCTATTGGATACAAGCAAATTTGGGTGTAGTTTCCTGTGAATTTTATGATAACCCAGTGAAATTTAAAACCATATACAGACAAACAAGTAAGTTTTAGTTTAAAGGTCGTCAGCAGGAGAGCACAATGTTATGACTTGCCGCAACTGAGTGCACTGTCCGAAGTTCTGACTCATACATTCTCATGGTGGCGGACAGTAACAGGTTCATATCTATGCTAGGAGTCTGGCTAAATAAGCCTCTTATAAAATTCCCTACTCCACGATGGAACAGCATAAGCTAGGAATACGTGGCCAAGAGGGTGCTTCAGTTTTAATACAGACTTACCCGTGTATATGGAGCTCCGTGTGGGTGCACCTCTTTTTCTCCATCACAGGGATGAATCAGGAAGCCTCGAGAGAGACGAAGAGGTTAATTTCTAAAGAAACTTCGATTTTAATTGGCCAATGGAGGAAAGATTGCCTTGCGAGGAGTGGACGGGTCAAACTTCAAAGGTACTTCTGAGGCCGTGATATTCCAAAAGAGACGGGCAATGAAGCTTCGCAAGAGGTGGACAGTTCATTATATGTAGAAACTCCGGTGTTTACTGGCCAATGGAGGAATTCTGAAGAGATGGACAAGAAAACCTCGCAATGGGCGGTCGGGTCAGTCTCTAAAGATACTACAGTGGAAGAGGCTGATATGTGCGCTACATTGTGTATACATGTTCAGCACTGGCTAGCATAAGACTTATGACCACTGGCATGAATGCCATAGGAGATCTAAATCTTAGACAAATTCTATCAATTAAAATAGAATCCGTGATGAGAAAGAAAGACGACAGTTAACAGTGGACAGTCTCAAACCACTACAGTCAAGAGCAAAGGCACGAGAATCAATGAAAGTAAGGTAGCCGTAAATTACAAGTCGGTTGCCTGAAATCAATTAGTGGAAAAAATGGGGTCGAAAAGGGACCCATAAAGTAAGCGGTCTGCTTCGATATCCCCCTTCATTAAACAAAATAGTTTTAGTAATAAGATATTTGTAGTTATTTTCTAATATTCCAGCTGACTATAGCGTAATAATTAAAAACATCACCTCAAAGCTTTGACGAAAAATATCGCTGGGTTATGCGGAGATGCAAGTTATTTTATACTCTAAAGTTTAATTTTCTTTTTGTGCTATAAAGTTTTTACGAAAAGCAATTGAACTTTTCCTAGTATTTGATAAGCAATTTAGAAATTCTAAACTAGTGGTACTCACTCGTAGTAGGTCGGAATACACTGATATACAAAAAGAAAAGATAAGGTTTGAAAATTTATTTAATAAATGTTAATTTGAAAAAAAAAATACAACTGATATCAAGTACGAGTACTTGTGTTTAATTTCATTTAAATTATTTTGCTTTTCAAGGAATACGTCATAATTCCAAAGAAATTTTTTGAACTGATATTTAAAGGTATGTGAAAATAAAATGATGAGTTATTTTTAGTTAACACGAAATTTAATTATGACTTTGTCGGAAAGCTAATTGGCTTTAGATTTTTTGTTTAGTTAGCAACTCCAAGTTAATCAAGAAAAATTCGAAGTATAAAAAGGGATAGTAGGGGTGGAGGTGATAAACTTCGAAAGTCTTGATTGCGACATAAAGCAAATTAAAACAAGAAATATGGACTTCAAGCGAAATAAAGTATTGCTGTTAATTTTTGCAAAAAAGAATCCTTTTTTAATAAAAAAAATTCCATTACACTGAAAAAACTTTGTGGGGATTTCATTTTTTTTTTTTTTGCAATTTAAAACTTTTCCTTACCCGTTTTTGTCTTTTCATTATATTGAATATTTAAACGAATTTTTTACTTTTTGATAAGACAACAAACAACAGATAATCAGTTCAACCAATTATTTACTCTGCACTGAACTTAAAGAAAAAATATGGTTGAGGTAACCATAATCTAAGAGCAATATGTTATTGAACTACATATATGGTTGTAAACAAATCAAATCCTAGAACAATAGAAAAGCTGATGTTACTGAGTGACATCGGCTGAGGTACGAACACAGGCCACTAAAGCCACAGCACCCCGTTATTAAATTAAACACCTTAATTCTCTTGGTGTTTGTTATGAAGCACACTTTATGGTTAGAGTTAAATTATTTTTGTAGTTAAAATACTTTGTTTGTGGTTTAAATTGATGATTAAATGTAAACAATAAATTATTTATCGCAACTAAAGTAATGCTTAAAATTATTTGATATTTAATATGATTGTCGAAATTATATATTGTTGCAGACATGATATGGTAGTCGCGACCATGACATGGCCAAGTTTTTTCTTTGCGAGGTAATTCATTGCCTGAGGCACCAAAGACCCATCAGGCGTCGCAGTGCCGGTTGTATTATTACTATTCTTGCGCTACAAATCAACCAAAATGGGGGGTAAAGTAAAACTACCCATAACTTGGTAATTCCTTCTGATTGATGTTCTGTCATATGACGCAGGCATCCTCTGTGCTATTAAGCAAGAATTCTGAGTCAACTAAATACTGTTCAACATCTTTTTTATATTTCAATATCTTTAAAAGGCTCTCTCTATTTACTCGAATTGTGCTTAACTGTTGTGCTTATTACACTCGACTTTACTAAAAGTTTTCATCAAGTTTGATTTTTCTCAACAATATTAATTTACTTATAGCGTCTTTAAAAGTATTTGGCGATATTTTTTATATTGCAGAAGAAATTTGAAACCCCCCGCAACTGTCGTAAGACATTTTAATGGTGTAGACACAAGTCGACAGAATGTTTTATCTGTTAGTTGACAGATGCTAATATTCATTGTATGAGTTCTATAAACTATTTATTTTCATCACTCCACACTGCTAAAACCATCTATATGACAACGGCATGAAGCAAGATAATTGCCACAAGCTAACACTTGAAATATCTCTATGAGAAAACTAAGAGCAACAAATAAACTAGAAATTAGCTTAAATGGCGCCAGAAATTCATATATGTTCTTAAAAAAATTGATCGACATTCTAACAAAAAAATAAGAACTTTTCAACTTAAAAAAAGACATTTAATGCTCATGTTTTGCACTTAAGGTTCAAGAACCGATATTGAACAACTTTAACAACCCGCATGTGGTAAAAATTGTTTATACACATTTAGTGTGTAGTACCCCACCTACACAACATACACACAAATAAACCAAGCCATTGTACACCACATGCAGGGTTATTATTTTTATAGTTTATTCTTTTTAAGATGATTAACGGCGGCGCTAATTGATTGACTTAGATGAGGAATGCTCTGTTTGTACAAACAATGTATCGTAATATTCACTCTAATTATATATTTCCTTAGTTTTAAATAAACTTTCTTTGTACACGGAAAAGCCTGGGAAAAAACTCGCATTTTTATATCTGCATTTTTTAAATATCAGTTATGTTTTGTTTTATTTCTTTATTCACCATAAAAAGAAGCCAGAGTCCTAAGGTATTACTTGCGAAGGGAGATGGGAGAAGCTTAGCAACAATGAAACATATAAAAATACACTAATTAAATTTAAGCTATTTTCTTAAACAAAATTCATTAGCCTTAATTATTGTTTATTATTATAAGTTTTTCATCGAAAATTATCATGTTGTTTGAAAGAAAAATATCCTAAAAATATTTTTAGGAATTTTAAAAACCATATTAAAAAGAAATTGTTTTTACACATGATGAACATATTTATATGTACAGATAAATACATACAGTGAAATATGCATAATATGATTTTAGTTGTAGACATTGCAACTATTAAATGATGTTTATGCTGCAAAATAGTTAACTTTAAATTATTTTAAAAATTTCTAAAAACTTGCTAAGTCGTAAATTATTCTTAATTTCCATATAAACATGTTTCGAAACAAATGTTTATACAGAAATTATCAACAACAATTTACAGCTTACAACTTCATACAAGATTTTGTGAATGGGCCAATTAATTTTTGAATTATTATAATTATGCAAAATGAGGAATATTGGTGGAAATACATTGTATAACGCGTTAAGCTGAATATAAGTACATACCACGCATTTACACGTCAATGCATTTCATGCTTATTATCAGCTCAGCGCTTTAAACGCGACAAGCTACACACCTTGCGTTAGATAGGTTTTTCTTTTTAAACTTTATTATGAAAAGGGACACAAATAATCAACAACCAAATTTTATATTACGGGAACCAAAAATAATATATGAATTCCAATAGGAAACATAGCTACAGACGATGCAACATGTAATTTAAAAAGCTATTATTTATTTAATTAAAATTTTGTTTCAACTTGAAAATACATGCGAGTACATAAACACATAATTTTTCTTTTCACCTGCAATAAATTGAGCACTGTAAAGTTTTGTAAACACTTCCAAGCTCTTGCAATCCATACCCAACTGTTTAACTTAAAATGAAAAAGAAAATAAGGTGTGCCAAAAAATTATAAATATATTAAAAAATATTATCTAAAGATATGTAAATACCTACATATTTTTCTAGGAAAATCAAATTAAAAATAGAAACTATTTATTTAGTAGTAAACACTTTTTAGTATTTTAAGACAAAAAGACGTATTAAAAATATACATAATTATTATTCACAAAATTTATATTGTTCATCACTTAAATGACTTAAATAAAATATTAATTATATGCAAATTGTTGCGATATATGAAAAAGAAAATTCAATAGTCATTTAAAATAGGAAAATGAGAAAATTCTTTGAATTAATTTATTTCAAATGATCATAATAGGATATGAGCATAGTAGCAAATACGTGATTTATGAGTGATTCATATTTTAAAAACCATGGTCAATTTGTCACGCACTCATCGCGCTAACAGTTTTTAAAGACCAAAAAAAAGAGTGTTTTGCATTCGATATACATATGTACACACATACGTACATATTTATATTTGTAACATACGAATGTATGAATTGGCATGAAAAGGCAAATAAAGCAAACTATTAAGACATTCCAAACAGCTCCGGGTTTCGTGGATGACTACATTTCTAGTTGTATATAAAGTTTTTTTTTTTTTTTGGGACTGAGGACTTTGGACCATGGACCGCAAATAGTGAATATTTTTCAAATTTAAAAAAAAAAAAAATCATAATAGAAGAGAAATTCTACTAGATTGTAGAAGTACATCAACATAATCCTTGCGATCTACCGCCTGCATTCATTTTTATTTTTTTGAATTTAATTAAAAAATTAACTTTAAACATTATTTTTCAAGTTTTACTTTTCGCTTAGAAAATGTACGGACTTTTGAATAATTTACCAAACAAAGCTAATGTCAAACCAACTGAGAATGTCAAATCACCTGCCACGAAAATAATGTGGGCAATTTAAACTCGACAAATCCTAATTACCTGATTGTCATCAAGGTTATTTCGGATTTTGCAGAAAACGGATTTATGCATTTCGGTAAAAAAAAAACCCCCTAAAATTCGATTTTATAATGAATAAATCTAACGATATTGAGAAGTCCAAATAAAAAATCCTTCAAAAGACTTCTCAATTACTTTGTTTTCTTTTTTATTAATCTCTTGTGTACATTTATGTAATTGTAATAAGTCTAAAAACAATTTGGTTTTGCAATGGGTGGCTTTTTTAACGGCGTCCTTTGCTAAAATGTATGATTTGAACGAAAGATTAATATACGTATTGTGCGCTTTTTTATTACGAATTAATTACACTTTTCTACTCAAAATTAAACTGTCAATCCAAAAATGTCATTTGATGTCAGAGCGATGCTAGACATCGTTGTTCAAACAATTGCCTTGGCACCGATGTCAAAACAATAATAAAACACTGACAACAGCAATCCACAGCAGAAAAATTATTGGAGGAACAAGATTTGATTCACTGTCTTTACAAAACCATGAAGTGTGAGGACGCTATATATAACGATGACCCCCTAGCCTTGTGATACTCGTAGCAACAGTAGGGAAAGCAAAGTGCTGCCTTCTTCTTAAACAATTTGCTAGAACAAAATAACTTCCATTAGTCCTCCTTCGTTTACATTAATTGTCAACAATTGTGTTTTGAAGTTGCATTTACGTTCACACACAAAAATACTTCGTATGCATTTTCTCTTTTGTTTGCTTAAAATTTTTTGTTGCTCAAAATTAAATATGAGAAAAGAAAGCGAATTTTAAATACATACATGAATGCAAATCCGTACCTAAATATATAAATCCATTCTTCTTACCTCTCCCGCCTATAAAGTGAAAATTTCTGCAAGAAAACTAGCATAATGTAAACGGGGACTTGCTGATTTATGCGTTAAACACATAGAAGACAACAGGCTACCGACTACAATCGGTGAATATGAAAATAAACACGATTCTATGAGAACTATTATTTTATCGACAGCAAGGCAACGCGGCTGCAGGTTATTGTCAATGCTAATTATGTCATTGTAGTCAAATTAAACTAATTTCTATTTTGATTGGCTACAAACCAAAAATTAAAACAATATTTAGTTATGAATTTTCTTTACCTTTTCCAATTCAATTTATTGAATTTTTCCAAGCTTGAAGGTCTTTTTCTAAAAAATCTTTAATCTTGGAAAATGTTAATACACAAAAACAATATTTTTTATACTCAAAGTTTGAGCTGTGAAAAATACTTAAATTCTGATTACAAAATTGATAGACGCCTACATTAGGTCGAGCGGGGCACACAAGTTGAAAACTTTTTGCCCCTATATTTTTGCTCAATTATTTCTTTTATTTGTTTACTCTAGCATATTATACATCAAATGAAAGCTTGTTGTTTTTGCTTTTAAAAATATATACATATATACAAAAAGTATGTATGTGCTCTTTCTCGATTTTTCAGATAAATTGAAAAAAGTCGTGCATGAAACTCTTTTCCCCACTAATTGGCCTATTTTGGGTCCACACTTCGAAGAGGTTGATGTATCGTTGGAAAGATCTTATTAAAAACTTTAACTTAATAAATAGTTTGTTACTGAGCTCGTTATAGTTCAAAATATATATCCGATTACATTTTTAATTCTACAGGACCGCCCACCCACAGGACTTGTTCCATGAAAAAAAAAAAATTCTAAAAAAGTGGCACCACTGATATACATATAAATGAATTGTTGCAACAGCTGTTAATATTTTAACATTACTATGTAGCTGTCGTTTTCAAAATTAATTAAGTTGCTGGCTAGGCGGCATTTGTAGTCGTGTAGCAGTGTAGCCTGTTGTTGTCAATGTGTTTAATGCCTTAAGCTCAAAAATTTATTTCTTTTTATTTTAGACTTAAATTTTTTTTTTTTTTTTGTTTTACAAGGCATTGTTCAGTTTCAATAAGTTTGCAAATTTTCCAGCTGCTAAAATGCAATCATAGTTTTGTTAATAAAAATATAAAAACTGCTATTAACTCATAATACTATTAAAATATAATAAACACCATCTACTTGTGTTTATATAAATCAAATTGTAGAGTAAGAAAAAAAGAAATAGATATAACAAATCCATTATTAAAAAATTTCATGTATTAGAAAATCTAAAGAGATTTTCATTATTTGAAACAAAGAAAACCTTTCTGGTGTTCTTCAGTTTTAAACAAAACACATTGTATTTTATTAGCAAATTCTAAAGGCATGAAAAACTACAATTCATTATTGTTTTAGTTTTTTAAATTGAAGTATTAAGAAGACAAAAGCAAAAAGGAAAACGTCTTAACACCGAAAATATAAACTCTGTTGAATTTACAACATTGAAGTTATGCCCACTGAATGGAATTAAAAGTGGAATAAAACTAAAGTAAGATTAGTATAACATACATACAACGGATAAGAAATCGACAATAACAACAGTCAAATAAAAAAAGGACCCCTCCTATTGAAATATAATTTAACCAAATTCCTGCAGCTGAGTTTAAAGAAAATTGTATGTACATACATATATTATCTACCGAAAAAAGAAAAAAATAACAAACAACATACGAAGTGCGAAAATATGAGGTATTTTGTATAGAGATAAGGATAAGAAAACGGACTGAAAACACAACACACACGCACACACACAACATAACAATTACACTGCACAAACTAGAGAGAAGTATTGGTTTAAAACAGGAAAACATCTAGGGGACAAAGGAGAGAATCCAAAATATGTCCATACAACAGCTGTTGACATTTAGTGTCCTGTGTATGTGCGTTTCCACCTAAATATTTTTATACACAAATTCTGTGTTTAAAGAGCAAACAAAAAAGGTTACACGAGTTCAAAGGAAACCAAATGAAATTAAAACACAAACGACATGAAGAGAAAACGATGGAAGGACAGTTTAAGTAAAAAATATAATAGGATCCTTGTGTATATTTAACGTTTTGTTTTTTTTTTTTCTTTATTTTTTATATATTTATGTGAATACACAGGCAAACGCTTACAAAAATATGTTTTCATATTAATGTCAACTATTGAAACACGAGTATTCAACAATATGAAAAAAGTAATTTTTGGGGAATTTTAAAGGTGTGTAAGAAATGAACAAGCTACGGAATGGTGTGAGTAGTCGTATTACAAAGGAAGTATACAGATGTACAAAAAAAGGTCGTAGTTTTTATAAGGATTCAATATTTTTGCAATAACTGGATTTCTTTTCGAGTTTACAAATCAATTGAAACTTTATAGCAGAGAGAAGTTTTTCAAACGCTTTTTATACGAGTTAGGGTTAAAAAGCATTCAGCAAGATGCACGAACATTTTGACGGTTTACTCGTAATCCTTGTACATAAGTATGTACGATTGATTATATGTGTATGTATGTATGTATTAGTATCTATTACAAAGAATTCACTATGAATATAGCGCCGGTTTTTTGAAAATCCTCTCTGTTAAGCTTTGAAAATTTGAACAGCTGCCTCAAAGTGAGAACACAAAAACATTTTCAATCGTGTTTGACTAATTACGTCATAATATATTGAACCATACTTGGAAATAATAGTGCACACTTTAAGATGAGTGCATTGCATGCGATAAGTAAATATAGTACGAATATTTCTAAGTAAGATCGATAAACAAGATTGCTGAGATTATGGAACGAATGCGATATAGAAGTATATTAAAATGAGGTAGCTTACTCGTCCATTGGTTGATTCGTTTTCGATGACTTACTTATTGATAATTACCTTCAATAAGCGAGTTGTTAAAAAAAAAATTAGTCGGATCAGCGAACTTCGCGAAGGTTTTCTTTTATAAACATAAAATACAACTTCGTGGAATAAGTAAAAAAAAAAATTAAATAAGAAAAATTTCAATTTTAACTATGTTATTTTTGTACGGAGGGCATAACAAAATTCTAGGGTCCTTAATTTAAAAAGAGAAACCTTAAAAAGGACTCAACTACCCGCATATCACAACCGATTCTTACAGCAACGTGGACTATTTCCCGAAACTTTTATAACAGAATAGTGCTTAGGTTATGTCAACCTTCGCATAACGATTCAACTAGACGTGAGTAAAAATGCAAAACTCAATCATAAAAGTCTTTATTAAGAAATAAACGTATGTACATACATACATATGTACTTTAAAAATCTTTCTTTTTTTCTTTTAACAATTTAATAAAAATCGGAATATGTTTTTTATTATGATCTATTCTTGGAAAAACAAAGCAAAATAAAAAGCTAAAGGCGAAAGAAAAAATTTTATTTTCATAAATAAATTGATTTTCAACTGAAAAATACATTTTAATTCTGTCAGCAATCTTTGCCGCCAGTTGTTAGTATATGGCGCACAGCAATCTAGTTTCTTCAACAGAATCGATGATTTAGTGTTTTGTTTATTTTGCCAATTTTCAATTAAAATCTATTTCACTTTAAACTAAAATGTAAATATAGTATAGTAAATATGAATTTTATTTTCATAGCTTTTTCCAATTAAAAATATTAAACCAGCACAGTGGCACATGCATTTAATATTTCATGGAATGAGTAAAATGCATGTCAATTGAAGTTGTGCAGCCTTGTTCGATCAGCCAAATGACTGCCGATTTGAAATCAGTTGCTTATTTTCTCTAAATATTTCGTATAGAATTTAATAAAAATTTTATTATCATCCCTATCGCATAATTAAATTCGAAACGATATATGAAAAATTTTTTCGGAATCAAACCAATTTCAGGTTTCTAAGTGAAATTGTTTTTCAATGACATAAACTGTAAAAAAGTATTTAAAACCCCTTTGTACTAATTAAAATATAGACAAATATTTTAAATTGATATTGCGGTTTTTTTTAAACTTTTGGAAATTAAAAAAATCGGTCGGAATCTGAAGAAGCAAAAACGAATACGACGGAATTAGAACAATTCCGTTTGGAATGTGGAACAGGCCTGTATATAGTATGTATTTGAGATGATGTGTTTTCCATTTATTTTTGTAGTAAAATTAGGCTTTATGTACATACATACATAAAAAATTAAATACTACAAAATTTCTATGGACACTGCTTATATTTATTATTCAATCATGAGCATGAAATTTTTATAAAAAGCTGCGAATTCAATATGAATTCGTTATTCTCTTTAAGTTAAAAAAAAATTCTGGCTAAACCCCCTACCTTCCTACGCGGATATATGTATGTATGTATATTATATTTATAGGTATTATTTTAAAAAATCGTTATTTCTTAAATATTGTTAAAAAATAAAATATTATTATACGATAAAAGAACTTATATAATTATTATTATTATTTTTTTTTTGTAAAACTTCGAAATAAAAGTTTATTGCATATTTTAAAAGTAGCTAGAAAATATATAATTTTATTGTACAACATCGTTCATAATATTTTTGAATAATATTGATAATTTTTTTTTTTTAAATTTCAACTGTAATCATTCGCCCGTGTTCTGCATTTCGATTCGATTTCGTTTCGATAGGAATTTCTAGGATTGTGTGTATTCTGCATTACGAGCGTAGCTAGGTTTTTGTAAGTTGTTAATTTAGCGGCGGAGAGTCCTTCGATTTTAGTTTGTGCAAAAAATATTAAAATACCTACTCCGGCGCAGCAGAGTTCTTTACACTGGAATAGTTTGGCCACAAATAGCTCATACCTCTTACTTATATTCTGGGGTTTTTTTGTCTTTCCGTACTTAACTGATGTGTTTATTTTATTATTGTACGCATTATATAATTTTTATTTGTTTTAATTATTGAATCACTGTTTTTTTGTACAAAATGTAACATTTTATTGAAATTAATTAGTTTTTGTGTAGGGGTGGTTATTTTCGGTCGCTGGATTAAACAGAGAGTTGCACATTATATTTGCAAAATGGTTTTTAGCTTAATTTAAAGTTAATATTAGTTGAATTAATGAAATTACTTAATACTGCCTGCCGTCTAATATATTTTGTCTAAAAACAAGATAGTCCAAAAAAATTATATAAAATCGCAAGGATCATGAGGATTAAAAATTTTTATTTTCCTTTAGTAATCCAACTTTAAAATTGAATACCACAAAAAAAGAACGAATTTTATAAGCCTTCTGGCATATTGCACCACAGTGCTCTGGCCTGAGCGTGTTTATTTATTAAAAATTTGGCATTCACACACATTTATTTTTTTTATTTTTTTTAATTCCGCTTTCAATTGAAAAAATTTCATGTGAACAATTAAAAAAAAAAATATATATATGTATGTATGTCCACATATTCCACGAATTCGAAATACCAACGAATTTTAATTCAATTTAATACCAAACGTAAGAAGAAAATAATATTGAAAGAAAGAAACAACAAAAAGAAAAAAAAAACAAGTTAGCACGGCAACAACAATAAAAACAAGCGGACTCGTTCAAAGTACCCCAGTGGCAATGTATAATCATAGCACAATATTATGAGAAATTGAGGTAACACGATGATTTTGTTGTTGGTGATTTGTAAGGTTGTTTCTGCTGCTGTTTGTGTTAACATGATCTTTCTGTGCTCTCTACAACCACAACGTAAATAAATCAGCATAGTTACCGACTCAGGTATTATGCTACAACGGAAAATACGTATCATATTTCGTCAGTAAATAGTATCAGAATATAACGGGTTATTTATTTAGTAGTTTCCGCAGACCCAGTCTGGCAAGGCTGTCAGCTGTTAAATACCTGTCATTTATTTAGTGAGAGGTTTGCCGTTTACGAATATTGATCGTTTAACAACCGAAGAACGCATTAAAATAGTTAAAAGTAGTAAGTTTTCCAGTCGACAGTCTGAAATCACTTTAGTCAAGAGTAAAGGCTAGGGCTAGCACGGGACTCAATTGAAAGTAAGGTGGTTGTGATTACGGATCGGTTCCCTGAAATCAATTTGAGGAGCGAAATGAGGGTCGAAAAGGGACCCAGAAAGTAAATGGTCTGCTTCGATATCTCCCCATACATTAATAATAAAATAAATGCTACGAAAGTGGTGGTTCAACTATGGTCACTTTTCGAGCATTACAAATCGGTTGTCTGAAATCAATTCGAGGAAAGAAGGGGGCCCATAAAGTTAGTTAATAAAGTTTTATATACATAATAAACTTTAATTTTTAGGGTTATTTTCGCTTGGTAGGGGAATTAGAATTTTATATTATATATATATATATATATATATGTATATATATGTATATATTTTATATTATATATATATATATTTTATATTATATATATATATTGAAATTTAAATTTTATGAACATTTCTATCCTAGATTTCAATACAAAACCATAAGGCTCATGTCGTAGGGCGACGCCCCCGTATGTATTCCAATCAACTTACACTTAAATTCCAACTAAATTAAAAACATAAAATATAAAAACAAAAAATTTATGTAATAATGAAAGGCAACTAGCAGCTGGCACTCAACCTACATACAATACTGCAATAAACATGATGAGAGTGTATAGACCCTTGAAAGGTCACTTATGCCAAAAAAAAATCCCTATTTTATCATCAATAATAGATTCAAGATGTTGTGGATGGGTGAATAAAATGTAGACGTCAAAAGACCTACATACAAACATCCATATTTGTTAAAATTAACAAACGGATCAACAAAATTCTCGTACGTATGGCCTAATGTTCATTCGTTTCTAAGTATTTATCATAAGCGCAATACAAATAGAAGCTCCCGCGTTTTCTCCAAGAGTAATGTACGAGTATGTACAGTGTCTTTCATTCAAATACGTCCAATCCTACAGTACAATATACAGTCAACAGAATGGCAAAACATTTAAATTTTTCCTGCAAAATGTGATTGAATATTTATTATTTGGCTTTTTAAATGTTAATATTTTAAAATTTTAAAACCTTTGACTCTGACAAATCATCAGTCATTTTTTTGTATGTTACATTACAATTACATTAGTCTAAAATCTAGTTATTACTTAATTTCGAGAAAAACCTAGTTGTTTATCCATACAAAATAAATTCTACTGAAAATCTAGTAGTAATGCTTAATGATGCAGTTTGGTTTTTTCCTTAATATACCAAAAAAAAAAATACTACTGTCTATTAAAGAACTGACAATAATTACGTCAAACTACCTATAATATTATGGACACTTACTGACGTATTCGTACAAAATAATTTGGATTTCAAATACATTTTAAAGAAAATTTTGTTAAGATAAAATTGAAATAAATTTGAATAAAATATATAAAACTGTTTTTTTAATTCTTTAACATTGTGAATATAAAATCTTGCTATATCAAAAAATATGAAATGTGAACGATGTTGATTTTGAAAAATTTAATCTATTAGATTTCGGTGTTATGTAAATGCTATATTAAAGTTAAAATAGCGAAATCTGCAGTTGTAATGCCAAGGTATCCGACCAGTACCCTCGTATAGAAAGTAGGAAATTTTGAATTCCACTCCTAGAGTTTTATGGTCCCCGCCAATGTATCCAGTTAAAATCCATGTGATTAATGAAAAAGTCGGTCGTCCAACCATTAACACATTCGCGAGTGAGACACAAAACTCTCGAAGACCGAACAATAAAAACAGGTCTGATTGCTCTTAAACGGTAATCATATGATCGATCTAAGATTACTTTTCGATAACAATACATACGTGTATTTCTGAAAATGCATCACTGCAATTTATTCAGTAGAGATGATGCCGATCAGCTGTTGCAGTTGTATCATTTTAATTAAACTGGGTTTACTTCACTCGGTCTGAGCAGTTATTGACAAAATATATAGAAATAAAGTGTCAACTCCTTAATATTAAATAATCAAACTTAGAGGTGTTAAATAATGTTTAACCCGCTTTAATGCAAATTTGGGACGAATAGTGTGTTTTAATTTCACAAATATACAATTGAGAGTTTTAACTCTTAACAAAAGTTGTCGTTTTTAAAGCACATTTACTGACTAGTACTAATTGCCGAAAAAAAATAATAATAATTGTCATCTTTTTAAAAGTTGATCAAATTTTTCGGTATTAAAAAATCTTTATTCTTATTCCTGGGATATACTTTGAAAATCTTCTGCCGCAGAATTTTTAAAAATCGCAACCTCCCTAACGATATTTAAAAGAATGTATTTTTTTTTTTTGGGACAAATGTGGAAACTTAGGGCGCAGATTACTGAAATTGATTACTTCCAACTAATCACAATTAGTCTTCTTCGATAGTGAGATAAAATTTAACAGCCGGTAATTTTTGCAAGTAACTGTAGATAAATATATCTGTGTGAAAAGAGTGCCGATGAAGAGTGTTAAAATAACAATGTGTATTTTAAAATACAAGTTGTTGTTATTATCGTTGTTGTGTGATTGCCTTCTTGCTAAGGCAAGCTGTTGATGATATTTTGTCGTTTTACTCACTCTTAGTACATTTGCAGAAAAAAAGTATGTTTGCATGATTATTGTTGTTTTTGTTAGTGCTGTTACTACACCGTCTCTTCTGAGAATTCGGTCTAAATTAGAAATGCGTTTCTTGGAACTTTTGGTTATAATATTCGTGTTTCTTTTTGTTATTATTGTTGACTGGTATTGGTTCGTTGATATGTTAGTTGCTTAGTTATTGGTTCGCTGTTTGCTTGGTTATTTAGTTGGATAAATGTGGACGGATAGATGGATGGCTGGATGGTCAATTTAATAAAAAGATGGATGGATGGTTTTATAAATTAGTTTGGTGGTTGATGCACTTATTTTTCTTTTACTTTTCGTACCTCAGTAAAAATTGTTTTTCTTTTAATTTTCCCTACTCCTTTTAAAATATTGTTAATAACGATTTTTTGAAGCTACTTTTTAAAATACTAACATAAGTATATACATACATACATAATTACCTACATACATATTGTTTTTGTTACGAGGTATTTGTGTATGCTCTAGCACTTATTGAATAACATGGTGCAAAAAAGCCAATTTTAATCTGGCTTGCAAAAAACGGTTCGAAAAAATTCAATAGAATTTTAAAATTTAATATGATGCTCTGAAAATCTAAAGGTAAGGTCAGATGAGGCAAATACTTGACGAAATAAGCGTAACCACTCAAACTGGCTCAATAAGAAAAAAAGTACTTAAGTGAGATTTTGTCTTTTAACAGGATACCAATTTGGCACTTAAAAGTTGATCGCTTTTTAAGACAGCCTATTATTATGTCTAGAAAAAAATTTAGATTAAAAAAAACAACTTATGTTCTTTCAAGAATTTATTGCTAACGAAATTGTGAGTTAAGACACTGTTTCAAATGAAAAAGATAATATGAATTCCCAAAAAAAAGTTAAATAAGTGAAATTTTGCTTTTGAATTGAAAATCACAATGCAGCTTTTAACTTGTTTTCAGCTTAGGTCGACTTAAGCCACATATAAGTATGTGTGCTCTCATATGTTTAAAACAAAGATTAATAAAACATAATAGGGTATATAATTATATATAATATAACCTAACTTTATATTATCACGTCATGGATGGTTGTATAAATATTAGTTCAAAATAGTAGTTACGACTATAAAGACAAATATTTGCCCCGTCAAATTTAACTTAAGTAGCGTTCCAATTCTGGCTGAGTTTTATTGCATTTTTTGAAATTTAAGAGAAATGATAAATTGAGCCTGCCATAAATGTATGAATTGAATAACTACAGTTTAGTACAAAAGTTAGCCAATATTTGCATAAGAGAACAATTAATTTTTTTAATGTGTACTAATTTAATGAAAAACTGTTTCTAAACTTAAAATAACCTTGCTTTAATACTAAAAATCTCAATATTTTTTTCCCCCTTGATCGTAACCTAAAATAGTTTATCCTGTACATTTTCCGGCTGCTCCATTCTATTTGGCATAGATTGGTACAATTTAGATATGTAATGACTAATGCTCTTCGAGACCTCATCGTAGTCTGCCGACATTTTACATAAGCTCATATATTTTCGATCGGGTTAAGAACGGAACTTGGCGGTGGCCCAATCAAGGCTCCAAACACTAGTAATCTTTGACTATTTTTGCAGAATGTCTGGTGACGAAGTCGTGCTAAAGGATTACTTTATTATATAGCATTATAGCTAGGATTAAGGCCCATTTGTATTGAAAAAAGTTCCATAATCTCAAGTATTTTTATTTCACACTACGTTACTTACATAAGTATTTACCTACATATATAAAAGTATTTATTTATAAACAAAAGAAAATATTATATAAAATACGCATTTTCTTTGTATTGTCGACATCTTTTTGATTTACTTTTGCTGTATTTATTGCAGAAATAAGTCCGACTTGTAGTGAATTACGCATTTAAGCTAAAAATAGTTTACAATAAATTTTAAATCAGAATTATGTACCTGTTTGGGAAAAAACACGTTAATAGAATTGATAAAAACCAATGCATTTTAGAAATGATTCAGATAATTTTATTGCTATTAGAAATATTAAAATTTTTAGGTATTAATTAATGTATCAGATACATTTAAATACCATTTCCAAATATTTTTAATTGGGTATACAAAATTAATTGCAGTTAATTAGTATGTACTTGTTTTCATTTTTTGAATTTATCGGGTTTAGTGAAGTGATTAAAATATTATTCCCAAAATAACGCCACAGGTATTTAATATCACACGAGTGTTTTAAAAAAAGTAAGAAAAAAATATTTGGTAAACCTACATGAATGTATGTAGATTCTTTAGTTTATTAGCAATTACTTTCATTACGCACAAAAATAATTATTTCTTTATAAAACTATTTTTACGTCAAACTACAATTAACATTCCGTTTCATTCAATGCCTGCATATTGCTCCTTGTATCTAAAATCTGTTCCCATTGTGTTTTCAACTATTATTCCTCATTTACGTTTGGCTTTTTGTTTAAAATTCCTAAGAAATATCTTAATCAAAACAGAATTCCAGGAATTTCATATCCCCTCCAACACATAAAAACCAAATCATAAAAACACGTTTAATTTTGTAGGCTACATGCCTTTGTTGCTTTATTTTTATACGTGTATTAAAGTGTTGTTGCTGTTGTCAATGTCGTTAACGATGTTTCTCAAGATAATAATGACGAATTTTTTCTCAATGAGCATTTTTTTTTCTATTTACCTTTTATTGATGTTGCTTGAAACGTTGTATCCGTTGTGTAGTTAGCCGCTGTTTTTTATTATAATATCTCTCCTCTCTCCGCCAATTTTATTTCAACACACTTTACCTAGTAAACAACTATTTCTTAAACTTTTTATAAATTTTATTTATTCTCTTTTGTAGTATTGTATATGTGTGGTTATTCTTTTTTGTTTTTTCTCTGTTTTTCGTGTTTGCTTTGCATTTTACTTGTTAATCATTTGCCATTTACTGGGAAATTATAAACACACCTTGTGAATTTTCCATGATTTGATAATTTTATACATAAACTTTCCTATTTTTGTTAATGCATCACACATAAGTTTTAATTAATAAAAAAGACGTTTTATTTAATGAATTTTCTTTATTATTATTGTATAATAATGAATGAATTCAAATTATTTTGAATTTTTAACTTTATTTCACAATTTTTATTGTTTACTCAAATCGTAAAGAACTTATACGCACTTAAATTCTAATGTACGTCTGAGCATTTCCGAATCGCCATCTTAACTAAATGACCGTATTAAAAATGTCTTCAAGATATTAGGAAAGTCCCCACACAGTGTTGTTGCAAAATGTAATATTTGTGGTGAGTTTTCTTTATACATATCAGGCATGGCAACTTGAAATTTGATAATGAAACGTTTTAATGCTGGATTTACAAGTGCAAGTAGTGGCATGCAATTGTTGTGTACGTATTGTCTAAGAAAAATTCTTTAGTCGAATCTCATGCCATTCGTTTTTGTGTTTACACATGCAAGTGTAAGTTCATTTTTAAAATGTCGTCGAAGCGTAAACTTCAGAACATTTTTTTACTTTTTAAATTAAAAAAAATTTTACCAGGAAATGAGAAAGAACACTTTGGGAGGACAATGTCAAAGATTTAAATAATTTGTTGAATAATCTGTTGGCTCAATTTTTATTCCATTTTAACTTTTTGTTTTCTTTTTAAAGTAGAGTTACCGAGTTCACCATATAGGCATATTTTTGGGGAAACGATTTACATTTATTATTAATAGTAATATTTTATTATTATTACTAATATTAAATTTTTTTTATGCGCAATTTAAGCAATAAATCATAGCAATGCATTTAAAAAGGTAGAACTTTAATTACAATTTAACCGCAATCCAGTAAATTTACATTTAAAATTGAACAGGGTAACTTTGTCTATCGTTTTGACATTTAGTGGCATGCAAATGCCAAATTTTCACTCGTATGCAATTTTAGCTGCCACTGGAGCTGCCATTGCGAAAAATGTAAATGTGTTAGTGAAAATGTGTGAGTGTATTGAGTTTTTCGAACTCCTAGTGGCATGTGTAAACGCTAGGTAATATATAAATGAAAGGATTCCCCATCGCCTCAAATTTTTTTTGACAAACAATATTTAAAAAACTGTTTGGTGGAAATGTCAATGGTTCTCATACAGAGATATTTGTATGTATAAAGTTTCTAGAAAGTTAAGTATTGCTGTAAAATTTAAAAACTTTTGCATAGAAAACAGAAAAAATTGGAATGCTTTCTGACGGTACAGCGGTAATTACCTTTTGAAAAGGTATAACCGTACAATGTACCAAATTTTCCATTCCTGTAACAAATCTCTACTGTAGTATTGTATATATATTATTGCAAAATGATTGCATACATTTAAAATGCACTTTGCTAATATTTAAAACTCCATTCCTAGAAGTACTTGTGTATAGTACTTACAGTTGTTAAAAATCCATTTACCTAAAAATTAAGTTACAACAAACATGTATACTTCAGTATTCCCGTTATAAATATTAAGAATTTTAGCTGTCTTATTGTAATAAAATTTTAAATTCATTCGGTTAGTAGCAAGTTAAAAATAACAGAAAAAACTTGCCTTTGCTTAAGCTCGTTTATTAAATCTACTAAATACAAAGCTGTGTTAGTAAAATGGATTTGAATTTTTACATCTACTTGCAGTAGCAATTACCGTTAATAAATTCGAATTTACCTTGTAATTTTGATTAAATAAAAAAAATAATTGACTTTTGTATATGCTCAATTTTGACTTTTTTCCATTTTTTCGTGAACAAATTATTAACTAACTTCTGTGTATCAATATACATAATAATATTATTTTAAGTTAGTTTAAATTAATGCTATAAAAAAACTTACCTTGCATTTCGGGATTTAATGTTTTCAATTTGAAGTAATAGAAAATATCCGGTCAACACAAGTTTGGTGGGACAAATTCTTGGCTACAGGCCATACATACATATATACAAAATAGACACTTGAAAGTAAGAACTGCGATCACGCATAACATATTGTTGTATGTACATAATTATTTTGTTTTCCGAAGTGTTAGCAGCGTTCCAATGACATCAATTTCGAGTATTCGAGTTTTCTTCAAACTTGGGTACAGGAAAGGGAGACTTTTGTCAAAAAGACCAGGTTTTTGGATGGTATATTGCATTTTAACAAGTCCTTGGAAAATAAAAAACTAAGCGCATGCTCATTTGCTCATTTTATTGACAACAAGATCTTTTTCCTCAAGTCCAAAGAGCTTATTGATGCTTCTACCTCGAGGTATTCGAAAAACTACGCAAATGCGTCATGCATGTACAACCAAAAATTAAGAAGAAAAGAATACCGTATCACTACAATATGCCTCTTCAAACAATCACCTCAATAAATATTTTTGTTTCTCCAATTTTGTTTCTCTTGATCAAAAGACATCAGTTTATGAATATAAGAACCATTCATAAGATGTAACTGACCAACTGAAGGATTTTGCAATATTTGAATTTTAGCACTGCTGTAAAGAGGGGAAACCCCGACTAGGGAGAACACGTAGATGGCTAGTCACGACGTCATATAAGTTTTAGCAGCCGACGTGTTCGAGGCTGTAGAACAATTCGGCATCAATTCAAAAAATATGTCAGTTACATTATTTATATTACAGTGTGTGATGTTCACTTCAACGAGTAGGTTTAGAAAGTGATTAGGCTTTTTTATATACATACATATGCAAGTATTATCAATGTTACCCTCGTATTATACGTTTGAATACTTTATCATATGTATATATAAAACTTTTTTATAATAATGATAAATTAAAAAAAATATATATATTTATTATTGTTGAAGCTTAATCTATTTTTTAGTTATTTATTCACAGTCGTTTATGAAAAGTACATTTAAAAGTACAACAGCAATAATGGCTACCAACTGTGATACATTTAAAAGCGCGTATTTTATAGATGATCATACTTTCTATCTATCGTCTGTATCAATTTATTAGGTAAAAATGATAAAATCTTGCTTATGATTTTCCATTCTCAGCTTAAAAAATTTAAAAAAAATCAAATAAACAGAAAATAAAACTGCTACTAATGTATCACACAATAGTTTAGTTATCTTCAAAATCAGCATTTTAGTTGACGACAATAGCTGCCACTAAACGGAGCTCTTATTAAATATAAAAATTAAGAGAAAAAATTTTATACAATATATAAAATTCCGCCTTCTGCTTCAAACAAATGCACACATTATAGAAGAAAGAATAATAGCTACTACTGCACATTCCTTTCAATTTAGTCGGTCGCACTAACTTAATTAAGTGCAAAATAAAATTTGTAAATTAAAACCCTAATTGCTTTTAATTACTATTTGTGATTAAGTGTGGTGTATATAAGCGCACCAAATAAGTCATTGTGCTTTAAGTAATAAAAAAGAACAGCAGGAATATGTCTTCTTCAGAAAGTCCCACAATGCATCGTTCCATTTCGATGCCAGCCCAGCCTCAACCTCTTCAAACGAAGCCCATGAAACGCTCACAGGAAAAGGAAACACTAGTAGAAGAGGATTACTATCCCGAAAGTCCAAGCTGTGAGAGACCTAAAAAATCATTGACCGAAAACCACGATCATTTGGCTTCCTGTACACAAAGTGCTAACAAGTGAGTAATTGCTAGTAACGACTATAGATAAAACTTTAGTATAGTCTTTCCAATGTCTGTCAAGTGGAATTAATTTATCATGACAAATTGCAAATTATACAAAACAACAGCGATAATTTACTGTTCTTTTAGTGATAAGATATAAAAATATGTATATATTTTTTTAAATTCCAAAAGAAAATTATGCCGACATATTTTCTTATATCTAAGCAGATAAGTAGTTGAAGATATTAAAATAGTGTTAGGAAATTTTATTTCTATACTACAAACAATAAATAAATTGTTCCTAATTTCTGTCTTGAATCATACGAGTTTAAAAAATTGCAACACTCCACATTATTTCATAAAACCCATATGTATGTATGTACATATATTGATTGCATGGTTTGGTTTATTGTTAAAATATTCCATAGATTTGTCTAAATTTTTCGTGTTACTTCTTTTGTAGGCATCAAAGTGGACCACTATTAACTAATTTTACGATTTAGGGAATTGACTTACGAACGAAATTATTACTTTTCTTCACAATGGAAATTTGCCACCTAAATCATCGATATCAACAACGTTAACTATTGATTAATTAATTAAACTAATAAAAACTAAAAAAGTCCAATAAATTATTAATCACTTATGGTAACACCAAAATTATTCTTACTGTAAATACAAATATATATTTATTTATGTTCTAGTAAATATTTGAACTGCTATGTAAAGCTGCCGTTATAAGATAATTAACACTTTCTTAAGATGCTAAACCTTCTTTAGAATTATTGGATGATTATATGTATTTAGAATGGGCGTTACACTAAATGACAAAAATTGTGTTGCATAATTCGTCAGCAGTAGTCCTTTCAGTTAAATTTGTATAAACATTTGGTGGAGAATGCTTCGTGAATCACAATAATTCCAAAGTCGGGACTTTACTTAAAGGACTTTTCAGGTGTTATTTAAATTTTTTGATAATTAAGCCTTATTTATCACCTTCTACACTAATACATATGTTTGTAGGAGGTAATCTCCGCAACCACGCATACGATTTCTAAAATTCTTTACAAAAAAATGTAAAATGGAAGCTTCCAAAGTATAAAAGTTATATAATCTCCTTTGAACGTCCTTCGCTTTAACGGCTAAATGAAAACATATTTTGATAGAATTTAAAACATAAATCGACCTGCGACTAAAAGGAGACATAGGGGATATATATTTTTTTAAATTAGAATCAATATGCGGGGAACAGGGGGTGGGAGAATTATATACATATGTATATAATTCTTCTGTACATGTGTAATTGAACTCCTCCGATTTTGATAAATTTTTGTGTTTGGGAGGGTTCCTCGATGATTTAGATTCAAAATTCGATCCGGCAGGTGATCATCAAACAGGGCTATAAGAAAAATAAAGTTCTATATAAACTGCTGTCTAGATAGTCTTTATATATAGAACGGTCCAACCAAAACGCGCGATGTTAATTGTAAATAAAACAACAAGCGTTCAGAGAATTATCTTAATATTTTTTATTATGATAGAAGAGTCTATGACAATTATGTGTTTTCAAGGACTCAGCTCTTGAATTGTTCTCGGCTTATTGACGACGTGAGATAACATGGCTGTGTGGCAAGTGGCACCATCCCGTTGGAACCACATATCGTCCAGATGCATATCCTCAACTTCTGGCCACAAGAAGTCCGTTATCATCTCGTGGGTGTGACTCACAATTAACAATCGTGCATTATGGTTGGACCACCCTATACATACATACGTATATACGTGTACATATATACATTACACTTCTATACATGTATATGAAATTGAACTTCTCCTAAACGGCTGGACTGATTTCGATGGTATTGTGCGTTTGTTTAAGTTCATCCGTGAATAGTTTAAACATATAATGGGCCCCGGTGGGTGGCGGTGCAATCACGCTGAAAGATGGCGGACCAGTTATTTTTTATACAGCGTGATGATATAGGTATCAAATGAGATGTTTCGTTGAAAAACAAATACGAAAAAGCAATTGAGAACATTCTAAATCCCCCATGCCCCAAGACGGCTGATCAATTATTTTCCATATGGATCAAATGAAAGCGTTTGTTGAGAATACGAAAAATAAATTGATATGACATCAATTCGATTCGGATGGCGGTTTCTTATGCACCGACATGACATAGGCAGCAAATGAGAGGCTTTGTTGCAAAGAATTCGAAACCCGCCAGGAAATGGGCGGTCTATATAAAATGAGGTTAACATAAAAGTCTGTGGCAGGACAATGTCTACCCAGACCACTAGATATATTGTTGTTCAAATCAAATATATGATCTATAAAGCCTTTAGTTTCAAAACTTAAAACATACATACATATGTATTTTCGTATGTAATAAGACGATAGGAATAAGAGGATAGCGACACATTTTAACGATTTCTTTCACTTCAATATTAATTTCGAGGATTTCAGATGAATTATTACAGCACAAATAATAACAAACAAAAATATACTTTTTGCATTTTTGACAAACAAATTTTTTTATATCGAGTTAAAAACTATCATGAGTACAAAAAGGTATTCGCCGTTTGGCAAAAACTGGCCTTACTAGTAGACACCTATGGTGAATTAAACGTCGGTGAGACGTAACGTAGCGGAGAGTGTACGAAGACGCGAAAAGAGAAAATTTCAGCCAAACAAATACGATAAAAGTTTATTTTGTTACACCCAACAAACTTTACATATTTTTATTTTTTTTTTTTTAAGAAAAGTGCGTTTTTGAATATTTACCCATTTTTATATATAAAAACATTTACCTACAATCTATCGATACTTACCTATCTAATCAAACATTTCTTTGCAGCTTTTTTAACACAGAATGGGCTGGTAGTACCATAGAACTTAATTCGGAGCCACGAAGAAATGGTAATACTTAAAATTAAAACATTAATGCTAGAAAACTTAAAGTCTTCAAATAATTCTCTTCAGAAGTTGATACTCTCTACTATCGCCGCAAGCCGCATCGAGTAATTGAGAAAAATGGCCGGGAAAATGTAACATTTAAGAAAATTCCAGAAAGGTCATGGCGGTATATAAGGGATTTTGTAACCACTTTGGTAAGATGGATCTTACCTAAAAGATTTCTAACATATACAACATCCAGCACTGTAAATAATACACAAACTCTATTCAAATGTGATGATAGAAAATTGCCAGAAAATACGTTAAAATTAAATGAAAACAAAATTTATCATGATAAAAATAATGATGCAGAGATTAGTAATAACAATCGTGTGACATTTAGTTTATACGATTAACAGATATTAACATTTCATAAACATAACATTTGTCTACAATAACTAGAAAGAAACCTTTACATACTGTACGTGTATGTAGTCTATCTATTTTAATTAAACAATCAAAAATTATATTTGTCATATAATTAATCCACTAATTAAAATCATTCTAATGTGTCCAGCACAAGTGACAATAATGACCATTGCAAATTTGAGTTTTTGTTTTAATATTTCTTTAATAGATTGAATTAGATTGGAAATATATGTTGACCATGTTTATTGGTAGTTATTTTCTAAGTTGGACATTTTTTGCAATTCTGTGTTATATGGTGGCCTTCTCTCATGGTGATCTTATGTTCGACGAAATAACAGGTGAACGCTTGGGTGAAGGCAAAGATCCCTGTATAATTGGGGTTTATGATTTTACTTCGATGTTGATTTATTCGATTGAAACTCAAACTACTATTGGTTTTGGCGAAAAATATCCCAGTGAAGAATGTCCGGAAACCATGTTTTTGTTCATCCTTCAAATAATTGTGTCGATTGCCATAGAGGGTGGTATGATAAGTATTATTTATGCTAAAACTGCTAGACCGGTTAAGCAATTAACCAAATTGAAATTTAGTGACAAAGCTGTGGTATGTAATTAGCTAAAATTGATATGATATAGCTACAATAATTGATATACCAACATGTGTATGTTATATTCCTAATAGATTTGTCATCGCAATGGTAAATTGTGTTTATTATTTCGTGTATGTGATCCACGAGAGCAACAAACTATTGAGTCTAAAATTCGAGTGTATATGATTGTTGATAAGCCGTAAGATGTGGAGTGAATTAAATTAATGCAATTTTTACTTGAACATTTCTTTAAATCCAGCACCAAAGAAGGTGAATTGATTAAAACTCATACCGAGTTAAAATTAGAAAATAATGGTCAACAGATTATTATATGGCCGGAAATTGTTTGTCATATTATTGATGAAACCTCACCACTGTTTCCGTTTAAGTGCGCCAAAGATATCACTAATGCTCAATTTGAATTATATGTCAGTATAGTTGGTGTTTCTGCTGCCACAGCACAAGTTACTGAAGCTAGAACTTCTTATATGCCTAGAGAGATCTTTTGGGGTCAACGATTCATAAATGTCATCAAATATGATAGTTTAAATGAACGTTACATTATTGATTATGGAAATTTTAACACTACAATTTCGGTAAGTTTGATAAGGATGAGTTGAAAAACAAATTAACATAATTCTTAACTAATTATATAAATTAATATAAAATTCTTATTTAAGGTTGATATGAATCATGATTTGAATAAGATAGAAGAAATTGATTATAAAAAGTAAGGCAACAATTGATATATTCGTAGAAATAATAATATCAAATATTAAAGCATTGTAGTATAAAGTATTTAATTTAATTATGTATTTTATTTAATAAATAATCAAAAGCTAGAAGTTGTTTATTTCTTTTTGTTAAATATAAGTAATGACTAATAATTTTCTTATTCCTTTTTACACTAACAGATTCATGTGAATTTTTTTAATCACTGATGGCTTTTGCTCTCTCAAATCTTGACTGCAATTTAATTATATATCTACATAGAACAAAATGAACCGATTTTGGCTTAAATAACGTTAAGAACTATTTCGAAAAAGATTGGCCCTGATTATTGCGCAGTAACATTTCTTTTACCGTCTCTAGATTTCATTATAGCGCAAGATGATACTATAAAGAAAACCAGAATATATCTGTTAGTGAAAAAAATAAACCAGATTCTCTGAAACTATGTTGAGACAAGACAGTTAATAGAAGTTTTCTTATACTCGTATTAACTAAACAGTCAATAGGCAACTCCTTCCTAACGATATACATCATAAGTTAAAAAGGGCCTATTCTGTGAAACAGAGCTACACATACATACATAATTATAAAACCTTTTAATTGAATCTATTAAGGGTGAATGTTAGTTATTTGACTTTATTTTTTTTTTAACCAAAGTAAGTTTCTAAGTTTAAAATAACAGTGTTAAACATTAAATTTCAAAAAAATTAAAAAAAAAACGAAATGAAAAGAAAAAAATTATATATTACTCTTTTACAAATTGTTTTAGTTGTTTTTTCAACAATATATTTTCTTCTTGCAGTCTTAAAAACTCATTAACAAATGGATCTGTCTGCAACAAAACACCCAAACAATCACGTATCTCTTCTGTTTGTTCGGAACGTTGATTCCATAAATTAAAGTTGTGCGTGAATATTTCCCATTTATTATGTTCAGCTAAAAATTTCATTTCGAATTCCAATTGATTGAATCGTTGTAATATTTCGGTGCGCAATTCAGTAATAGCTTGTTGAAAGTTAGGAGCGATATTTAATTTTAGTTCGGGTACATTTTTCTTGTTGCTTGGGGACGTGGTATCAGACGTAGAAGGATTTTCTGAGGTAACCAATACACCTTCCAATGAAGTCCTTTCACGATGCGGTGTGCTTTTGTAATCAACAGGCAAAGATTTTAAACGTGTTGCCACACACTCTAAATCTGAATTCGGATTTTCTTTGTCACTGTCAGAGGCAAGGTTATGGCTCGAGTTTTCTGTGCCCTCTTGAGCACCCTTTTCTTCCTCCATAATTTGTGTTAATTTACCCCCCAATGGAGTGGTATGTGGTGTATTTGTACGATCTTTTAGAAGACCTTTTAAGGCATCCGACGACTTCATTTGGTTATCAAATGAATCATTTTGTGTGGCTGAAATATTTGCACCAACAGCACCAACTACTCCAAGAATTGATATGGGAATTTCATCTGGGAACGGTTTTCGTGAGAGTACATCCCAATCAAAACTGTCTCTTCGGGGTGCAAATCGTGGAGATATTTTCTCTTGACCTCGATTTGCTTGGAAATCCAGAAAGTCACCAAATGAATCCCGATGTACACGAGTATTTTCCGTTGCTATCATGATACTAGGGACAATGGATTTACCCAAATCTGTACTAACTCCACATGCAGGCAAGGCCATTACCGAATTTTCTGGACCCACACCTGAACTGGAAAAACTCGAGCTACTATCAGAAGCTGGGGGAGCAAATGCCACTCGTGTTACACCACACTCATGAATTTTTTTTGAAGCCAAAAACATTTTTGTTTTACGCATATCGTATGTGGCAAGCTCGCCCTTTAGATTTCCTACACAAAAGTAAGTGCCACATTCACTAATCGCGACAGTTGACAATGGGTGACAGTAAATTAATTGCATTGGTTTTATTTTACGCCTCGTATCAAAAATATTAATCACACAGTCGTAACCTACACTTATCAATGTATCGGGAGAGCCAGGTGACATACACAAGTCTCGACATTGTGCTCCATGAGCGTCTGAGGCATGAAATAATTTACGTTTAGACTGAATATCATAAATAGTAACAGCTCCTTTATACGATGCTATGGATAACTGAAATCGCTTCGTGGGGTGAAAACGTGCTAAAGTAGAACTGTAGGTTTTTTTAAGCAAACAAAATTGAACTTTGATAGGTTGAAACTTAAAATCATAAGAAAATTACTACCCAGTGAACATTTTTTTGACACGTTCGCTCCGATTATGTACAGCCTACACGCGTTGTCGCTTGGACAATGTACGAGAAGCAAAATTAGTGGTTTACATTAAACCACAACATTTTGTCTAAGAAGATACGGGAAATATTTAAAGAATTGGCGGACCGAATTTTATAAAATTTCTGATGAAATATCTTGGGGAAGTTCTAAAGGAAATTTCGTTAGGTTTAAACGACATCGGAACGGTTTCTTGACCAACATACAAATTTGATTTTCTTCAGACAGTGTCTACAATAGCTTCATATTAATCGGCTATTTAAAAAATGTTCAGGAATTACTAAGAATAGCAATGACTATTCAGTGCCATATATAAGAGAACTATTAACAACTAGTTAGGCATTATTATTTTCTTTGTACCTCTAAGGATCATACAACCGAAATCCGATAGAAATACTTTCTGATAAAGTATCCGTTTATTTTTGGCATCAAATATGTAAAAAAAATGTTTCTGGGTAGGAACTTAAAACTAATTTAATAAAACCTGAAGGTTTTAAGATTTACCTCCTAATGAGAATTTAACATTTGTGTTATCTGGTATACGTAACACATATTGCTCATTACAACAACTCATTAACTCAAAAAAGTTGCTATATAATATAATAAATATAATAGAATAAATGAGGTTGAAGTTTTCTATTTCTATTAACGGCCTATTCTCTCTCTTTTACCGAGGAAAGTAGAAAAGACATACAGATGAAATTTAAACTCAGTATAAAGCATGTCATAACGAACAATTCTGGATCATTAACTCCAAAAATGTATTTATTGAGTTATGACCTTGTGTGAGTAAATGACGGAACGTATTTTTTTTAAACTTTTGAGGGTATAATAGGTGCTATTAAAAATTCCGAACCTATTTGAACGATTTTTAAAAAATTAGTTAGCACATAATTATAATTTAAAATTTAGTTTATAATATAAAAAATATTTATGAAAACAATTTATTTTCTTTGTAAAAGACTCAAATGTCATTAGCAGAATCGTTAAATGCAATTTGTACATAAAGTAAACAAGTTCATAAAACTATTAGTTTCACGAAAAAAATTGGTTTAACCAATACAATTTCTTATCTTTGACAATTATACCTCTAAATAAAGCAAAGAATTTTTTAAAATAAAGTTTGTATCTCTTATTTCTGTTATTTCGTTTTTAATAACTTATTGCGCATGTATTTTAAAATACCATAGATTATCTATGGTATACTTAACACATTACTTTCAAAAATAATTATAGTCCGCAATAAAAAACAAAAATAATAAAAGTAATTCTATTACTTACTTGCCATCTATGTTAAACGAATCTATTTTTGTTTTTGTTCTATGGCCATAAATATTTATGGAACCGTTTTCAAATATTGAAGCTATATACTCATCAGAAGCATTATAATCCATATATAAAACAGAATGGCGATTAGAATCTAAAAAAAAGTAGCGCAATCATAAGCAAAAAAATGTACACTTTGCTGTATATCCAACAGTCACCTGCATTAAATTTATGTATGAATTCGGATTTTTTGTAGTTATACAATTTAACCTGACCATTGGCTAACCCAACAGCCATCTCTTCCATCGACTGCTTCGCACAGGCTACACAGTAAACATTGTCAATAGTAAGTTTACGCACGCGTTGTACGTCACATTCTACAAATTAATTAGAATCAATAAACATGAATTATTTCAAATGTATTAATACCAGTACTTTGAGCATTTTCCTTGATCCGCATTATCTCCAAGCCAGATTTTTTATTTACTTCCACAAATATGCGTTGTTGGGCATAGAATTGAAAATCTGTGCTTTCACCATTGGAATGTTGATAAGTAGACTTTGTTTCCAAGTCGTCGAAATCAGTTAATATCGTTGTCTTAGCTGTTGATATTAAATACATTTTGATAAGTCTAAATTGTTAAACTAATTAAGTAAAATGTAATGGCGCTTTTTTGTGAAAATACTTGACAGTTCTTTAAATTTTCAATCAGACCAAGGAGTTTATACAAGATGAACGCATTACCAACACCACCACGTATCAAATACACATAAATTTAATGAGAGTTGTCGAACTCCATATATAAAATATTGGGATACAATCAAATTGTGTCTTTGCTACTGATATGCGTCCACCTTGTTAAAATGCATAGAAATCATAAAAACAAGTCAGGGTTGTAATTATTAGTATTAAAAACTCGACCTGTGGTTCTGACAAACACACGTCTTGACTAATCACAAATTTGTTCGCACATGGAGAGAGCGTCGGCATAATAGTGGAAACGTGTGGTCGTAGTCTTTTTGTGTGAAGAATACGTATAGATATTCCTGTTAAGTTTGAGCATATTTTTTTGTTTGTCATCGGGAGAGTGTGCATGTTCTCAGCATAGTTTACAAGCCGTCTTGACAACGTACAGAGTGCTGTTCGCCAAGGGAATCGCCTCGTGAGGACTGGCTGTTCTTCGCAACGCCTTTTGAACAGAGCCGACCATCAACAGCGACGGTCTTCACTAGCCGAATGTTTGCGCGAGCAGCAAAATTTACAATAACTGAACAGATTTATGGCTAGTCAAAACGCCATGTAAGTCTGACATTTAGTCACAGGGTAACTACTTTGTGATTTAGTTCACATCACAGGGTAACTACTTATTACTACTTTGTGGTTCACATTTACACAAACAAAAATATGTGTTATTGTTGTAGAAGACCATCTTGTAGTCAATTCGCTCTAAGACAAAATAAATTTATTTCTATTAACACTAGGATTTGAATATACTTTATCATACTTTCAGTACTTAATTACAAAACTAGTTTTCATCACTACAGGAATTTTTTAAGTCACCTATTTAGTTAGGTCCCACCATAGTAGCAAAAATAACGGCCATAAGACTTCTAACAAATCAATTTACTTGGTTAATAGGCCCCAACTCAATCTTGGCTTAGGAAAACAAATTTCTTTCATACAAAACCACTATAAGACCAATATGGTCTCATGTCATTCCGATGTGGGGTACTGCTTGTTCATCAAATATCCAGAAGATACAAACAAGACAGTATAGGATTTTGCGTATTTAAGAAATAAAACAATACATGGGGATCTAGAAGCACTATCCAGGAAAAAGCAAAAACATACACGTCCGAATACGTAAACAAACCAGTGGTCCACCCCAACACTCTAATTAAAGCTAAAAACCCCTATTTACATATAACATGAATTTATAATTAAATTTTAAGGTACAAATTGTCAATGCACAAATTGTTTATTAATTTTAATAAGTGGGAATGTTTGCGCAACCATTTTTAGTAAAATTTTTTATATCTAGAGTTTAAATAATCCGGAAACACATTGAATTCGCTCTACTGGTCTAACCAGGGTAGACTTGGGTCCAACACTTCTTTACCACTGTCTTGCTTTGTGCCCCTGTATGTGTTAGTTAACTCATTTCCTTCTTGTTAACGTAACCTTAACAAATACTATGAAAATGCAATGTTCAAACAATTTATATTAAAAATATTTTCAATAATAACAAGCTAAATGAATAAAAATGTCGTAAAAGCTATTCTATATTACATTTTACTAACAACAATCACTTAATCCTTTTTTAAATCTTTATTTCCTTCCTTAGCTTCGGCTTCTTTTAACAGCAATGAATCAATGCCAACTTTTTTGAGCTCTTCAATTAAATCGCCGCTTTGGTGCATTTGCAGTAAAATATCACAACCTCCAACAAATTCCCCATTGATGAATACTTGTGGTATGGTAGGCCACTCGGTGAAATCTTTTATATCTATAAAGTGGCAAATAGTAAGTAAGCCAACAGAATTTTTATTTAAAACTCACTTTGTCTCAATTCGTCACTCTCCAAAACATCATGAGCATCGTATTGCACACCATGCATGCGTAGGATTTGTACGACAGCATTGCTGAAGCCGCAACGAGGAGCTTCAGGATTACCCTTCATAAAAACCACGACTTTATTAGTAGTAACGAGGTGCTTCAGGTCCTCCTTGCTATACGTTTGTAGTGCACCACCACCTTCAGACGAAAAATATCTGGACGTATGCCTTGTCCATGAGCCAGCTGAGCGGTAAATAGTTGGTCTTAAAAGTTGTTTAATTAGGCTGGTCATGTTTCATGTAAGATTTATTTATATTTTTAATAAAATTTGTTCTGCTGGAAATATTGACCACAAGAATTTTAACGTAACTTCTTCCTGTGATATTTTTTTTACAAAAGGGGTAGTTAAAGAGGAATTAAAAATAAGAGTACAGAGGTGACTAGACATGTAGTAGAAAGTATATTTAAAAAATAACTTTATGCATGATGAAGAAAGAAACGGTTAAATTATTACTAAATACCAAAAGCTCTTTTTAAGTGATTAAAAATATTTCGATTCGTTCGAATCCGATTTTTTACATTTAATGAATTATTTCGTGAAGAAATTTAATTTTTTACGTGATCCCGTGTGTGTCACCTTCGAAATTAGTGACGTACCACTAAAAAAGATGTTAAGGGTACATAAAATGTAATGTTCAAGTAAATACAATAAGCTCAAAGTTTGGCAGCAACATACAATTCTACACTTGTGGACTCTGAAGCCTTGTATATATTTGCTGACATTTCAATTAACATAGTACAGCTTCCAAAAATTTATATATGCGCTATATGTACTGTATGTCGAAACTACTTTAACACATTTTGCATTATACTTTTTAATTTGTATAATGAGGACTCGCCTTGAAAAAGGCTACTAGCATAGCTGGCATTCGAGCGGCTGTACGAATTATATACTCTGCGGTGTTTAGAACAATGATTTCGCTTATTAAATCGCTTCTTCGAGTTTTATTTAAAATTATATTTAAATAAAATAACCGCAATCAATTATGATCAATCAAATATTTGTGTACTAAATAATAATGTGTATACTAATTTCAAAATTTGTAACTTGAAACATTTCACAAGCTGTATAATAATACCAATATCGATCCATTTCGATACAAAATACTGAATATACTATTAAATATATACATATAAAGCTAAAAACATTTTATTTTCAAAGTTGTATCGATAAACTAGATTTAAGCCGCTTTATGTGTTGAGGAATTTATATTTTGCTTTATAATTAATGAATATTATGATTTTGTATGTACATATGGACTTACTTTCATTTTTTAAATCATTACAAGTAAATGTATGTTTGACAATTATTGCTGTTTGAATTTTCATATAAGCTTTAATCTGGGATAAGTTTATATATATACACAAAATTATATCTGGCAACACTTAAATTCCATGCAATTTAAGCAGCTCTGCGATAAACCATTTCTTTATCGTGGAATGTCAAAAATTGTTCAAAGCAAAACACGAATAATTATAAAAAATTAAGAAAAAAATTCTGTAATATAATGAAAAATATATAAAAAATATGTGTATATTTATCTGAAGTAGTAGAAAATATAACAAAATTATCTTACAAATTTTAGAATTGCATGCTGATAAATAAAAGTAAATTTAAGTAATTTTGTGTGTAAAAGTATTAACACGAAAGCAAGTAAAAAAACAAAAAAGTTAAAATTGCAATACCATCATTGAAAACCTATACAAACGGAAGGAAAAGTTGAAAATACTGTGTAGTAAAAAAATTAGTAAATACATCCATTTGTTAAAAGTTCTATTACGAAAAACTCCAATAAAACTTGTTATTTACCAATAGTGTTGAACAATGAATCGTACTGACGGCTTAGTAAGACGTACCGTACGTTTTAGAGAAAATGGTGCCGAAGGTGGAGTCAGTGCATCGGGAAATGCTAATACACCTGAAGATAATCCTGATATGTTGGACAATAAAGATCAAGAAGATAATATTGATGATGGCGATTCGAAAGAAACACGTTTAACATTAATGGAAGAAGTTTTACTCTTGGGCTTAAAAGATAAAGAGGTTGGTTAAAATTCCAAATTTACATACATAGTGTAAATTCTTTAATTTTAAGTTGGATTATTGAGTTTCAGTAACCTAGTCGCCGGCCTATTATGGTTATATATTTATATGTTAACTACCTAGTTCAATTACTCTTACAATTCAGTCAAATGTTTGTGGGTTCGTGCGTAATAACGCACTTTACTAAATTTTAATTCAGTCGTAACATCTTCCACATCACAACATTTTATTAAACTATTTCTTGTTCAGAATGTACCTATATATTCTTTACATTATCATATAAAGAGTAAATTGTAAATATATAATATATTCATAAAACATACATGTGTACGTATGTATATATAAAAAGAATATGAAGAAGTGTTTTGATGACGTTGTTATATTTATTTTTGTATTTCATTTTATCTAAATTCTATTATTTATTTCATCTGTGTCAGCACTCCATCACTCTTTCACATCATATGCGTTCATTGTCAAACTTGAAGTGTTTTCTTTGTATTATTTTATGATTATTTACTTAATAATAAAAAAATGCAATTACGTTTAAACCATCTTTATAAATTGCAACAATAAACATTGTCGTATATGGATATTTATTTAAATACTTTCGTCAATATTTTGTTTTCAAATAAAATTTATTAACTAATGTCTCGAATACTGCACAAGGAAATAATAGACAAATCCAAATAATAACTAAGTTATACCACAACGCAACAAATAGTGTCTTTTAAAACGTTTGTTTAATTAAAATAGAACGAAATGATTTTCCGCCAACATTCACAGTTAGCTTTGATATTCAGCGTTTCGATTGGAATCTTTACGATTGTGTGTATTCTGTATTACGAGCGTAGCTAATTTAGTGGCTGCGAGTTTTTCGATTTTAGTTTGTTTAGCTTCAAGAAATGTTTTATTAAAAGTAATGCAATTAAAGGTTTCATTAATGATCCTACACAACTTATTTTTATTTTGTCTATCTTTTTGTACCGAAATGTGAAGGTTTTTTTTTAAATATATTGCAGGGCGAAAACGTTGTTATTCTCCTCTAATATTAACGTAGGTGCTATCGCACATTTTTTTGAACTTAAAACCAAGAAACTTTATTTTTGTGCTACAATGATATACAAAATATTAAAATATCCACTCCGCCGTGCCACAATTCTTCACATTGGAATAATTTTATTCCTTTTACTATGTTTCTTTTTATTTATGTTCTGGGTTTTTCTTTCTGTACTTAACTGATGTGAGGCAAAAAATCTATATTAAATCAAGAATTCTTTTTGCTATATACATATATCTCCAACCTTGTTGTACGGAAAATAAATGTTTAAGTTAGTTAAATTCATAATGCTTCTAATTATAACTTTTTCTTAATTACAACATGCTATTTTTCGTCTCTTTGATCTGCTTATTTACGAATCCTAAATTTGATTTGAAAAAGTCTGATTTTGATTTATTAAATCCTAAATTTTCATATCAAATTTTAAGTCTAAAATCGAAATTATAAACATATATTTTAAAAATTGCAAATTCAATAAAATATTTCCACTTTCAAAATAAAATTGACTTTAATTTATTTGCACCTACAAAAAATGGTTAATTTTAGCCAACAATTCATAATACTATTTAACAGTAGCACGAATCTTCCCCATACAATATATATTGCTTGTTTCTTAATATAATTATTGTTTTATCGCAAGCTAATAATAAAAGAATTATTAAATACTCCTGAATAATTGTCAACAATAAATATTGTGTGTGTTTGTTCCCTTCATTTTATTCAAGAAGAGTATTTATTACACAAACACAATTCATACAATTTAACATTTTATATGACTTTCCGGTTCATTAATCACAATTGTTATCAAATTATGAAATACAAAACTCTACAAATAGAATGGATTGTGTGTTAATACATAATAAAAACTCAATTATTTTAACAACTGGTTTTTGTAAGAACACTTTTTAAAACGAAAGTACCACTATTATAAACAGATTTTTTTTAAAAACGAATTTAAAAAACTAAAAATGTAATAAGATCCTGTAATGTTCAATTAATTAAACCCGCATGATTTTTGTTACTTAGCAGGCCATAGATTTTTATATTTTATCGGTAGGATAAAAATTGTACTGCTACCGGATGCTCAAAAGCATGTCAAGAATTTTTTGAAAGTATACCCACCTTGCAATTCAAAGCTTTTTTTTTTTGTGCAAATAGTAAGCCTCGATGTCACGTTGAGCTGTAGACTTAAATTATTCCTGTCATGACTTCAGCTGCGAAATTAGACGAAACCAAAAAACCGTACTCATGAATGCGTTAAAGGCTAACAATTGTGTGGACAAAATCACAAAGGGAGAGTTGTAACAGCTTTCACTCTTCCAGAAACGAGAAAGGTTCGCAGAATCGAGTCGAACTCTATCTTTTCGGTATCAAAAATCATGATGTCAGCTGGCATACAAGCAAGTATTACAACGATATGTAGACGCTCCCTTGACAATTGGATCCTCACTTCGGAACGTCCCGATACATATTGGCAACCCAGTAACATCTGCATCAACCCTAAATTTTTTAACAAGAACATCCGATAGCGGTAGAGCTGTTAAAACAACATCTATATGTAGAGCCATCATAAGTTATTAACACTTGAAGTAGCGAAAATTGAAGAAAAAGCTCCAATTGAATGAGACACGCAAAAAATCGATTGCATATTGTCAGGAAGCTTAGAAGTGAATTGAACAAGAAAGGATTCTCTTTAATTTAAAAGTTGTGATGTTGCATGGGCTGCATTATCATTCTTTGTAGTGCTTTTTCCGGCTTTTACAGAATTAAACACAATTTGTGATCGATTCCATGGATTCTACAACAAGATAATGCCCCTATACATAACGTCAGACCTGTCAAAGACTTTATTTAAAGCCGAAGCATTCGTCTTCTTCATTGGCCGCCTTATTCTCATGATCTAAACATAAGTGCAAATGCTTGGGGATAAGCTTCTAAGCAATACAATACAATTATTGTGCTACCCATAATATATCAAAATATATGGCCTGCTTGTTGCATTTTAAACGTTTTGTAACAAATTTTCAATAATTTTCAACTACGAAATTTAAAATTTTTATTGCAGAATATGTATTTGCGCGATAACTCTTTTTAAAATTTGAAATTTGTTTTATTAGTATAAAAATAAATTTTTGATTGTTGGTCACCTAATTTTACTTGACTTCCCTATTAAAAAAAAGAAATTGTGTTTCTCTTATGTGTTATATTTCATAAAATGTTCTGTTTGTATTATTCACTGATACCGACCTCTCGTTTGTTGCACGTATTTGCTTTTTTTTTTTAAATATTTCTTTAAACATTTGTTCATAAAGTTTTTTACATTGTTTCTTATCTTTTATTAATTAAGTAACTTAAATTTTTTCTTAAAAGAATACCACTTCCTTTTTAGGTTGGAGAGTTTTTTTTATTGATAAGATCTTTAGTACTAAAATTTAAAAACAAATTGATAAAGTTTAATTTAAAATTGATTTTAATTACAGTTTTGAAAAATAATTTATTTTGTTAAATTTGTTTTGGTAATTTTAAATTTTTAAATAAAAACAACCAAAATAATATCTTGCAATATACAAGCTCTTAAACTGTTAATATTTGACGTCTTGAAATGTTTTATTATTTTACACTGTTAAGAACTTAAATATAATAAAAAATAATACAGGCTGACATTTTTTAAAGCATAATTAACGCTAATTTATATTAATGCTCACAACTCAAAAAAACCTGATTTTTGCAGAAATGGAATTTTTTTAATTGAGTTTTCGATTTTTGGGCAGTTTTTTAATTAAATCTGGAAGATTTTTACGACGAATTTCCGTCATCCCTTGTGAAGTTTGGTTTGGCAACAAATCGGTTTCGACTAAGTGGCATCTTTAGGGTAATTTTTCGTTCTGCTTTATTAATTTTTATGTTATTGGTGATGTTTAATTTTTAGAGTTAATGCCATATTGTTTTTCTAGATTAAGTAAATAAATAAGTTAGACCAAAAATAAAATCAGTGAGTTATCCGGGACCTTCATTAACCTGCTTTAAACACCAGGCAGCCAAACATAAACATGCAGAATATGCAGTAACACCTCGCCAATCCGGATATTCGATTGCTGAATATAATCGAACATTTTAGATTAATGAATACTTTTGTTTTTTCATTTAGTAATCTAGTAGATACTCTATTTAGTATCAGAAGATTCGATTTATTTTGTTTCAGGCGTATTAATTATAAGATGGGAGGAAAGCGAGTTACGTGTTTGCGTAAATTCGAGCCAATGTCTAAATTTGTTCACCTGAGTAAACTGATGTGTAAAATAGTAAGAAAGAAACAAAAGCAATCAGACGATGAATTTATCAATTCATAAATATATTTATGTTTTTTTTTAATAAAATTACTAATAAAAAATATGTACATATATATATTAGACGGGGTAAATTTTTTTGGTAACCAAGAGTATAGCAGCAACGTAACCTGCTATTCCTTTGGCGACGAACAGTATTTATTTTATGATTAGCTAACAAGCAGACACCGATATATCGGGTCGACATCAACCCAAATGGTAGTGCATTCACAAAGTGTTACTGTTTGGTGCGAATTTTAAATTAGCGGCATCATTGATCCATAATTTATCGAAAAAAAACATCTCTGCCAACGAAAAGCGCTACCGAACAATTATCAAAAATTTCCTTTGGCTCAAATTCAATGTCATTGACTACATATGGTCCTACTACATCGCGAACACCACATGATTTGAGGGTATTGATATCTTTCGATGAGGTGACATGAAATTGCTACCAAAATCCTGCGATTTGATTCGATGTTATCAAAGGCTTCCATCCATGGATTGGACCTCACACACAGCGTGTTTTATACGGTTTCAAAATTTATTTGTCTTTATTGGATGACGCTTACTTCGCTTTGGTCTGTTAGGGTATATAAATATATTAATCTAATTAAATAAATAAAAGCAATATTTCATATTTTCCATAACCTGGGTATGAATTTATTTCTTAAAATAATATTTACATTAGGTTCATTCGAGTACTTTTTTAGTAGAGTTTAGTAACTGAGTAAATTTTTCAATTTACTCTCCCAAAATAAATTTTGTCCAAAAAGTACGCGAATGGAAATTTAGTAAAATTTATCCAACAGCTGATTGAAAATGAATGCAGTGTTGTAAAAAATGTATTCCTTTGACTACACGACTCTTTTTGTTGTTCGTACTCGGTACAGCACAATTTATTGTCTATAATTCTTATGAAAAAAATGTAACTTGTGTGGCTTTATAAGTTTTTTCTTTTTATTTTATTTATATTGTAAGTTTTTCCTGGTTAAATAGTTCATTATTACTCGTTTTTGTTATTGATTAGCATGAATATCCAATTACTATATTCCGAAGTATTCATCACTTCTACAACACTAAAGAAGTAAATAAACAATGAAACAAAATAATTTTTTTTCCCTAAATCCTAATTAAACTGCTGTGGAAACGGTAACTTAAGCAAAAAACACTTATTCTTGTATGCAAACGTAAATTAGTACACTTTACTGTTTTTAAATCCCTATTTACTTGTGTTTGCTTTAGTTTTCCTTATTTTTACAAAAATTTTAACAACTCCGTAAAAATGCTTTTTTTTTTGTTTACATTTTAAAACATATGATTTTTCCAGCCGACTGAATTCTACTAACAAAAATTTCTTTAGCAGATTTTGCAATTGCTCAGTCATTGAACTGTCATTTTACGCTCTCAAACTAGGTTCTCATCTACTAAACTTTGTGTACTCGAACGCAGTTTAGTAAAGTTTAGGCATAATTATTGGGTTCTCGAACGAAGCTATTAACTAACATTTATTTATATATATATATTGTTGACGTATTGTTTCAGAAAAAGCTACGATATTTAGCTTTTGCAAATGCAAAATATTGTAACTTTTTATGAAGTCCAACAACAAAATATAAAAAATTTTTGTTGAATTTCATAAAAAAGTTACGATATTTCGCATTTGAGCTTTTGCAAGACCTTTTGTTCCAAACATTGAATACCATTAATATAAATGTTATCGTTTCTTTATTATTTGTTTAAAATAGTATTTTCAGGGACTGTAATAACTTGAAATAATGGCTTTCTATATAAGATATCTATATATATCAGCGACATTATCAGCGAATGTTCTAGCATATTTTTAGTTGTACCCACATATACTTTATAACACATATCGTGATCATTTCCACTCCAAGGTATTTTAAATGTAAAAGTATTTTCAGTTATTTTGAAACTTTTTTTAAATGTAAAATTAATTTCAGTTTGTTTATGTATTTGTTTTATTAATTTAAAACTTTTTTCTTAGTATTACGAAAAGTTTTTTCATAATTTATTAATTGTTAATTGAAGTATATGTAATGTAATTTGTTTTCTGATGATGCTACACAAAGGCGTAGCGAAATATTGAAGTTAATAAATAAAATTCCTTTAAAATTATTGAACTAAAATTGTAGTTAATATCGATCAGTATAATGATAATAAAAATGAACTTTTCTTTCAGGGCTACACATCCTTTTGGAACGATTGCATATCAAGCGGCCTACGTGGCTGTATTCTTATTGAACTTGGCATACGAGGTCGCATTATGATGGAAAAATCCGGTATGCGTCGACGTGGATTGTGTTCAAGGTGAAACTTCAATACATATAAAGAAAAGAAAAACAAAATAAACTTCTAAAACATTGAAAACAACTTGCTAAAAATATTTCAGAAAAGTTATATTAAAATCAGACCAACCAACTGGAGATGTTCTGTTAGATGAAGCATTAAAGCACATCAAAGAAACAAATCCACCGGAAACAGTTCAAAGTTGGATAGAATATTTAAGTGGTAAGCGCAAAAAAATTAAATCAAAATAAAAAACTTAAATAAATAAAAAATATTTAACAAACTTTAAAATAAAGGTGAAACCTGGAATCCTTTAAAATTACGCTACCAATTGAAAAATGTAAGAGAACGTTTGGCAAAAAACCTGGTTGAAAAGAGTGTCTTAACAACAGAAAAACAAAATTTCTTATTATTCGATATGACAACACATCCCTTAACTGATAATGTGGTTAAATGTCGTTTAGTTAGAAAGGTGTGTTCATAAATTCACTTTGAATGTTCGAAATGTCTCAACGTACTATATAAATTATCTTGCAGATACAAGATTCCGTTCTATCCAAATGGGTAAATGACCCCCAACGCATGGACAAACGTATGTTGGCGCTGATATTTTTGGCCCATGCTAGTGATGTTATAGAAAATGCTTTCGCTCCGCTAAACGATGACGACTATGAAGTGGCTATGAAACGTGTAAGGGAATTATTGGACTTAGATTTTGAAGCTGAAGCGGCCAAACCAAATGCCAATGAAATTCTCTGGGCAGTTTTTATGGCTTTCACTAAATAAAATCTATTGTTTTAATAAAGTAATTTTTAACAATTATTATTTTTATTATTCTCTTTATAGTTTTGAACACATTTTGATTTTATTGCATAATTTCCAACATCATTAAGATATAATACATTAAATAAAATCACATAGTTAAAGCGCTAAGTACTTGGTATTTTAGTTATTGTTTTTTGAAACTCAACGCAATTTTATTTCCTAATCTACTCTTAAAATATCTGCAATAATGGATTTATCAAAATGTGTACACAAAACTACATACATATATTGTGCGAAAAATTCGATTACAACTAATTTAAAAGTATATTATTTTTTGCAGTAAGTTTTTAGTCTCTATTATATATTAAATATGAAAAGAAAAAAGATATTAATAATATTAATAAATCTACAAAAATGCAATGAAGTGTTAATCAATTCCAAAGTTAGATTTGACCACGAAAAATTTAAAATGTTCTTTAAATGTCTATGAAAAAAGTACTAAATCCATAATTCGTTCAAGAACGCAACCAATGTCTGTTGACAAAGTTCGCCTTTGAACTACTGAAGCAGATCTTTAATTAGCAGTTCATTCATATTTTTTTTAGTTGTAAAATAATTTTACACGAGGCTAGTTTCTGGTACGGCTTTGAAACTGTAATGGTTCAAGGACTTTTTTCCGAAACCGCAAATAGTCATTTTGAATTGATTTTTTTCGGGTTTTATTTAAAAAATTAACTTTAACCAGGTACGTGATGGAAATCGATTTTGAAAACGACAACTCTCTTTTTATCGATTTTCATTAGTTTCTCATAAGGTTTTGCTTAAATTTCGTTATATGATAGAAACTTTATTTCTTAGTCTGCATTTTGAATTATAATAATTTTAAAATGGTTTCAAATTCATAACACACCTTCAAAAAGATTCGTTTCAAAATCTATCGCTTTCTATCACAAACCTAAATAATTATCTTTCAAGTCTTATTTTTCGCTAGAAAAAAATCATTATTTTGGTAGTTTTATAATTTGATTGGAACCTTTTATTTTATGAGTTTTATATTTTACTTGAAAAATAAAAGTACTCTGCAGGAAGATTATTTTCTGTCATAAATCTGATATTAACTGATTTAAGGTCAAATATTATCTCCAGTGTCCATACATTCTCCAAACAAAAAATAAAACTCCAAAAAATAATTATTTTTTAAACGAAAAATTAAACTTGAAAAATAATCAGTAAAAAGTTTATTTTTTAACAAAACTTATAACCGTTACGGTCCCTGCTTTTTTTTTTATTTCTCACTTACAGTAGTGCCAAGGATCTGTTTACATTTTTTATTGTCAAAGCCATCAGGAATGCAACACTGCGCTGCTTTGGTTTTTTTGCTCCACCCATTCTTGCACAGAATATATGGCACTCGCCAGCAGATCCAGAACAGTATCAACGCTATTTTATTCAAATCGTTTCTATTTTATAATAGCACAAATTTGTTTGTTGTTCCCAATGTGTAAATACCTTGACTTGTCAAAACTATACACAAACTTTAATATAATTTTAATGTTTTGCAATAAAACCAGAAAATAAATAATCTTTTTTGATGGGATTTAAATAAAGCACTATTATAGAGCCAGTGAAGTACAACAGAAAACTAGTTCCTTGAAATACCATCAATTAAAGAACTGCATTCGATGTAATTGCGCTTCGATAACTAGTACTTCTTTGAACAAATTATGAAAGTCATCCGTTGGCGGTTCCTTATTTTCTTTATTTTTTAAAAGTTTCATTGGATTTTTTATCTTATAGAATAGAAAAAAATTAAAATGTTGTACAGATTTTTTTTTAATATTTAATTGTAACTAAAAAAAACACATAAGGAAAACTCATATATCATAAGAAATACAAAAAACTTTTATAAAAAGCATAATTTTCTTTTTCAAATAATAAACTTGTAGTAATATATGTGGACATTGTTTATAGTAACGATCTACAATTGTAGCCATCATTAGCATTTCCAATTTTTATTCATATAAAAGATTTATCTTTCCCGTAGTGCTTTTTGTTATTTGTTTAGAAAGGAAATGTTTTTTTTATTTATTAAATGAGATATTTTTATTTAATTGGATTCAATTTATATGATACAAATTAATTGCCATGCATTTTTTAAAATAGACTTAAATGTTTTAGTACTTTTATTTCTTTGAAAATTTTTATTCTATATGTTATTTGTGTTTATATTTGATTTGATTACAAGGCAAGAATTTTCATGGCAACAAATTATATTATTATCAGATATAATTTAGAACTTTATATGAAGAAAGCAACAATTACAAAATGTATCATTCTGTATGAACAAAACTCTAAATAAAAAACTTTAATAATTATAAATCTTTTGTGTTAAAATAAACTTTGTACAAAGATCAGTTGGGATATAATTGAAATCAAGTTTTCTTAGCCCAAAAAATATAAAATTGTATTTTAGGAGGCATATTAGTATTTTTAAAAACTTCAAGCATTTTAAAGCGAATATGCATTCTGCTTTGAAAATTTACGTTTTTTTCAAAAATTCTTCTCGTAAAATAGCGTTGTTTACTAAATAATTTCCCAACTAATTTTGGTCTGTGTTTAAGCTAAACCAAGTTCAAATCGATTTTAAGTCGCCTTTATATAAGGACCACAATAGAATTCGGTCATTACATTATTGTTTACGTGAACGTTATTTGAGCCGAGTTTTACTTCTATACAAAGATATACGTATATAACGGGTGTATTTTAGAGGTACAGAAATTTAAGTTGGCTATACTACACTTGTATACATTGTGTACATTGTGATGAATATGCTGACACCTGAATAACACGTGCGAATTGAGTAATTTATTTCGAAAATGGTAGTTACTCTGCAATATCCTGTTCAGTGATTAAGCTAACTTTTGGTTGAATGGATACGTCAATAAGCAAAACCGTATTTGGAAATATGATAAGCCACAAGCTTTTAATGAAAAACCATTACATCCAGAGAAAGCCACGTTGCAGTTAATGGTGATCCCTTGAACTCTTAATTTTTTGTACCACAATTGACGGTGCAACATGCCGCACAGCGTGTTCTATGAGGCATAAGGCCTTATTGCTGCAAGAAGTAATCGAAAATTAGACTTACAGATTGGACTTCCTCCAGGTGGCCATATGCCGATAATTATATCCAAATAAAAATGTAAAGAATTATCTTTCCCAGCAAACTAAATTTATGACAACTCAGTTTGGCTGTGTTTTATTATAATTTAAATTTCTATACTACAAAAATTAAATACCCTGTACTACATACATGTGTATATCTATGTATGTATAACGCTCGATGAAAAATAAATAAATATAGATTTGGAAATTTTAATCCAAATACTACCATCTTCAGTAGGCTCCTTATAAAAACTATGGTTAACTATGATACCGCCACAAAAAATAAAACAAAATTCGGTACCAGCTTCATAATCTTTATATCGGGGATAACATTTGTAGCCAAAATAAATGTTTTATCTACTACTATAGATTTCCATTAACATATCCACGTAACTCTGACTAGAAAAGTAATTCTGAAACAATCGGGGTATAGTTTAAACTTTACACTAGAATTTAAAACTATTGAGACATGGGCCTCTTTGTAAATTTGTCATTGCGCTGCATCTCATGCGCATTAGTGGATTGTTTCGCATTGCTGATTTCTGCCTTCCTTTTTTAAATTAATTTTTATTTAATAAAAAAAATTTTACAAAACTAGATTTTGCCTTAAAACACAATTCTTTAGCTAAATAAAAGTCTTTTGCAAAGAAAACTATTTTTTATAGTAGTTAAAAAATAAAAAGGTTTAAGTAATTTGGGGTGCTGAATCTAGACTCCATTTTTTTAAATTGGTTCAAGTTTACCAGATATACGGTTCTCTCCAAAATGAGTGTAGTGGCACGATATATAATTATGTAACTTGAGGAAGGTTTGTTCCATTTGGCGGACTACAAAATTGGATGTGAGTATTGGCATGGCTATCGAATTTCGGATTTTTTATTTAACTGAATATGAAAAACCCGTCTCCAGTTCTGTTAATATTATTTGTCGTGCAACTGCTTCCGTTTGTTTATAACTAGAATCCGTTTGAAGAAATCAAGTGTAGATTCGAAACCAGCACAAGAAATACAGTTTAAAAGTTTAACTGAATTTGAAAACTTGTGTAATTAAAAAAAAAAATTAACATTTGTATCTGTATGTTTTAAAATTGTTAAAAAAAAGTTTTTATTATAAACAAGTTAGAGAGCTATATTCAACTGTGCCGAATCTTATATACCCTTCACAAAAGAATGGACTACTGCTATATATAAACTACAGATTTTTGCCGGTGCAAATGATTTTGTTTAATTTTGTCGTTTAATTTCAAATTCTGGTAGTTTGTTTTTGGTTCCTTGTTTGTGAAAATAATGTTTATTGGACCACATTGAGTCACATCGATTTTGTTCAAATTGCTACGTTTTTCATAAGATACTAAATATTGGTTTGTTTTGAAATTTTTTTTTGTAAAATTTCGGTTTTGTAATGAATTATGATTTTCTAGGAATTATTTTTTTATTCCAGTTTTTCGAGTTTATAGTGAATTTTCGAATTTGTGGTGAATTTAAAATGTTTGCAAAATTTTAAACGTTTTACGATTTTTCGTGCAGCTTCGGGGTTTTTAAAATTTCGATTTCTTGGAAAATTATAACATTTTTGTACTTTAAAAGTTTTGAACTATAGTTTGGTTTTGTGGTGAATTTTTAAAATTTTGTAAATACCCAAATTATTGTTAAATTTGTTTTTGTTTTCATCTTACAGATTAATTAAGATTTTTGAAAAAAATTTTATGATTTTTGAATAATTTGGTAAAATTGGAAATTTTTAATTTATTGGTGAATTTTGATTTTTTTTTATTAATTTTTTCTTTTTTTTGGAACACGCCACCTGTGGTGAATTCTTGATTTTTGTTTTTATATGTTTGTTTAACGTCGATTTTGTTAAAACTTCGATGTTTTTCATAAAATATTGATTTTTTGTAATTTTGGCTTATTGGCGAAATTATAAAATTGTGGTGAAATTTAAATTTTTGTGATGAATATTCAAGACTTGAAGAATTTTGTTTTGGGAAACTCCGGTTTTTTATTGAATTTTGATTTTTTGACAAAAAAAGAAACAATTTGTTTGTTCAGTTTATCGATTTTTGTGCTGAATTGCGGCAATATTTCGAATTAAATATTTTTTATAACCTTTCGTTTTTGAAGGAATTGGGTTTTATTTGTTTTGAAATATAGAAATTATTTTAAAAATTGTTTAATACGGTCCAACATTTAGAATAATAGGTTATCTCGGGATGGTAATTTCTGAAGAGGGAATTTATAGCAAATTTGATAAGGAATCAGAATATGTAACATTTTCGGGCTTGTGTATAAGTGCTCCCCCGCAAAAGTGAAAATGCAGGCTCGGGAGCTTGTGGACCTATATGGCTGATTTCAAATAACGAAAATTTGCCATATATATATATTGGGAAAAATAATCGTAAATAAAAAACCTTAATATAAAAATAGAATTAACACAACATGAATTATTATACTTACATATATGTATAAAAACACAATATTGTACTACAATTAGTTAAGTAAACAGTAATATGAAAATTTATTTAATTAATTATATAATTGTAATAATAAAATTAATTTTGGATGCGAAAAAAAATTAGAACATAACTGGAATTTGTATGAGGAAATCACGGTAAGCTGTACTCCTCCAGAAAGCGAAATGATTGTGTTTATTTTTTTACGAAATAATTCGTATGTGAAAATGTCGTCGTCGCTTTCCTGGTCATCCAACGCCCATTGCACGAACGTTGTGATCTTTAGCCACTTGACTTGAACAGGCTGAATCAACAGGAGATTCATTGCTCGGTGCATTTTGAAGATGCGCCCGCACAAAGTGCAGACAGTCCATCAGTTTGGACAATTAATTACCCAAATTTCTTTTTGCTAGATTTTTGAAGTGACGGGTTGATGTAAATAAGCCCTAGACTTCTAAAACCCTTTAAAGAGAACATACGTAAGGAAATCGAAAACTTGTCGTCCGAAGTGCAGCAAAAACCCTGAAAAATTTTATCTAATAATGGCAGCATTCACTTAACTTATATAATCTAAATAAATACTTAAAAAAGAACAACACACTTTGAATTTTAGTTCAATGAGTGCCTCAGTTGGTAAATTAATGTTGAGAACGATAAGAATATAGTACATATTGTTCTAAAAATTCGTGGTATATTGTCGCTGCTTTTACTAACCGACCTAAATTTTTAGAAAAATGGGTTAAGTCCAGTATTAGACTTTTAGTCATACTAATACGCATTGTATACAATTTTTATGGGTGTTAGTAAGTATTGCCGTAAACATAACGTAGCAAAACTGTTTTAGACAGAATGCGCATAAAAATGTTCACGAAGTGTCGTAATTCTGAAACTTCATGCATACGATACCAAATTCTTGTGGATTTGGTTCAAAAAATTCAATGAAAACAAAGAATATACCAGTTACCGTCTTGGCTAGCCATAAATCGGTTCAGCCATCGCACAGAAATTTTGCTCCAAGACCGGCGTTGTTTATGGTCGCTTCATGTTCAAACAAAGTTTTCCGAACTTTGTTATGCTTTATACAAACAAAATACAGGCAAAATAAAAAGTATATGTGTGTGTGTGTTCGCTACTCTGTAAAGTTTACAGTGTAAACACCCGTACATAACCTATGAAATCTCGATGAGCAACAAAAAGTTATGATCAAACTGAACAGGAACATCTACACGTATTCTTCAAAAGAACACATTTTCCCTCGTTATTTTGCAGACGCTCTCTCAATGTGCGAACAAATTTATGGCTAGTCAAGACTTATTATTAAAGAAGGTTGGAGACATTGACGTTTCAAGTCAAATAAACTCTATAATTCTTTAATTAACATCATTAAGAGAAGTAATATAGTATTTCCAAATTTGTTAATTAAAAATCAGGTACAATCGGAAAAATAGTGAAAATCGAAATAAACCACTAACACTAAAAATTAGTAATGCTAGAACAATGTTTGATAATATCGGAAATGTTCGAAAAAAATTCTTTAAGGTTGGAACGGTCGATTTTGCTCACGAAACTTTTTTGTAATTATAACCACGATTGCGTTTTGAAAATTTACATATTCAACAAAGTCTGAATTATCGAATCAATGCCAGATAGTGTCTAATCGTTCGCTCTTGTGATAAAAAACGTTCGCCATATGAAATTTAAGAAAACGATGTGGCGTCGCAGCAATTTTGCAATTTGATACAAATAAATATATAAATTGGCGTTTTTGATATCGAGTGACTTTCAGAACATGAATGTCTGATTCAAAATTATATTCATTTCGAAATTGAAGAAAAAGTAACTAATTTTGATAAATGCCATTAATTAGAAAAAGAACTTACGCTATATACGACAAACAATTCAATGGATACAACAGGCATATGTTATGTATATGAGTACATAGATAACAGTCGGATTCGGATTATATTTTTGCTACTTTAAATTTTAATTTAAAATACAAGCCTTTCCTTTTAATATTTTTATTTAATTTGAAAATTAGTTTTTACATAATTTTAAAATTAAAATTGTATTCTTGTTACTTAATTGTTGTTGTATTTGTATGTGTTACGATGTATTCGAATTAATTATACAGAAATTTCTCGATTTTTTTTTTTATTAGACATGCAATATAAGAAAAAATATAATAATGGAATATTTAATATATATATTTTTTAAATTATAAAACTATAAGTGAATAAAACTGTATCTTTACATTTTTTTAATAAAACATGGAAACCCCTTCACACACATTATTTTCATACGAATAAAATTTTATAATTTTAACTAATTTCGTTTTAAGACTAAAAGAATGAAATGAATAGGAAGCAAAAGTTCTAAAAATATTATTATTTAAATATTGTTTTCGTTTAATTTAAACTTTCAAACACAAATATCCTTAACAAAGGAGCAAAGCCCATTTAAAGCTATGGAAGAACAAAAAACCCTACTGAAACAGAAAAAAAATTTAATATAAAGCGAATGTATTTTGTATATACTATGCGTTTTCATATTTTGTTCAAATAATGTTAATAATTATGTATAATAAAATCATATTTATAAACAATGCAAAAAGAATAAACAAAAGAACAACCGTAATGTATTTTTTAACTTCGTTTTTTGTTTAACAACTTCATTGTATATTTCTTTTAAATGGTGTGGTATGTGGTTTAAGTTGGCCATTCTTGGTTTTATTATTACCATTTTCTAGAACGCATCGAACGCGAAAGTCTAGAACGATTTTGAGAAAAACTGCGACAGGTTACAGAAGCCACAGTTTTACCATTATTATCATTATTATATCTTTTAACACCCACGAGCTAACTTAATAATTCCTTAATCTCCTTATGCATATGACACAAGAAATCTACATAGCTGGCTGAACCATCAGTGCCACGATCTTCGATAAGGAAATGTCTAAATACACTCTCTAATTTATCATTTTGCCGAACACAAGTAATCTAAAATACGCAAGAGGCATTAGGATATTATACTAAATACGTTTATGCAGCAAACTTACCCTCATGTAGCGAGTACGATCCGTCATAATCTTTTCTATTATACCACGTATTCTCTGAGCCAATGGAGTATCGCCAGTTAAAGCAAAACGTTCAGCATTGACCTGTTGAGTACATTGTACCCCAAACAATGGTTGTATGAACGTTTGAGGCAGTGATTGGCCCAACCAGATGAAAAAGTGTACACCGTTCTCCAAAATGTATGCCCCATCTTCGGACATTTTTTCATGAGTACAACGCATAGACGTTGGCAATTCCGTATCATCGGCATCGACGTTATGTATGGGCAAAAACCGAGGATACAAGTGTGATACAAACATGTTCAAGTCCATGGATAAAATGAATTGTATAACATAAGAACGATCATCGAGAGTCATATCGGAGCCACCCGATATGGCATCGTTTTTCAATAGACATGATATATAGAGCGGTAATAGTTTTAGACATTCGGGCAATATAAGTTGGCCGGCTGACGAGGGAGTGGTGCAGTGTTTGCGATAACAAGCCAATATTTGAGCCGACCGATGTATAAGTGTGTCTTTTACGGCTTTGGGAGTTAGTTCCATAAGTTTGAAGCAGGATTGTTTGGCGAAGAATAACATTATGGCATCTAAATCACAACTCTTGAAAACTTCAGCAATAGTAGTGGTGGCTTTAAGTGCAATGTTTAAAATACGCAGACGGCGTTGACCGCTGCAAGAGGTGAAGAGAAGAGCGATTTGTATGTAGACATTTTCCTCGGGTGGTAATTTGTCATCGTGTTTAATTTCAATAGCAATCGATTTGTCACAATCTGTGGATTATGAAAGAAAAAAAAAATGTTTATAGAAAATATTATTTATTATACGAATTTTCTATATACATTTATGTATTTTTTTTACATAATTAAATTTTTTACAAAGTTTTAAAATAATATATTTAAATTTTTACAATTATAAAAAAATTAGCTTACCAACACTTGCTAGTTCTATATCTGTTGTGTTCGTCATAAAGAAGTGACCATAAAAATCAGTGGCTCTAATGCCAGCCGAACTACGGACGCGCATAACCGCATCAAAAGCAATAGGTCGGGAGACGTTTTTAATTATATCAGCAATCAAACGTTTGCCATCAATATCAGCCTACAAAGCAACAATATAATATCAATTACAGGCTACAAATAAAAAATGTCGTCTATTCAATCTTACCTGGAAATAAGTATATTTATAAACTTCTCCTCCGGTCAGCCTAGCCACTTGTCCAACAGTGGCAATATCAATGTATGAATTGTTAAATAAGAACAGATCGACTGAACAACCATTTTGCACGCACTCTTGTCCCAAGGTATTGTACGATTGACTTTGTGGTATCAGAACAGTTTTCTCCTTATCAGTGCCCAATAGTTTGCGATCATCGCGATTTTTCAATTTGCCAGGAGCCTCAGCAATGGGTAAAGAAGAATTGAATACTAAAAGTTTACCAGAACAATTAGAAGCCTTAAGAGCTTCGAGACCAGCTTGTATAGCTGGATGTAGTATGGTTTCAGTTTCCTTTGTGTCCACAAACATTTTCGGTATTTGTTCCATAAGAGCATCAATAACTACATCAGATTCATCGGGATGACAAAGAAAGCCATCAAGTAAGGGCATGAACATGTCCTGATATAAAAAATTAACAACATTTCATCAGATAAAGAAGAAACAACTTATAATACAAAAACTTACTTGAACATCGCCCACCACCATCATTTGCGGTTGAGCCAAATTGCTTTTAATATTGTAGAAATGTACCGTGTTGTTGTAAGTTATGAACCCCACACGCATTTTTGATTTTTCATGACCTTGATCAACAGGCAAGTTTTTTAAAATTTGTTTAATTTGAGAACAAAGTAAGTGCACCAAACCCGACTTGATGGTATTGTAAGAAACATCAATAACAAAAATAAATGCTGGTACTTCAGGTGGAGTATTGTTCTACAAGAAAATATATATTAATAGTAATTAGAACTTTAATAAAAAATGCAAAATATAAGTACGCGACAATAATCCTTGGTAGCCAAAAATTCGTAAGTACCCAAAACCAATTCAGGGCGTTCATATTTATCAACTCTTTGGCCAGTATGATCCAAATGTTGGAAGTATTCAGTGGGGACTAAAAAATTTATTTGAAATTATATCTTTTATTTTGTGTGGAAAATTATGCTTTAATTTACCCTCCGTGGATACTTTGCACATCAAACATTGGAAACGCCGACCAGCGTCTATAAACAACATATTGGGTGACATATAACCTTTACAACGATTGCAACGTATAGGTCCCAAAGTACCAAAATCAACAATTGGCGGTTCGTATTCGCCCTCTGCAATGCGAGCATAAGGTGATATAATCAAAGAGAAAGGAAGAGCTGTGGTTTTTAATATATCTGCAGTGGCCGGTACGCAATACAAAGAAGATCTAATAAAAATGAAAATCGAAGATAAATATAACAACTTTTAATTTTAACAACTTTTCTAAATCTACCTTAAAAACCTTGGTGAAGAGTTGCCTTGATCTTGCACCACATACTTGGTGGTGACCAATGGTGGCAATAGACCAGCCTGGTTGGTTACAAATGCACCTCCGGCATTACGCTGATTCTCGACCATAACTTGTATGGGATTAGGCATTTGATCGGGATCTAAACGTTTTTGTTGCTGTTCATATTGTTGTGGTTGTTGGTACATTCCTCCTGGCTGTTGCTGTAGGCAATATAAATTTGAAATAATCATACTTTTAATTCAACATACATATGTAAATATGCAAAGTGCTAAACGTTTTCAGTGGAATTTGCATTGAATACCTATTCGTTATATTTATTTACTTGGTCATAATATTACTTACAATGAATCCTGGTCTGGCTTGCATAGGTTGTCCGGGTTGAGGATTCATTATTTGCGATGGATAAGCACCGGGCATTGGAGGTTGACCAGGCTGAGGTGGATAACTGGGCATAGCTTGCTGTGGTCCTGCTTGTGGTGGATAACCAGACATACGAGGCATACCTGGAAGTTGCATTGGTGGCATGCTGGACTGCTGCTGCCCTGGCATTTGAGGAGTACCAGATTGATGCCCTGGCATGCCTGCTTGATGTTGTTGCCCCGACATTGGTGGCATTCCAATTTGCTCTTGGGTAGGCATTGGAGGCATTCCTGGCTGCTGTTGTGCACGCATGTGAGGCATACCTGGCTGCAGTTGCCCCGACATAGGTGGCATACCTGGCTGCAGTTGTCCTGGTACAAGAGGCATACCTGGTTGTTGCATTGGTGCTACTTGTTGGGCAATCATAGACTGTGGTATTACACTTTGACCTGAACCACTATGTGTTTGTTGAATTTGCGGTGGAAATTGAGATGGTGCATGTTGGCCACCAGGAAAATTTTGCAATAACTGCTGCTGTTGTTGTTGTCCAGGCATAGCTGGCATCAAAGAAGTGGTTTGCTAAAATACGCAAATATATAATGAAAATATTCATGTGCAAAAAATATACTTACAGTTTTTTGTGCAGCTGGTGGCATATGTGGCATACCCGGCAAAGTGGCACTATTTACTGACATTTGATTGGCTGCACCAGGAACATTTTGCGACGGAGGATGATTTGGACCATTCATTGAAGATGAAGGTGGTGGTCCCGGAGTTGCAGCAGTAGGTGGCCTGCTTGAACCTCCATTGGGATAGGGATTCATGTTATTGTTAACATTTGACAAAGGTGTTGTTGATCCTGGTTGTTGGACAGAAGGAGGTCCATTTGCTAAGTGTTGCCCGGCACCTGGCATCGGTGGTGGATTGCCAGTATTAGAATTGTTAAATGATAATTGCTGCTGCTGTGAGGCTGGTGGTAGCTGTTTTATAGTGTTTATAGCCATAGCTCCCATTGATTGCGATAACTAGAAAAATTGTTACAAGTAATACTTATGTCAATACAACCAAACAGAATAATCCAAAACATAAACATTGCACTTTAAAAACCTTTTCGTAAACTCTGCTTAATAAAAAACAAATTAACAGCACGAAAGGTAATTTTCTTCGAAAAACTATTCGTTTTACAACACTAGGGCAAGAAAATTGGTATTACAATCGTATTTGCCCGATACTGTCTTTTTATCATTTTGATTCTATTTCTTCTGTCGTTTGACCAGATATGTATTTTAATTGGAAGAGAGAAGGAATTGAATTTTCCCTGCCATGCAATTTTCTTTTAACGTAACCGGAAGTGAATTTAATAACCAAATAAGAAATAAATAAATCAAATACGAACAAAAGCAAATATAAAACAAATGTAGTCTACATTGCGACGAAAGAAAGTTAGACAAAGAGCTCGATGTAAAAATCGCACAAACCTGCTGCTCATAATTTCCATTAATGTTTGATTGTTTTACAGGTGCTCCATGTTGCGGTGGTGGGAGCATACTGCCAGGCGTTGAAGTAACCGGCGGAGGGCCTTGCATACCCGGCTGTTGGGAAGGCCAACCAATAGGTAGAATCATTTGAGTTGGCTGTTGCTGTTCTTGCATAGTTGGTGGAGGACCGTAAGCATTGGGATTCATAATTTTTTTTCTTTATAGTCTACCAGTAACAGAAAAATTTATTTTGAAACTTTTTTTAAATTTAAGCTTTTTGAAATTGAGTGTCAACTCCCTTTTTCAAACTGAAAAATATAGCTTCTTGACTTTTGGTCACGTACTTGCTTAAAATTTTTTTACTAACACGTAAACACCACTTAATACTTAAATTCTTTTCAGCAATGTAGGCCACTTTATTTCTTCATACATTATACTTTGCAAAAAGGATTAATATTTATAACAATATCCTTGTTGAGTATTATAATTTTTGCAACAACAATTAATTTCCTTTCTCTTAAATGTACAAAAAATACAGTTCCACGTCAGAACAGCCTAGTTTTCCATACAAATTCTTTTAGTTTTTGATATTTCTCTTTGAATTATTATTCTTATCTGATTTTTTCACAGATGATTTGACAGTTTGCCACGTACTTTTCAAAGGAGGGTGTTCAGTGTGTAAAAGAAATAAGCAAGAATGCAATGGTAGATAGCGACGAGGGAACATTCGAGGAGAAACATTTTAGAAATCGATTTTCATGTTTTGATATGCCTAGACCAATGAACCACACGGGAAACCATTCTATTAAAGAAATAGACGCGGATGAAAAGCAACATTGTATTTATAAACAAAATTATAAAAAATTAAATATTTTGGGAAACAAAAAAGGAACATGAATATCAGCAAGGAACTTCCCTTCAGACGAAGGAACATCGAAATGAACATGCCAATGCTTCTTCTAATGTTGCCTTGTGTGTAGTCGGTATAATATACGTGAATTGTAAGTGTCATAGATTGAAAATTCCGAAAAATGGCAGAACGTTTTAGAATTTTGCCTTTAATTTCATGAAGTTTAGAGTGTTATCACACTTTCCAGTGAAAATTACTAACAAGTTAATACTATTTAAAAAGTAACACTACTTCTTGGCTAGCTGAAAATTTGTTCGCACATGGAGAGAACGCGGCAGAATTTGTTCGTGTTCATCTGAGTGCACAATGCGTGTAGATGTTCGTGTTCAGCGTTGTGCGAACAGCTGTTCCGACAACATTGTTTGGACACGAACATACCATCAACAGCGATGGTCTTCACAAGCAATATTCTTGCGCGAACAGCAATATGTACGATGACTGATCAGATTTATGGCTAGTCAGGTTGATATGTTACATGTCAATATAAAATTAGTATAATTATCGATTTATGGTGAAATTTCAAATTGTCATTTTTAGTGCTATATCGAACTTTTGATTTTTTGGTAAGACTGATAAGTTTTGGTAAAATTTGTCTATAAAGTTTGTGTTTAGCTATTTTATGGTGAAATTTAGGTCCTTGAGAAAACTATATGTTTTGGACATTTAAAATTTCAGATTTTTTGGGATTTTAAAATTTATTGATTAATTTTAAATATTCTGTTCAATCCTCTGATGTGTTTGTGATAAAATATTGAATATTAATATAATATCGACTTTTTTAATAAAGTTCCGCTAAAATTTTGACGGGGTGAAAGTTGCATTTTGAAGCAATTTGTGGTGAATTTCTATTTAAGATAAATTTTCAACTTTTATTTTAGGTAAAGTTTCAAAGCCTTGTGAAATTCCGTTTTTTGTGATTTTTTATTAGTAATTAAACATAATTTTTGGGAATTATATGAATTTTAAATTTTGTATATAATTTTGTGTAATATCAAATTTTGGAATTTTTCATACAATTTTAAGTCTTGGTGAAATTTTGGTAAAACTTAAATTTTTGTAATGTCGTTTCAAAATTTGTTTGTTTTAAGTTTTTGCGATATTTTTGCTGAAGTTTCGGGCTTTCATTAAGTTTTAATTTAATGGTAAATTTGAGTTGCAATTTTCGTTTCTGGTGAATTATTGATTTGCTGATGAATTTGAAATTTTTGTGAAATTTTGACTTTTTTTTAACTTTTTGTTGAAATTTCGGGGCCACAAGAATTTGAATTTATTGAATTTAGTTTTCTAAATTTAGTTAAGTAAATTTTTAATTCGATTCAACAGTTGGGTCCGTAAGTTATCTGCAACTCTCTTATATATAATTTATTTAGGAACTTTTTAGAAAATTTAATAAGGCTTCAGAATTTGTATAGTGTATGGGCTTGCAGATAATCGCTTCCCTGTAAATCAGAAAAATGGCTTTTTGCCCATATATCGGCGATTTGTGGACCGATATTGCTGGTTTCAAATATCGAAAGTTCGCCAAACTGATCACGGTGATTAAATTATCCAACTTTCAAGTTCCTGGGTTATCTAGGGCCTTCAGGAAGTTAATTTCAACTTTCGGCAAACGGACTTCGGTAAATAAGCTCCCCTACCTAAAAGGGGTCAGAATATATATATGTACAGAAAGCAAACTTATATTTGTATATCCTTTACATTTTTGTGGAAAGGCATACAACTTGTTAAATTCGAAATATGACAATATTCCTCTAAACATTTTATTAAAAAAAAAAAAAAAAAACAAAAGAATTTTTTCGTTACATACATTTTTATTTATTACTTCATACTAAATTGGGGGATAGAAGTATGTATAAAATTCGACACAGCCCTTATGTTGTTTTTTCTTCTTCTTAAGTCTAGGTAAAGGCATAAGTACCAATATTCAGAAATAATAACGGGTTCTAGCATACATTTTTTGTCTTGTGATAGCTCTTTATTTTTAGGCGGTTAAAAAAATTAAATTTCAAATATTTGCTTATGATTGTTCAATATTGTTGGGATTCGAATTAATTAACAGCTGTATTTTAATGTCTATTTAAGCATATTTCTTTGATGTTGTTAACAAACAGTTTTGGCATCAACTATACTTAGAAAAACAAATTTCCGCATCATTTAATTAATTCAATTCTATGGGGGTAATAATATTTTTATTTATAAATCAAAGCCTCAGAATTTTTCCCATTCCTACTCACAGATTTATCGCGTTTGCCTCATTGGACTTATTTACTATTTTCTTTCACTTATGAAGAGCAATTGCACTTTATAATGAGCAATTTGCACTTCATCGTACCTAAGATTGCTGTTAACTTGTCACTAATTGATTTGGTAAAAACATATTTCTTGCTCATTAGCATAGTCATGCAAGGTAATATTCAATCCCAGCAAAACAAGCTATGCATACAGATACATAAAAGACTGACTAACATGCTATTGGTGATCAAAGACTTAAAATTAAAAAAACGTCTAGTTAATTTTTTTTCCAAGATATATAGTTGTTTGTGCCTAATTGAGTCCCGCTAACTTGATGCAAACAAGGTAAATAAATATAAAGTGTGTAGGGAAATTCCCGCTTAAATGAGTTCCATTTAATTGAGTTACCTTCGTAATCGACTCATAAGTTTAAAACCCTTTTTGGGAATTGCACACAAAAATGACGGTTAATTGTCACTGGAATAGCTATTCCCAAAAATCGAATATTTTCAAAAACGTTTTTTTAATAAATGTGAAATTTTTCGCCATTTTCTACTACTACTTTGTTTTGTATAGAGTTTGACCTCCGATTTCGCCCGTTATCCATTTGCCTTGAAAATTTATGTAATGTTAGATATTCTGAACGAAATATTTGAGGAGATATAGGTATGTTCCATTTAATGTTGCATCGTCTGTAGCTGTGTTGCCTGTTTTATTTTTGTTTTCAAAACATCAACATTTTCGGATATTTTGTGTTCCCGTATTGATATTTCCTTTTTTTATTCCTCAGTTTGTTGAAAGCAGTCGTGCTGTGATCAGCATTTTCACAGATTACTAACATCACTTACTTTTCTTTCTGTGGTCGCATCGTATGTAATAATAAATTAAACTAGAGTTCTAAAGCATGTTTCCTCCAATGTTTCTTCGTGTATATCTCGGATAATAGCATATTTTTATGTTACAAATGAGCGACTAGTCCAGATAATTTATATGTTGTTGATTAATGATGCAAAAAAAAAAAATGGCCACAAAATGTCGTGATCCAAAGACACCATAAAGAATTTTAAGAAGTAAGGATTTAATTGTGGAGCAGTGTCAAACATTGTTCTCTTTAATTGATTATGCTGCGCAATTAAATGAAATTCAATGACTCAATTAACAGAGTATTGGACAAATGATTTTTTGCTTAATTGTATAAAACCAGTGCATTTTGGGAAAATTAATTAAGCGGAAATTACTGTAGTATATGTATATTTGTATGTGTGTATAAAACTTCTTTTAAGTTAAAGCTTACAGACGGTTGGGGATGTTGGCCATTAAGAATTTTCAGATTTTTCTAATCATTTCCCAAGCTCCACCTATATACCAAATTGCAGCTCTCTAGCTACAGTGGAAGTGTCCAATACAATAAGGGGGTATCCTCGTCCCGCCTAGGCCGGTTTTCAGATTTTTATTAATAAGTATTTCCCTAGATCTACCTGTGTATCGAATTTCAGATCTCTAGCTTTAATAGAAGTGCCCCATAATATTGATGAGTGCGTCAATATATGAACTTTTGCAGCTGCATATCTCGAGACATTTTTTTGGTAAAACTTTCAAACTTCGTTTGTGAGGTAACCTACATGTATAGTCCTTATGTTTAAAGTTGTATTATTTTATGATTAAATGAAGCAAAGTTTTGAAGGTGTGTAAAACAGCGCGTGTAATACGTACATTGTGTGCATCGCCCGCAACTTGGTCTGGCGCACTATCGTGCTGCTTAATAATTTTGGCATAATTATTAACCAAATATTTAACATACGGTTAAAAATTAAGATGAGGCAAGTATTTAGCAAAGCATTGTTGCATATAAAAGCTTTAGTAGTAATAGATTTCATGTTGAAAGCCTTAAAGTTTGTTTGCTGGGTAACTTTAGACAGGTCTTTGCTGACATTGCTCACCTTTTATTAAAAACAAAACATATTCGACCTAAATATATGCTTTGGAAATCAAAACTGCACACGTTAAAAAGCAATTCGCGTGAGTGTTGCACAATGGCCGATTAAACAGAGTTGGAACTAATTTTACAATTCCTAAATTCGAGGTATAATCGTGTACATGTAGAAAATATACAGCATCCATATTATATAGTACCTACATATATCAATCAGTAGATGGCTTAAGAACATTATTAAAGATTTCGTGTAATTGATTTGTAACACTTTAAAATTTTTTATTGCATAATTTTGCATATACTCCAACTAACTTTAATAGCCTTGACACACATATGGCTTATACGCCAGGCCAAGTTAAGACCTAATGCACACAGTGTGTATATTATACGCTGTTTTTACCCCCTCATAACTCTGCTTTCTTTAATTATAAAAAAATTAAACTTGCAGCCTAAGGACTCTACGTATAGGTAACCTCATAGGCCAAGTTTTACCATAAAAACTTTCCGAGATATGAAGGTGCAAAAAGTACTAATTTTGGTACATATTCACTGACTTACTCATCAATATTATGGAGCACTTCCACTGTAGTGAGAGAGCCGAAATTTAGTATACATGAAAGCCTGGGAGAATAAGATACTAAAAATATCGGAAAATGGGCATTTGTTATCTGGGGGGACTAGGGTTCCACCTTATTTGTATTTGACACTTCCACCATACCTAGAGAGCTGAAATTCGGTATACAGGTAGGCCTTTGAACAATAAATACTGAGAAAAATGGGCACTTTTCTTCTAGGGGGACTAGTGTTTCCTCTTATATGTATGTATGGAGTATTTCCACTATAGGTAGAGAGCTGAAATTTGATATAACCCAACCATTTGTAAGCTTTGAGTTAATAGAGGTTTTGTACATTAACAAACAAAAATAACATGGAAAAAAGGACTCAAATCCGCATAAGTTCCCATCCACAAATTTCGGCCGTTAAAAGTACTGAGAACAAAATGAGAGCCAAGTTCTTCATATGTATACGCAAGAAACCAGTAGATACTCGTACTTCTTTAGCGATAAACATCTTTTCGGCAGTTTTTTTTTCATTATGATATTTATTTTTTTAACTACTGTCTGCTTTGTTCTTATGGCGGTGGTTTCTTTGCATTATTGTTTTCCCACACTATTCAATTCCTGGAATTCGTCTTTACGTGTTGATGTGTTATCGTAGTTCTGTGTCTATTTACTTTCCTGGAAACTTGTCTGAACTTTGTGCTTTGTTGTTGTTACTGTGCATCTGTACAGTAGATGCCAAATATGGTGGCACTGTTTCTCTCTCTGGAACTTTCTGTACAGTGAGAGCCTCAAGTATTCATACCACTCAATTTTTCCAGGCAAGAATACTTGTTCACACTTATCATGGTAACAATATTATGGTTTTGATACTATTTTAGGGTGGCAGACATGCAGAATTTATACTAATGGTTTGTGCTTTTAATAATAATGTATATTTTATACGAATAAAGAAAATATGTCTTAGGTATAATCTAATTATGAACCAAAAAATAAGGAAAATGGAAAAATTTATACCAAGCTATTGTAGTATACAACTCCTATGTCTGTCAACGGTATAACACCGTTCCTTAAGAACATGAGCTTCAAAATTAAAACTTAAGTTCGACTAAATATGTATCTATTATAATCATCTACAGTATTATTGATATCGGACTTGTAGCCATTTAAGAATTGCAGAATCATTTCCATACTTTTTTAATATCCCCCACAAAAAAACCCCTTTATGTGTGATGGCAGAATAGCGTTGTGTGAACAACACGAACAGACCATCAACAGCGACGGAATTTACATGCCGTCTTGACTAGCATAGATCTGTTCGGCCAACGTACATATTGTTGTTTGCAAAGGAACATGGATCGTGAAGATCGTCGCTGTTGATTGTTTGTTCATGTTTAAACAACGTTGTGCTAACAACTGCTCGCCATCATACAAACAAAATACACTCAGGCAAAATAAAAAATGTGTGAGTATGCGCTCGTCTGTAAACACTCGTTCATAAACTATACTGAGAACAGGGCAACAATCTCGATGAGAGACAACAAATTATGCCCAACCTGATCAGAAACATCTACACGTATTCTCCGCACAGAATACCACGAACACATTTTTTCCCGTTATTCTGCCGACGTTCTCACCATGAACGAAAATATTTGTGGCTAATCAAGACGTAGTGTTAGACTTCTCCCTGCAAAAATCCAATGAATAGTGTGGCCTTTACAGAGGAAAGCATTGCTAGCGAAACTGCCATTGGTGGTGAGGACTGTGATTTCTCGATTTCTCTATCTATTCCCGTTTGCATCAATTCAGCTTGAGCTTCTTAATCACATGAATGTTTTTTCATTTTGCGATGCATTCGTAATTACCATAATAAAGATTTCATCGTGTGGCTCTCATTAGAACAACTCTACTAAATTCTTTTTTGTAAAATATTTAATCGAATAATTTTTAAATGATTCTATAAATTAATGAAGCGTTTTCTTCTAAAAAAAAACATGGTATCGTAATTAATATTTTTCATATTTATCTTATTACAAATTTTTAATAAATCTTCCACAAGTCACGTGCAGGAAATGAAAATTTGAATTGTTTTTAATGAGTATAACAAAGTAGTGAAGTAAGAAATGTTTGATTATTTGCAATTTTGTTTGCAGAATTATTTATACCTACTAAAGTAAAATCAGTCACGCGCAATCATCTACATAGATGTTCTACTGCACTTGCGGAATATAGGTATCTCTTTCTGTTTAATATAGGGGGAATATCGAAGCAGACCGCAAACTTAATGGACACTTTTTGACCCACTTCTTCCCTCGAATTAATTTCAGGCAACCGATTTTTAATTTACAATTGCCTTAGTCTCAATGAAGTTTCGTGCTACCACTAGACTTTACTATCGACTATTGTGATTTCAGACTGTCGATGTTCTTCCTCTTGTTAGCATTTGTTTAAGTCTTAACTCCATCATGGCATTTACACTTAACAAGTGTCTGACCGTAGTCCTAAGTCTTATGCTAGCCAGTGCTGGACATTAACACACAATGTGTGCTACCGTCTTAGTCTCTTCCTCAGGAGTATCTTTCGAAGTTGTCCCGTCCACCCCTTGGGAGGTTTTCTTGCCCAACTCTTCAGTATTTCTCCATTGGCCAATAAACACCAGAGCTCATGGTGTATGGTCATGGTCTTTAAAGATTTACCCCTCGCGGCGCATTCTTGTCCATCTTTTCCGGATTCTCCTTTCGCCAATTAAAGATGTAATTTCTTCAGAAATCTTCCTGTTTTATCCCTCTAATGGAGAAAAATACATCCACCCACACAGAGCTCCTTATGCACGGCTAAGTCTGTATTAAAACTGGACATCGACCGGTATCCAGAATTCGCTTAGTTAAGAGCAAGCACCCTCGTGGCCAAGCATCCCTAGCGTATGCTGTTCCACCGTGGATGAGGGATTTTTGATAAGAGAGTGCGTTAATTTTTCTCCGCTCGACTTATTTAGCCAGATTTCTAGCAGAGTCAGTAACCTGTTACCGGCCGTCAGCACGCGGAGGTATAATTCAGAACTTTTATTACGACAAGCCATTTCTTGGTGCCTGCCAGCTGACGGCTGATAGCTCTCTTTAAACTTTTCAGGTGGTGAAGAAGAGGGATGGGAAAAAAATCTGTTAGTTAGTTTTGCTTAAAAATCAAGACGAATGTTTTAGCTTACAATTAATTCTTTTAAGGCACTGGCCCTATGTATAGGAGCATTAACTTGTTTTAGAATCCATCGATGGAATCGGTAAAAATGGCGTTTAGTTCTGTAAAAGCCGCATAAAACACAGTTTTTAGGTTTCCCCAGTTATCCTACCGGTCAGAAATTGTAATTCTATTGTTCCATAGTACGAGTACGTTACAGCATCCCACACCGTAGTACTGCTGTCTCTGATGTGGTGGCGGTTTAGAAACAAGTCTTTTTTTTCTCTAATCATGGAAACAGTACTTATTTCCATCTGGTCAATTTATGTGGAACTTCCTCTCATCAGTGAAAACCACAACTTGCTAATAATTAAAATGTCTTCATTCTTTTACACACCATGTCATAAGCTTCATGGCAATTTGCAATCGATTTTGTTTCCGTGTTTCATTCAATGGGGTATTTTCCTTAAATTATTGCAACTCCAAGTGTTTACAGCTTGTAATGGATCTACATATTGTCGAGATACTTGCTTGTATTCCAGCTTCCGTCTTCATTTTTGATACCGAAAGGATTGAGTACGACGTGATTCTGTGAACTTTTCCCGGTTTTGGCGCAGTTAAAGCTGTTACAGTTTTTCCTTTGTAGTTTTTGACAAATATTGGTTTGACTCGTCCAATTTTGCGGCCCATCGCACAGCAGGAATAATTTAAGAACAAACAAATTATGCCGTTGCATTTTACTTTCAAAATATTTTTGATATTCTTTTGAGCTTAATTAAACACGCTATCCGCTGGTAGTAAAATGTTTGTTCTACCCATTAAATTCCAAAATACATGGCTTGCTAAATAACAATAATTGTGTGTATCTAATCAATTGAACAGGAGTGTACATATTTTGGTTTCACAATAGGGTTTGAATAAAAAAACAGGTGTTCAGGGAAAGCAGTTAAACAATAAACTGTTCAGAAACTATGTCCGAACGAGAATTGCCAATGGTAAACCAGATTATGTCGCAAAAAATTAAACCTGATAGATTTTTGGAACGAATTTCCGTCATCCCTTGTCAAGTTTGGCTTGGAGACAAACCGGTTTCGGCTATGTACCATCTTCAGTGACACTTAAGATCGCACATATCCAAACCAAACTTGACAAGGGATGACGGAAATTCGTTCCAAAAATCTACATCAAAACACCCTGTCGGAATATCAAATCAAGAACAAACCTGTTAGGGTAAGGTCGTGTTATAAGAAACACATGTTAGGCACACACTAGCTTTAGTTTTTATTTAAAAAATTTTAGGCATCAAACTAATATCGTTTACTAAATTACTCGATGGTTGAAATGTTTTTGGATTGTATACTATTAATTAATTACCTTATCTTAAGAATACACCTTTTTTGTTTCACAAATTAAGTTTTATTGATACGAATGTAAAGTAAAAACATGGGTACTAATAATGTAATATGATGTCGGGCAAATGCCCACCTCTAGCACACTCACATTTTGCAAATACGCTTCGTGATCTCTTCAATCCAGTGTTAAATATAATCTTTCAGAGCATCAGTTGTTTGTGATTATTTCGCGTAAGTCCGGTCTATCGAATGAACTCAAGAAAATAGTTTAGCGATGTTAAACCACAAGAACGGGGTGAGGCGATCAATTGACATCGTTAAATCGAGAAATTACACCTTGTTCAGTTTTTCAAAAAGCCAAATTCTCAAACGTTTATCTCACACCATGCCCTACCGGCTTTAATTCTTGTACGAGTTGAAATTTATTAGCATGATAATGAAGACCTTTATGTAAAATGTTCGACAAAGTGCCTCTGGCGATGCCCAATTGTTGGCATGATGCTCTAGGCTCAATCTCAGCACTTTGCTGTATAGCGGCTATATTTGTCTCAATACGGCCACTACGAGCGTATTATTTTTGTCCAAATAAAAAATAAATAACGCGGGGTGGTTAATTAAGTGCTTCAAGTAAAGTTTTTAACAAAACTATATTTTTTGCATTAACAAATTTTGTGTGTGGTTTTGGTAATTGTTGTAAAATTGCTACTACTACCTTTCTGAAATAATCTCGCAATTGAACAAACTAGTTCGTGACCGACATAACTCTAATGATTTTTTCTACTGCTCTTGTTAGTAAACTTTCAATTTTCTTAATAAAATCTCAACATTTTGGTAACTATTTTGCAAAATTTTAATTTTTATTGATATATGATTTTGTGACATTTTCACTTTTTTTGTGACGGCATTTTATTTGTGTGACTTAGAATTTGCATTGAATTATTCGTTGTGAACTTTTTTTTATAACATTTTTTGAAATATAGCAAAAGATCTATATTTTACGTAAACCAGACATTTTCCGAAATTTCGAAAAAAACTGTATATAAAAAATTCACTTATAATCGAAAATTCGGTAAATTTTAAAAAATTCACTAAACGGAAATCTTACGAAAACACGAAATTTCACAAAGATCAAAATTAAAAAAAACCCACTTCTCTCGGAACTTAACTAAAATATAAAATTTTATAAAAAAATAATAATTTCGCTAAGAGCAAAATATTTAACAAAAAGTCTAAAATTTATTAAAAATGCGAATATAGACCAAATAGTTAAACGGATGAACCGAAAAAAATAAAATATGAAAGAAGACTGGTAAAATGGGAGTCCAAAATTATAAATCCTCAAGCAGATAATTATGGTCTTGCATAAAAAATATGAAGTTCAAAACTTTAGATTCGATAAATTTGAACATGTCCATAATTTAAATAAAAACATTCTTCTCTAACTACAAAAAGAAGTAAGTAAGTATTATTCCACAACATGAATTTTTTTACTTTATAATTGAGTGAAGCGCATATAAAATTCGGCATTGCCGAATATAGTCTTCCTACTTGTTTAATGATGTAACTGTTGTATTGGCCTTTATCTTAGGTAAATTTATTTTATTTCAGATCCAAGGCAAATTGACAACTCAATGGCTTCTTTGCGGATGTCAAACTCCATATATAAAAAATATACCGGAAATGGCGAAACTTTGTTTTATATATAGAGTTTGACTTTCACTCAGTTAAAAAAAATTACTCAGCTGCGCTGGTGAGATTTACCTTTTTAGTCTATCCTGTTTCTAGTATACGCTGAGAAGTCAATAACATTTTTTTTTTTATATTTTGTGTTTGAATTCAAAATTTGAAAACGTAGAATGACATAAACATTTGTGCAAATATTTGGCTTATTATGTTAAAATTTCTGAGCAGTAAATGCTCTAAGCTAAGAGCAATGAATATTATTAAGTTTTTATTTTTTTGTTTTGAGAAACTGCAGTTTTTATTTCAAATTGCAAAACTAAAATAAAACAAAAAATAATCAAAAACTAAACAGAGAGTATTTGTGTCTTTGGAGATCAATTAAAAGACGTCGATGCCAGACAACATTTTTAGAAAAAAACGTGAAAATCCAAAAAAAGTTATACAAAATTTGTTACGCGAATACCACATGCGTTGACCACTTAGTTTGGGAAAAATATTACAAGCTTGTATTAGCTTCGCTACTACTTAAAAAAATGTCTGACATCTTTTGCCAATTTTTCATATTTTAAATGAAATAATGTATTAAAATATTTTGCTTATTATTTAATTTAGAATGGTGAGATTTTTGCAGATAATGATTTCTACATTCAAGTAGTGGTCTACGCAGATGTTGTACTTCCACAGACCGACTTTTATGTAGTCTCTATTTTACCTTGACTGCCGTTTTTCACGTGGTTTTTGAATTCGTATTAACAGACCCTTTAATTAGGATACCCATTTCAAGCGGTTGCATAGAAAATAATTGGTAAGCTATCTTCGGGTATCTGCCATATTGCATTAAGAAGGACGTCAATTTATTTTTTTACAACAAACCCTTTCATATGGCATCCCTATTATGACGTTGCATAAAAAGTAATTAGTCAATCATCTTAGGGCATCTATATATTACATTTAGAACGATGTTAACTAATTTTGCAAAATTTTCTCAACAAACCCTTTTAATTGATGTACATATTCACTTAAACACACACACAATTTCATAAATTTCCTATAAGAACCTTCAAGTTCTAGATTTTTGCGCTTAAAAACACATTTACCAATTCATTATTATTTATAAAGACAGATAACGAATATAAGAATATATTCCCATTAGATTTACCTTTCCAATATTATTTTTATGCTGCAATTTATGTTCATGCACGTTCAAGTCGAAACATTACCAACCTAGATGCCTTTTAGAAACGGATTATGGCTTTAGCCCTTTGACATTGAGTACAAATCATAAGCCCAAGTATGCCTATCTTTTTCTTTCGGAGCTTCTATTTTGTAGTTTATTAGCCGCGCATTGTAAAAATTAAGATAAAGCTTCAAGTTTGCAGAAATCAAATTTGACTCGAAAAACCGCCAAAACAGTGATAGATCGCTAAGTCTGGCCACTATGCTTCGATTATTAGCATCCACATTTGTATAACGATATAGATTTCTAAAACAAAGAAGACTATTGAGAGTAAAAAAGAGTGCTATATTCGGCTGTGCCGAATTTTATACACCGTTTATCTGAGTATGAAGTTATAAATACATGTATGTTAGACAGGAAATGCTTATATCTACACATGCACATAACCGAAATTAATATTCTGTATTTTGAAAGCAGTACATTCCTTTTCTGGCGCACAACTGTCCTTCATTGTAGGCACTTACATACATAAATTTTGCCTTAATAAATATATGTAATACTGTATGGCAGAAAATAGAAAATATGCTTATATTTGTAGGTACATACATATATTGTTTAACAATGCATGGCATTTATACATTTCACATTGAGTTACGAACAAAACACGAGAAAACGATAGTAGGCATTCAGTGAATCTTCAAAGCGCTGAAAAAGTATCATGACGCGAAAAAATATCATGTCGTACGAAAGCAGGTTGAATGCAATGTCAACCTGATATTTCCCTGCAAAGATGCCCATGGCGAAGCAGTAGTTTTAGCTAGGATCGTCGTTCTTTTGCACATATCTCAACGATTTGTAGCCCGATTTTGTTAATTTTCTGTCGAATAAAAACCGTAACTATTTGTGATGAATCACTCCATCATATGAGTAAGGCATTAAACACATTGACCACAGCAGGCTACACGGCTTCACAACTACAAATGCTGCTGGCTATAAATATCGCCCCGTAGTCAGCTATTTAATTATTTTGAAAACGACAGCTACATAGTAATCTTAAAATATTGACAACTGTTGCAACAATTCGTTTTTATTTCGTTCGGTTTTTTTTATTTCACAAGTCCTCTGGATGAGCGGGGCTTTAGAGTTAAAAACATAATGGTATATATATATATATATATATATATATATATATATATATATATATATATATATATATATATATATATATATATATATATATATATATATATATATTCTGAGCGCAACAACGAACTATATATGAAAGCTTATAAAAAGGCCTTTTCGAAGTGTAGTTGCTGTAATAGGTCTATTAGGGTAAAAAGAATTTTATGCACTTTTCCCATTTTAACTGAAATATCGAGAAAAATACATGCTTTGTGCAAATATTCTAAAAATAAACACAATAAGCTCTAATTTGATGTATATGTTGGAGTAGGTAAAAAATAAAAGAAATAAAAGTCCGGAAATATAGGGGTGAACAGTTTTCACCTTTGGTGTCCCGCTCGCTCGAATGTAGGCGTGGCTGACAAACGATACTATCAATTTTATAATCAGAATTGAAGTATTTTTCAATGCTTTGAGTATGATAGGAAAGGTGCACATAAAGGAGACTTAAGCCGAAAAACGTACATGTTTCCAGACAATACATTTAATTATTGTGAATACATGTATGTAACAATAAAACAAATTATTTTAAAACTCTTGATTGCCAAATATTGTAATAATAAAATTCTCTAATTATCTTTTTTATTTTACAATAAAAAATTATGTCCAACCTCTAATTTGCTTTACATATTTTGTCAACATTGTTTTTGTTTTGTAGCCAACAAAAAAAGAAATCAATTTAATTTGACCACAACGGCAAATGCAGCATTGACAACAACCTGCAGCCTTGTTGTCGTCAAAACAATCGTTTTCATGTAAACGTTTTATTTTGACCGATTGTAGCCGGTAGTCTGTGACCTTCTATGTGTTTAATGCATTGCAGTGGTTTTGTTCATAAACGAAATTGTTCAATTGAGAGATGCTGCTATATGTAAAACAATTACAAAAACAACAAATGCTTTAGTTTGGTGTTATTGTTTTAAAACCTGTGCCACCTACCTGATAGAATCCCATAATTGAACTATTAAGTTCATTAACACCATAAGTTAATTGAACATATATATACATACACAGGCATGAATCAAAAACAATAACAATGTGCATTGCGCAGGTGCATTAGTTTTGTGCTCTCTTAGTGATCGCAAAACAGCCCTTTTTGTACGAACAGTTTTCACACATAAAGCAACAAACACAAACAGTCGGGGGCTGTTGTGACAACATGCGCAGTGCGAAAAGAGAAATGCGCAATCTTTATTCTCTTTGATTCATGATACACAGGCTTCGAAAGGATTTTGAACAAATGCACAGATCAACATAATTAAATTTACAAACGGAATGACAAATTTATATTGCTGCTGTGACTGTGGGAGAGAGTACAAAGAGAATATATTGCCGCTTTATTATGGTTTGATGATCAGTTGATTATTTGTTGTTGTTGCAGAGTAATAACATTTCAGTTTATTTGTATTATTTAGTTGCACCATCAATTCAGTTGTTTCATAAACTCACCATTGAGCGGTTCGTCAATTAATTGCTTAGATAAAAATTTACGCAAATAAATAAAAGCTGGCGTGCTAAATTGGCCATTGTTTGGATGCTTGAAAGTGAGAAAACAGAAACGATATAAAAATTATAAACGGAAACAATTGAAATTAATAATAGCCTACAAGTTAATTACATATTTATTTTAACAAACTTACAAAATGTGCTATCAAATGCATTTGCCAAATATAAAACCTCAATTATATCAAATAAGTTTAATGTTTTTGCTGCTGGAATTAATTTGCATACAAGGTAAATTCATATACGAGTATTAAAACGTTAATTGCTAGCAAATTTTGGCAATAGAGGTGTGATTGAATACTTAAAAAATATTTCGCATTCCGTTAACAGTCACTCTCGTATCTTGTGCACCCTCGCAGTCTCTGCAGCATAATGGCATTGATGATAGTTGTGTTCATACACTAAGATCTACAACGCCAAGCTTCTTCAATCGTCACTTTGACATATCGTTCTGGAAGAAGTTCTTTAAGCATTGGATTCCCTTTACCAGTGCTGGTCGCGTGAAAATGCGCTTCTTTTTGTATAAACGTGATTTTCCCGAGTGTGGCCGAGAAATACGCACAGATGATGAGGAGAGTATTTCACTGTCCGGGTTCAATGCTGAGCATCCCACTAGGTAAGTGTTTTCAAGTGATTGATTCAGTTACTATACCAATACAAACATTTAAAGCAAAAAGTTTAATGTGAATTTTATGTTTATAAATTTTTATCAGTTAATTTTTCTTTTGATGTGCCGACATAAAAAAGAAAATTCAATGCAATCACTAAAATAATGCTTTCTGAGTCATTGACTTCCGCATTAAAAAGAAATAACAATACTCGTAAATATAGAAACCCTAAAACATTGCTTCGATAAATTTGTGTTTCAAAATATATCGGTGCATTGTCTTTTTAAAATAGTGTAAAAATAAAAAAACCATATAAGAATAATAGGAAAATAAACGAAAAACAACGGCGTAAAATATCAATTTGATCTGGCTGGCTTTGTTTTGAAGTTATATTTATGTATGGACTAACACATCATTCAAATATCCGCCAGGGCTTCGCTGACGGGGGTTGGATATGTTTTTTTTTTGCATCAGCACAATCTAATACAGACGTAGACTTTAATCGCGAAATAAGCCGGCATTCACCTATGCAGCTGGTCAGCGCCGAAACGACATTTCTAGGTCTTCTTCGATACATGCCGCTACGGTGGCATCAATCGGTGCGGGTCGGTGGCTTAACGTGCAAAGGAGAATACTTACACTCAAACTTTACTACGGTGCAACGAATTGCCTGCGTTCTGAAACAATGTTGACAACCAACCTCATGACGAAATTTACGTTTTTACAACTGACGCAGAATTTCGATTATATTTATTAATAATTTAAATACTTTCTGCAGGCCTGAAACGATGCTTGATGAAATGGTATACAATACTTAATATTTTGACAGCTAAATGACATTGGTAACTTTGACAGCTCCTGAAATACTGGTCTCTCTATATTAACTAAAATATAAGTTAACGAAAAGTGTAATGTAGGGCCTTCCAATAAAGACGAGTCGACGCTGAAGTGGAGGAAAACAGGCGGCGTGTGAGGTATTACCAAAATCTTTTTTTTTAGTGAAATATATCCGCCGCGGCTTAGATTGGTGAATAGGATCCGCGAGGAGCAATTGCCAACGATTCTGCCGCTCAAATACGTATCGCCATGAGCGATGGCTTGGATATTTTTGAATTTGTGGGCATTCATTTATTGTGGCTTATTAGCATAGATCGGAAACTTCAGAAAATCCCCCAAGAAAACGCCACTTCACATCACATCCGCCAAAGATAATCATATACCACATACATATCGTTGCCACCTGGTAAACTTCATGTGGGTTAACAGCATCCCATATACGCTAAGTTGTCTAATTTGAGATATATTTATTCCCTTTACTCCTACAAGGAGCTTAAGGCCTTTATTTTTTTTCAACCCGATTACCGAAACGACAACTAGAAAAATTGTCTAATTAACACAGTCATTAATATAGCAAACGCTTCAAAGTTCCCGTCGTCAACAAAGAGCATCAACTTTGAGGTTACTTGGAACTTGTTTAGGTTCAGGCTCCAGTCACAACGGAAAATTCGTCAATCTGCATATATTGCCAAAATTATATGGCTACCACCGACTACCATCATCCTCCCGCCCTTATTGAAATCCCATTTTATATGAGAAAAAATATAAAATTTTTTTTTAATTTGTTCAAAATAAACATAACCTCATAAAGTCCAGCTGGACTTTTAATTTAAAATTTTGAATAAATTTATTGACTTAAATTAAATTTTCACAAGAGTCTTTTGTTAGAAATCATATGACAATATACATACATACATATATATGTTTGTATTTCAGTTTTATGATTATTTTTAGAAGCATCGCGATAGTCATGACCTGAGTAATATTTTATTGAAATACAATTATATACTTGAAAAGTAACAACTGATCTTCAACGTGATAAGAAATAAAAAACCTAGACTAATGATAAGAACACTGAGGTGTAACATTACAAAACACACCTTCAAGAAAAAAAAAGTACTAAACAACAATTCTCTGCTAAATAAATATTGAAAATAAAATGCAAACGCACATTAACATTTTCAGTTTATCAAGGTGAATTATTCAAAAGTTTGTGTTATCAGCTGTTAAAATATAATTGCCATTAAGTACAAGCAAATAAGAAGCTATACATTTGTTTTGGGGGCCAAGCTGCCTTGAAATCCGCCTCATGAAAGTCCGTTTTCTGATCCAGAGCCAGACTTGAGGCGTTAATTGGTCTACGGCGACGCCTTTTGTTCAGAAGTGACTACAAAGGAAGCTTGGAATGCTGCTCTGGATACTTATAGGAGTGATCTTGGACTTTAAATTGCTGTTTTGACCGGTCATTTTCGACCGTTGTGAAGAGGAAATCAGATTAGTTCTCCTTTGTTTCGTTTATGCCTTGAGAAAAATGAAACGACACACATTTTTTGTGAATTTCTCATTTCACTTAGTAATAGAGGACGTGTTTTTCACTCCAAACTCTTGTGTTCGGGTAATACTAGGCGGGGGTATCTAACGTCTTTAGGATCGCTTAGTAAATGATCTGAGACACGAAATATCTAGATCAAACCCTTTCTTTTATTATAATTTGTTATTAAATATTTTTGGAAGTTATGAAAAATTAAATAATTGATTTCCCATTACGTAAAGTAAGTTAAAATAACAACGAAGATAAATTTTTACATGAAAAATGACACATATTGTTACAGGGCTTTTATTTATGCTTTATATATTAAACTGTATATTTTTCGTGGTAAAATTCTTTAAAATATTATTAACAGATATTTCTATTTAACTAACCGTTTTCCAACATTTAAAACGGCTGAATAGGAAACGTTTCTTGCTGTCAGGGTTAACAGTTATTTAAAAAAAAAATCTTCAAAATTTGCCAACAAAAATCGTCAACAACTTAGCTTTTACGTTTAGGAAAAACCTAAATTTTATTCAGCTAAAAGGAATTATAGGGTGGCGCAAATTAATCACGCTATCGGAAGATGTTAATTTTTGCTAACGGCGTCATACGTCAATCATATTTGACATTTGTGAACTAGGCAGCTGCAGTATACAAACAGGTAAGCAATGAACCGCTATACTTTGCAAGAGCGTGGAACATTTGTGTATTTTTTTTATATTAATAATGGGTCGGTGGTATTAGCACAGCGTGAACTTCGACGCCGATTTTCTAATCGTGTCACGACATAAACTACAAAAGCCCTTGCAGAGTGTGGACGCCACCGGACTGGTAGTTTTGTCGAGAATGACGCGGCTGTGGCTGTCGATGTTGCTGAGAAGGGAGAAACATCAACGAGACGATGGACCTTTCAGCGAATTTTAGTGAAGGGCTTACATGTGTTGCTGTACAAAGTGCAAACAGTGGACCATTTAATGCCAGCTGACCGCAATTTTGGCAGGAGTCACAGTGGATATTGTAAAGGAAGTGTTTCCTTGTCGCATAATCTCTCGTTTTGAGGATTTGGCATGGCACGATCACCCCGATTTTACCGTCCCAGGCTTCTTTTTTCGGAGCTACTTAAAGCCGCGGGTTTATGCCAACAAGGCCCAGACAGTCGCAGCCCTTAAGCAGAATATTCGACAGAAATGCGATATCTTCTGGCACAAAATTATAATAAAAAATTTATAAATCATATAATTTTCTGTAATTCTAGTTTAGTACGATGAGAATTGGAAAAATGGTTCTGCGATTATTTTTGTGCTTATTTCATTTCTTTACAAATTTCAAAATTATTATTATTTTCGGTTCCCTTCATTACTTTCGTACTTTTTTACCACTTCATTTTGTTATATTTTGACATAAATATATAAAAAACTTGAGCCGCTGAAATTCTCAAGAGCTATCGTCTCCGATACGTTGTCAAACTTGCTCCGACCTTCGCCACCGAAAGTATCGTTTCGGCGTCTTTTTCTGCTGATTGATTACTACGTCATTTTCATTTTACTTCAAGTGGGATAGTGTAGACACAATGTAATAAAAATATTTAGATTTCTTGACAGTCAAAACGATTTTCATTAGATTTCTTTCTGCAAAAATCCAACGAAAATCTAAACACTTGTAGAATAGTGTGAAACGTGCTTGAGAAGTACACATAAGGGTGTGCTTTGTAAGCAAACTTCACCACGAATACAAGCCAGTCATTTAGAAATGCCTGATTTATTTCCAAAAATGATGGCTTTTTTTAAAGTGCTTTTAATAACCAGTAGTAGATTATAACATCAAACTGATACTTAATTGTGCAAAGTGGTATAATAAATTTATGAGTATTTCCCGTCTTAATCACTTTTTTTTATTATTACGAACTTACAAATCTAAGTTAAACACTTTGATTATATTCTCTCTCTCTCTCTCTCTCGCTCTCTCTTGATTTTTGCAGAATCATCATACACGGTTGGATGAGTCAAAGCAAGGGAACATTTAATCGTGCTGTAAAGAATGCTTATATGAATCTTACAAGAGTCTTTTATAAAATTACGAATAATGATGCTACACAACCGTCGACAGCAACACCCGAGGAGTTACAACAGCAGCAACAGCATAAAATCATGTTTGATGAAAATAATAATGACGTTGACAGAAATTCCACAATTGATTTCAATGTTATTGTGGTAGACTGGAGTGTTATATCGTCGAATGTTAACTATTTTGGTGTGGTAGACTTAATCGATGATTTGGGGTTTCTTTTGGCCGAATTTGTGCGTTTCTTACATATGAAAGCGAACTTGTATTTTGGTGATGTTTATCTTATTGGCCATTCGGTGGGTGCGCAGATTGCGGGCAGTGCTGGCAAACAAGTACAGCCATTTCGCTTTAATACGATTTTTGCTTTAGATCCAGCTGGTCCAAAGTTTCGCAATCGTAGTGGCGAACAACGTTTGGATGCCTCAGATGCCGATTATGTGGAATCGATACAAACTAGCAGTAGCTTAGGCTTTCAAGAGCCTGTTGGACATGCTACTTTTTATCCCAACTTTGGTAGAGATCAAAAGAAATGCTATTTTTATGGTTGTTCGCATTCCAGGGCCCACCATTTCTTTGCCGAATCCATCACAAGTGAAGAGGGCTTTTGGGGTACCCTTTGCGAACGTCAATCGGAAACAATTTGGATCATGTCTGATAACGGTGAGGAGTTTAAAATGGGTGGTGAACCTTCAACACCCAAAACGGGGACATTTTATTTGAAAACGAATGACAAGTCACCCTTTGCCATGGGGCGACGAAAAGTTCCGGATTATATGGCCGAAGTGTCAGAGGATAATAATATTTGAAAAGAATTACGAAAGTATTCCAGAACTTCAAATGAAGAATTGAACAAAAGAAAACAGGGCTTTTAATAAAAACCAGCTTTCGCTAAAATATCTTGTTTGCCATAAAAATATACGCTTGACTTGGTTTTTATTTTGGCTAAAGTTTTCTGGGGCAGTGCTATATTAAGAACTTTATATATTAAATTTATTAATTATGGTTCAATAATTTATTTAATACAGTTTTAATTTATAAAAAAAGTTTCCAAGATCTTTTTCTAAAAAATTCTTTTCGATATTTTTTATATTTTATGCTACACAGTGGAGTAGCGCAATATCGAAAAGATTAAACAATTAAAATATAATATTTTATTTATAGCGCTTTGATTGAAAGTTGTTTAAAATTTCGAAATATTTCTACTTGTTATTTAAGACTCATATGATGTTCGTTTTGTTTCAACTTGTAGCTGGCTCTGTTATCTTTTTGTATTTTTTTAATTCTTCCACTTGTCGCTATTGAATTCAAACCACAATAAATCATTATAATCTTTTTGCATTTTCTCAATAATTATATTGATATTTGCATACCAAACTTAATTGCGTCAAAACGAAATTTTCTCACACGAAACGTTATAAAAAGCTTGTGCAACGAAAAACATGAGTGTAAAGAAGCGAAAATGATTTTTATACACTTTTTGTTACTTGTCATCGTGGCCGCTGGCATTAAAGCAGCACCACCGTACAAGGATTATCTGGAGTTTGATCCACCAAGTCCTGTTATAAATAATTTAAATTCTGAGAACGAGAATATAAACTTAAGTTTATTGTTCAGGATTTTTGCATATGAAGAAGAAATGTTTGTGAATAATTATAAATAAATAAATAATAATAAAATATAGATGGCAATGAAACCTGTAATGATGGTCTTCTACAAGGATTTATGTCAAATTTTAAAATTGAAACATTTGATAATAATATATAAAAGTCCATCGGATGAAGTAACTGGTTTTTAAAAGTTTTACTAAATAATTTTTCCATAAACTTTTGTTTAATTCCCAATATATTTGTATTGTTGTCTTATGGTGTATTGAAATAAACTTTTCAATTATTGTATCGCTTTTGCTTTCGCATTTCATAACGTCAAATAATAAACAACAAGGAGAAGAACTAGTTTTAGAGATATAAAATAATTGTTGAGCCTGAAGGTCACAAATGAATTTTATTATTAATTTATTTTTTCAATATTTCGCCATCCTTCGCTTAGCATCATCAGGATATCTTGAAATAAATCAGAAACATAAACTTAATCACTGTGCACCATGTTTGGTTTGTTATAAATAAAAAATCCAGCCGTCAGCTGGCAGGCACAAAGATATGGCTTGCACTGTGAGAAGTTCTGACTTATACCTCCACGTGGTGGCGGCCGGTAACAGGTTTCTGTCTCTGCAAGGAATCTGGCTAAATAAATCGAGCGGAGAGAAGTTAAATCCCAAAACCACGGTGGAACAGCATACGCAAGGGATGCGTGGCCAAGAGAGTGCTTGCTCTTAAGTAAGCGAATTCTGGATACCAGTCGATCTCCAGTTTTAATACAGACTTACCCGTGCATATGGAGCTCTGTGTGGGTGGAGGCGGCGAGGTTAATTTTTGAAGAAACTACGTCTTTAATTGGAGGAATCCGGAAAAGATGTACAAGAAGGCCTCGCGAGGGGTGAACTGGTCAATCTTTAAAGGTACTTCAAAGGCGTTAGACTATGACATTCTGACAGGAATGGATAATGAAACATTGAACGGGGTGGAGGGGTAAATCTTTGTGGGAACTCTGGTATTGATTGGCAAATGGAGGAATTCTGATGAGTTGGACAAGAAAACCTCCCAAGAGGTGGACGGGACAGCTTCGAAAGATACTCCTGAGGAAGAGGCGGTAGCACACATTGAGAGTGAGTATCCAGCACTGGCTAGCATAAGACTTACGACCACGGGCAGACACTTGTTAAGTGTTAATGCCATGATGGACCTAAGCCTTTAACGAGTGTTAGCAATTACAAGAGACTCCGTGATGAGGATGAAGGTCGACAGTCAACAGTCGACAGTCGAAAATAACCATAGTCGATAGTAAAGTCTAGTGGTAGCACGAGACTTGATTGAGAATAATATAATCGTATTTTACAAATCGGTTGCCTGAAATCAATTCCGGAAAGAAGGGGTTCAAAAAGAGATCCATAAAGTTAGCGGTCTGATTCGGTATTTCCCCTAGATTAAAAAAAATAAAAAATCCATAAAAACTAACTTACAGAATAACCATAAAAACTTATTTATAAGACCTGCGCGCAGTTTTCAGTGTCCGTTTGATAATTCTTTCTCTTATGTTGGTGGATATTCATAATATGTAGCATTTCCAATGTTAATCTCTTATTATAAATTTCTTCAATGTCTAAAATATGTACCTTGTCAAAGTTTAGACTGGTGAGTGGAGAAGTAGTAAAATCGGCTTCGGGTGGTAGAAGAACTATATCTGAAAGATTCTACGGCAAGATTAGGAAGGCCATGGAAAGACCTACATCTGTCTTTTAACATATATGCGTACGGTTGTTAGTAGTTGGTAGAGTAAAATTAGTTTCTGTTTTTTTTATTGTCTGAATACCTGGCTAGCGAGAAGGGTTGGAACCACCCGAGTAAACTCTAGAGCTAGTCGGAAACAGCGCTAGATCAACCGTCTCGAAACAGTGGGTCGCTGGTGCTGTTTTTTGAGTATTAATATTATGTTCACATCTAATGTCTGGTTTATGTCCAGCTATTCTGGCTTTTAGTTTAATCTTAGTCGTTCCAACGTATGCTATATCACACATATTAAGTTTGATTTTTCCGTACTTTCTATTTTACTTTTAGTGTTGGTAACCAGTTGTCGGGTTGTATTTGAGCTTTTGAATGCTAAATAACATTTATTTGAATCGTGTAGTCGACGTTGTACGTTCTGAAGTATTTAATAAAAATTAAATTAATAATAAAACTAATTTTTGACCTTCAAGCTCAACAATTATTTCATATCCATAAAATTAAAAGGTTGACCAGATTAAGGGAAAATATTTCCTAAAAAAAATATATATAAGTAGTTTTGTTTATAGTCCAAAAATCAAATCAAGACTTTTATTTATAACTAATGGAATTATTTAATTATTTCGCAAGCTTGAGGTCTTTAATAAAATTTTTTATAATACAATAATATTATTATATATACCCGAGAAATTTTATTATTATATACACTGTAGCATTATCCTGAGTATAAATAATAAAATTGCGTTGCAAGAGATTTTATTAACGACCTCAAGTTTGCGAAGGACTCTTAGAAAAATGCTACCAATTCAAAGAGATTTTTTGATGACGAAGAAGAGGCCCCTAATATAAGCGGTTTGCTTTGATATTCCCCTACATTAAATAATAATGATAATAATATACGAGTACAAAAATCATTAAACTTGTTTTGGACTCTCCCCTGGGGCTGGTACAGAGCGGATAGGTCGCAAACGAAAAAAGTTTCACCCTCATGTAGGAAATATTGCTTTAATTACCAGTAGGGTGTTAGGACTTGCCCCACCCTGCAGCACTTAAATCTGACGTTCCCCAAAAAAATTTACTTTAGATACGGATTCCGCGACGTCGAAAACATTGCAAACCATCATAAGCCTAGGGGGTTAGTGACTGTTGTACAGTATCATCGGGGACATAAATTGAAGCACTTTCTATGTAGATCAAAGCTATTTTTATTTACCTTTTGGCGACGCCAATTATAACGGGGTATTAGATAGTAAAGAATGATTTTATATACGTCCTTATACAAAGTCCCGCCCAGCTTTGGGTTATTTAGGTAAATTTTATCGTTGGAAACAGGTCAATAATTTCTAAGTTTAATAAATCGATTTTTAGGAATCAGTTTAAATTTAGTAGTAGGTCCTAATAAAGTCTTTGATCTTCATACAACACTTTCCGAATGCTTTAGTACAAAAAAATCAATATTGGAACTTTAACGAAATTCTAATTAAGATTTTAATCGATTTTATTACTTATTTCATTAATATCGTTTTTTAATATTTTTTAATTAATTTTTAATTGTTATAAATATTTATTTAATTACTAAAGAAACAGTCTCTTAATCAGATTTTGTACGGTGTAGTTATAAAATTTAATTTATCCCTTTTTGTTTCGATTCGTTCATATATAGTAAACATACAAATTAAGAAAATTAATTATTTTTGCAAATAATAATAAGTAAAAATTCCATAACAACAATTAATATTAATTAAACAACATACCGAAGTTAATAACAGAATAAATAGAAAAATTGAGTATAAAAACCACGAAATATAACTATTAGAATTCAGTTTAGCTTCGATCAACTTAAGAACACTGAACAAAAATGAAATCCTTTATTTGGTTACTTTTTATTGCTTTTGTGGCCACTGTGCACACAGCGCCTATGATGGAAAGCCAAGAAGAAAAGGAAATACATTTATCCGTAGCAGTATTACTCTCCAAATTGGAAGCAGAACAACTTGATGAAAATATTTTTAGTTCGGAAGGCAATAATCCTGATATAATATTGCGATTGATTGCTGCTGGTGAGCGTGTGAATTCCAATACGTTAAATCGATTAATTATATCAAAACCGGAAGAAAGAATGTTGTGACGTGTATAGTTGGTGTTGCAGATTTAAATTGAAGAGACATAATTATATTTCTTTTTAAAATATATATTTTTCTGACAACAAATATTTGCATGCAAACAAAAAGTATCAACTTAAAATTATTTCTACCAAAGGCGTGCTGTAAATTTACGCCTTCAAAAATTACTATTTGTTAATAAAATATAATCTTATTGCACAAACTTTGTGGTTTTCGTGAAATAGCCGCGTAGGTCTTTGAATAAAATACTTTATGAGAACAAAAATGGGTATTGTTTGAAACAGCAGATTTATACAAAACAGTCAGCCAAAAATATCTTCTGCTTCCTTATGAATAAGAAAAAACAAGGTGTGTAGATAAAGTCACTTATGTGGTCATGGGTGGTTTTGGTTAAACAAAAATAGAACCACTGCAGCCGTACAAGAAGATTTCGGTACACGCAAGTGATTACAAGCGGAAAACAACGAGACATTTTTTTTCCAAATGTGTTCCCAAATAACAACATATGTCCGTATAGGTATTTTTATGTGAGCACAAAATATATGCGGTCATACTTCGTTAGTGCTGATAGTGCAGTTACAAAACCGTGAAATCATATTTTGTTTTTATTAAGAAAGTTCGAATTTTTTCATATTTTTTGAAAAAGTAGACTTAGGCAGTTATCCTTAAAATCTGAGGAATGTTCCAGTAATTTTAAAACGTTCCAATAACTTTTCTTAAACATTCTACTGTGTTAGATTGTGTAAATATCTTATGACATTTCGTGTGGTACTGAATATGGTCATCGACGCGACGAATTCGAACGGTTTTTTGGGCTTACAGCGGTCGAATTTTTGGAAATGCCGCTTTTTGAATATCGAATAACCCGGGTTTTTTGTTTTGAGAAAGGAGGTTTCGATTTTTTCCTTTTAAATAATTGGTGAGCTTCACAACAGAAAGAATTGGTTATTATTGTAGAATTCCATTTTCGCAAATTTGGCAGATATTTTGTGTCGAGAAAGTGCACATCACTTGCCAGAAATTCGTAGAATTGTAAAAAAATTATAACAATCTGAGTCGATCTTTTGAAATAATATTGCTGTAAACGAAGATGTAGCCAAAAACACAAAAATATCAAAAAGGCAGGGAGTCGCCAACGGCACTCCTAACACCAACATGATAACGAAATTTTTGTGACCTCACCTTAACGAATGGAGGACGTGTGGTTTTAGCAGGATGACGCCACCTGCCACAACGCGTCTAAACCAATCGATTTATTGCAGCAACGATTTCATTGTGCAGTCTTATTAAGACACCCTATGCAAGTTATTTTCTCACAGTGATTTTAATATGGTTAAAAATTACTTAACATCCTATGAGCTTTATTTTTAGAAGAAACTAATTTGTTTTTATTGAGTGAATGTTAATTTTCAGTCAGCAAAAAGCTCTTAGGGATAATCAATTGGATTTGCAAGTTGAACTTTTTGGACCTATCACTAAATATATACAAAGTTTTTTTTTTACCGATTAATCGGTTTGTTCCTGATTATTAAAACCGAAACCGGGTTTAAAATCGATCACCTTAGTACTCACTAACAGAAATTTTGTTCTCTTCATTTCAATTAATGCACCATGTGCTACTTTCTTGTTTTTTATATTTTCTTTCTACAATTTATTCAGTTCAGGATGTGAGGACATCCATTTGAAAATTCAATTTATCCTTGTACATTTATTATCGTTTGACTTGCGTTTGTTTTTTATTTTACCTCTTCGAACTATTTGAAATTATTATTAAATTTAAATGTAACATAATCCCTTTCTCATGTGTGAAAAAATAATACGAAACAAACACTGTTAGAGCTGGGTATAATGTCTTTAAAAGGTTGTTGTGAATATATGGATGCGGTATGACCTAAAGGTAAATGGTAAAAATATGAAAATATAAACTAAACAGAAACTTAAATCTTAAAAAAAGGAAACTATATTGGTTTGGTTGCAGAAAATTTATGAACCGATTGAGTTGTTAATTAAATAGAGAAAAGTACTTGAATGTTGATAGCAAGTGTATATACAACAGGAATGGAGAATTGTGGTGTAAAAATATTTATAACTTAAAAAGTGAAGAACATTTAAGTAAATAAGTTCATTATTATATTGCTTAACAGTTATCTACGACCGTAAACGAAATTTAGTAAGTCGAATGAGTAGAAGAAAAGTAGTCGAAAGGCTGCTTTGGACACTCATTGCGGAAGGCGTTATACACAATGAGTGTATGGGGAACGACATCAGCATTTTTTACTGATAGTTCTCTTATGAATGGCAGGGCAGGGCAGGGGCAGGTGTATGATCAGCTGAGCTGAACTTGTCCTGTAGTCTGCCTCTGGGAAAATACGTGTCAGTTTACCAGGCAGAATTGCATGCGTTGTATTACCTGCTTGAAAATCGGGTGCAAGTGAGAAATGTTCTTATTCAGTTCAATCGATTATAAAACGCATGAGGCAAGTGAACGTTAAGAAATGTGTTCTGAAACTAAACAGATGTGGCTGGTTGCATGAGGTAATGTTGTTGTGGGTTAAGGGACACATAGGCAGAGTTGGAAATTAATCAGCAGACGAAGTGGTAAAAAGGGGATCAGAACCCAGGGAGTAACCTAGTGCGAGCTAAAGCCCTTCAATGGATAAACTCATTATATCTGAAAAGGTAGTGGAAGATTACCACATGTAGACAGGCTCGAATGGTGCTCAAAGAGCCCATCGGCAGGAAGGACAGCAAGATGTTTAGATATAATAGGGCTATTGAAATATTTTAAACATAACTTTAGTTGCGATAAACAAGGTTTTGTTTACATTTAATCACTAAATGGTTTTGATCCATAAAAATTTCACAAAACTGGAGTTGAACAATACATTTTTTACGAAAATTCTAACCACAAACAAAGTGTTGCAACTATACAAAAATAATATATATTGTGGATTTATTATGATGTTTGTTTTTCTAACTACTGTCTGCTTTGTTCTTATGGTGGTGGTTTCTTTGCGTTGTTATTGTTTACCGACACTATTCAATTCCTGGAATTCGTCTTTACGTGTTAATGTTATATCGTTGTTGTTGTTCTGTGCGCAACAGCTGTTGTAACAGCGCACTGCTGTCTGTACAGTGGGTTCCAAAAGTATTTGTAAACTTCAATTTTGGAACTCTCTGTACGGTGAGTACCACAAGTATTCAGACCAGTCAATTATTACAGGCCAGAATACTTGTTCGCAAACATTTTTATTGAAAATGCTATAGAAAGTTTATGTTTAAATACATTTTTTTTATAAATCTTTTACAATTTCAAGAATTATTAGGTGAACCTTAAAGTTCAATTTAAAAATATCGGCTTTATTTATTTACGGGTTTTTTATTTCATGCCATAAACACGATTAAAATAAATTCAATTTTTGTTTATCAACACTTGTAAAGTATTCAATTTACACATTTTAATACTTTTAATGTTCAATAAAAAATATTGTCCTATACTTACTGACACAAGTACACACACAGCCACATATACATATGTATAATTTAAATACCCAGTAGTCCATGTACTTAGTTTCCATTCAAGTTAAATGTCGATATTTCCAAATCTACGTACTTGTATTTCTGCCCGCTTTTTGCATTATCACTTACTCACTAGTTACTTCACTAGAGAATCGTGGTATAGAAAAAACTAACATGAATAATAATTATTTATTTAAGAAAGTTATTATATTATTTTTTCGGGTTTTTTGCTCAAGTATTGATTTTCATATTACAACAAACTGAGCGAACCTATCAACTAGACTAGTGAAGACTTCAAATATTAACGTGGACTCAGCAACTTGTCAGAACCATAATACTAAAATACTTTAATGTAAGTTGTGTTGCTTCTCAAATACTTTTAGCACTGCTGGGTATGAACTGATATCGAATTGTTTATACACTTGCATTTATTGTACACCAGATACTTGTTGTAGCATGAAACTATTAATTAAATTCTTCCCAAAGCCCCAAACAAGAATAAATAAGTTGCAATAAGAGAAACAACAAATTTTCTTTAAAATTGTTTTAAAATATTAATTTAATTTAGTTAAGGCCAATTGACATGGTTAAATTGAGTAAAACGACATGTCAAAAATTTAAATCAAATGAGCAAGTAATAAAGTGGCAAAACAATAGGTTATAATAGGGTTGCATTTTTAGCAAAGTGCGATAGTGTGGAACAAAAATGCAATGAGAATATTTTAGTTTTGATATTTTTTCACAGTCAGAATGGTTGTCATTAAGCAACCCATAAACATGTCGACCGCTGATACAACTTGAGGAGGTTATACAAAAAGCCAATAATTGATTTTCTGGCGAGTTACGCAACTCGATCGCAACGGCAATATGTTTGTTGCCTAAAGCACTCAGTGTGCACATTATATTATGCCATTCCCAAATAAACATTTATTCGAGTAGCCACTGTTCACATCCTTAATACAAACTTAAACATTCTAAAATATCTATGAATTATTGATAAACATGTGTGTTTGTTTTAAATGTGGAAACATACATGAATAAAATACCTACACAGGTATCTACTTTATGATGCATTCGTATTGAGTAGTGTGTGTTCAAACTTTAACCATCTCACATGTGCAATAAAATGTTTTTCAAATTGTTATTAGTTATCCAGGTGTACATTTAATTTTAAAATGTTTGCATAATGTAGCTTGTTAGAAAGTATTTTATTAAAACAAGTTTGTATGTGGCAATTTATATTTACAAGTTAGAACAAGTTGTTCGGAAATGTCGGTGACCATTTATGACAACCGTATACTATGTAGATTAGGGCTATAACTTTTTTTTAAACTTTTGCAAAGAATACAATTTGTGTAGTGGGGCCTTGCGGGTCATAAGAAACCGTTAAGAAGAATTTAATTCGCTGTCGCTAAATAAGTTCAGACACCTGAAATTTTACAGCTTGACTAATGACGTTAAACGTTGACGTTTGCTTGATTTAGTCCGTAAACAAATAAATTATTTCATTCATAAAACAGTTCGTTAAAGGCATGCAAACCCGATATTTCCTATTAGAATTCCAGCGAACTTTAACGTTCGACATCGTGGACCAGGTAGTTAAATACGCGTTTTGTTTTTGAATTTTTATAAAAAGTCGCAGTTGTAACTTGTGAAAATTATCAAACCTTAATGCAGCAGCTGGAATGTTGAAAACTTTACCGCCAACAAACTATGTAAATTTTTTGTTTTATTTTTGTAAGAACACATTTTAGAAATGTTGTTTTTCTAATTGTTTTAACTACACAAAAAAATATGTTTACTACTGTGGGCAAAAAATAGTAAGACTGTTCATAATTTTAAATTTCTTTATTTATTCAGCTTAATCTATTTCGTCCTCAAAGTAATCCCCCCAGCTGCAATACACTCATGCCAACGTTTTTTCCAATCCTCGTAACAGTTGTTAAAGTCAATTTCCGGAATAGTTTTCAATGCGCGTGGCAATTCACGTTTAATGTCTTCAATTGACTCAAAACGGTTTCCCCGGAGCAAAAACCAAGAGTTGTCGGCCCATAACTCCGGCTTTTTTTTATGAATAGCTTCGGTGCAATCGACGCATAACACTCAAATAGTACTCCCTGTTGACAGTTTGGCCGGTCGGAAGGAATTCGGAGTGCACCACACCTCGATGATCGAAGAAAACTGTTAACAAGACCTTGATTTTTGACTTGCTTTGACGTGGTTTTTCGGCTTCGGCTCACCTTGGCACGATATTCGGCCGATTGATCGTCTGTTTTCGGGTCGTAAACGAAGATCCAAGACTCGTCGCCAGTTATAATACGTTTAATGACATCCTGGTAGTCGGAAAGCATTGTTTGACACATATCAACGCGAACGCTGTGATTTTGGAACCAATCGTGATTTCACTTTTCTTAGGCCCAAATGATCTTTTAAAATGGTTTTTACTGATCCCTCCGATATTACAACGATATCAGTAAGGTCTCTGACTGTTAATCGTCGATTCCCTAACACCAATTCCTTGATTTTATTGACGTGTTGATCATCAGTTGATGTTGATGGCCGTCCTGGACGTGGTTCGTCGTCAACGCGTTTTCGACCCTCTTTGAATAATTTGTACCAATCAAAAACACTTGCTCGCGACATAAAATTATCACCGAAGGCCTTTTGCAACAATCGGAACGTTTTGTGCATTCCGCACACAAAATTTAATGGAACTTCTTTGTTGAATAATTTCACTCATTGTAAAAACCATCGAATGCACTTGTTGTACTTTAGTAAGGCAAGCGTATACTAAACACTAGTGATTATTTTGATGTGATATTTGGCAATGATGTCACTGACAGTTATACCAACGTAGAAAAAAAATTTCGACGAATGGATTTCTGCGCGAAATTTTAATTAAAAAGTCCTACTATTTTTTGCTCACAGTAGTACATCAATTAAAAATATTGTTTGGCTTCCGTTTGAAATTAAATTAAGTTTTTAATTGATTTAGTTATTTATTTCATTTCATTCTATAAAGTTTTTTCTTTTAACTATTCCCCTAATTGACTCAATTATTTCCTTATTACAAACTGTATAAAATATTACAAAATAAATTTTTTTTAATCCCAACTCGGATCAATTTATTATAAAATAACGCAATTAATTGTTGTGAATGGATAAGGAAGTCTCTATGCGCATTTCGCTGGTTGCTTAGGCTAGGTTATCAGAAAATCTTAACCCAACTTAAAAAAAAAAACTTAAACGACTTATGCTCGACATTCTTTAGACAAAATGAGAAATTCAAAGAAAATTAAGGCAAAAATATTAAGGTTTGAACAAAAAGCCTGACAACGAAAAAATTATATTATATTTTTCTTACCTGCCTTACTACGTTTGGTTGGTTGTTTGCCAACTCTAAATGTAGCTGTAAGCCCTTAAAAAATATATAAAACCAACATAGGTCATGAGGTAGAAAAGCAAAAAATAAAATAAATTATTTTAAGGTAATTTTTTTAGAAATTAGCTTCTCGATCCGCAACAATATATTGCTTTATGTCTTAGTAAAATGAGTTGGGATTAAAAAAATTAGCTAAAAATAATTAATTTTAATTTTTAATATAAAAGAATAAAAACCAAAAAACTCTTCTTATATATGAAATATAATTTAATTAAATATTTAATTGAATCAATTATTTAGATTTCAAGCTGAAACGAAACAACACTTAGTAATAGTTGAAAATAGTTTATTGTGTTCATTAGGGAAGGCGGTAAAAGTACTATGAATAAGTTTTTACTTAATGTGCAAACGAGTTGTAAGTAAATAATGCAACATTGCCCATCTGATTCAACATGGCCAAAAATTTGGTTACACCCCTTATGTACAAGTAGTTAGATGTTTAGCCATCATTCTAGCAGAAGTGCTTTAAATATAATATAAATAAATGTGCGATTATCACAAAATTATGATTCTGTTTTATAATTTTATGTTTTTTATTTCATTTAATAAATAGATAAGGAATTGCAAATTACAATAAAGAAGAGCATGTGTGCACAAAGTAAATGTATTTTAAATTATTTGGGGGATTTAATTAAAACCTAATAAGTTCGTAAGGACAATTGTTTGATTAAATATTAGGAGCTTTCCAAAACCGTCTAATGTGAATAGAAAAATTAACGAGACAAAAAAATTTAAACTTTTTATGCCAGACATAGCTACGGCAACAACCAGTGGTGAAACACTCATCCATGCATGTTTTTTTTTTTAAATTGAAGCTACACACATATGTTGTGTATTATTTGTGTAAGTATTAGTAATAATTTAAAAACATAATAGCTTCTAAAAATACAACACCGATTGACCTAAAATATCGATTGTTCACATCTTCGATTAAATATTTTTAAAATGGTATACTTTTGTCGAAAACGGCTGCATAATATGAGTATAATTATTCATATATAGGGTGTTCTCTTATGCCCAATTGAACTTTAAGTTGTAAAAATTAAGACAAAAAATTAGAATTTTTCGACGGCATTCCAGACGTCGAATTTTTTTCTTTTTGAAGAAATAAAATCCAATGATGCCACCAGCGAGTAAGCTGCAGCAAACGATGCCATTTTCTATGTGTAATTGAGTCTGTAGGGTCTAATGTGAATTGGTTTCACTCTATATGTCGCAATTTTGTTTATTAAAAACACGTCAAGCTAAAAATTATCTTCATCGCTGAACACAATTTTCAATAAAACATCGGATGTCTGATTTTCAAAGTAAATTTGGATAATTTGGTAGCATTGTTCAAGCGTCAATCTATTCGGGATGATTTGCAGACTATACTGATCATTCGTTTGGCAGTTGACCCCTTCGTAAATTCCAATTTATATTGTAATATTGCTTTTAACATTGTTTTTTTTTAATTATTGGTTTAATAAAAGCCGATACAAATTCTAAAGAACCTTTTTGGATACAAATAAATGCCGAAGAATTTTATAATGAAAAAATTTCGTCGTGAAAAATAACGAGCAAATGAGTGATGTAAGAAAATCGAATATATTGGTAAAGCAGATTTTCGAATGGAAAACTGAAAAGTATAAAAATTATGGATATAAAAACACAAATGTCAATTAAATTTTCACCAACAAATTTCGAAAAAGAAACAAAACGTTTCTTAAAAAGTTTTTTTTTAATTAAAAACGCCAGGAAATTTTCGAAGGGTCGAAAATTGATTTCTGAATATAAGAAAGTAAAGAATTTTATATAAAACATTATCTAATGCAAAAAAGCCGAACAGAGATAAATAGACATTTTTCGGATATAAAAAGGAAAAATCTTCCATGTAAAAAATCGTTTTCCTTTCTATGAAAATTTTTAGGTTAACAAAAAGCAAATAGTTTTGCTCCTAAATATTTCCAAAAACTCAACTTTTTTTAAAAAAGCCAAGAAAAAATATTGTTGCAGCATGGCCACGACAACCATACTACGCTGTCTACAATAATATTTTGTTGTGCCAAACTTAAATGATTATTTGAAAACATTTTAAATATGGCTTCAGTCGTGGTCAATAATTTATTGCTTACCTTTAATCACTAAATTATTTCCAACATGGTTGGGATAAACAATACAATTTACTATATACAATATTCTAACCACAAACATTATATTTTAATTATACAACAATAATATAGTAATTCTAACAATAAAATGCTTTTAACAGATATAATCTGTAAAGTTGATTTGGTGTTTAATCGAGGTATAAAGACCCTGTGGCTTAAGGTTTTGGCTCGTTGACAATTAATCATACGATTGCTTTGATCGACTATGTTTGTACCTCATCCGCTGGCAGTCAGTAACATATTTTTTTGGTTCTGTATCGTTTTTGGACAACTATATAATTTAATCGTATTTAAGTTTCACACTGTTGTTCGCAACTTCATCCATTAAATTGTGAAACCATTGCCTAGTAGTCATTAATTGGCGGCAAGAAACGGCAAAAGTTGTGTTAAAATTTGTACGGATTAAAAAAAAACAATTTATTTTGGAAACTATTTGGCACATCAAATATAAAAAATTATTTTTAACGTGAAATTATTAGGTAAATTCTTATTGAAATATTTAAATTACTGCATTGAATGCATTTACCTGGCTTCATCTTTAAATATATTTCTTCTTTTACTGTCAGTATTCAAATAAACTTTCATTTCAAACGTAAGACAACATATTTGAAAGTTAAACTCTAATTAATGCCGAACACGTACATGTTGCTTAAATCTCAGTAAGACATGCGAGTTCGCACATGTTCATTGGCACACCAACAAAGTAGTGCCAAAATAAAAATTCAAAAATCAAGGAGCAGATTGAAATGATACTTTGGCGTTTAGCAATGACATACCTGTGCTAATGCACACTCAGCTAAATACGAATAAAATTCGAAAATGCTCGTGTGCATTCCTATAATGCGACAAGGGTTTGCTCTGCCAAATGTCGTATTTGTACTTGGAGGGCATACAAGTTTGCAGAAGCAAAAAAGTGAAAAGAATCCTTCATTCACGTAGGTGCATATTATATGCTGCTATAAGATAACAAAATTAACGCTAACTCCATTTGTTTTTGTTGTTATTTTTTGTTCAGTAGGAATGTGCACACGATTTGCTTGCAAAAGAATTTTTGCATTTAATTGAATATTTTTTTTTGTTTAAAATTAAATTTGTTCTTTTGAAAACATATTTTGTTTCACTTAAAAATGTTTCACTTTCAGCAAAAAACATGACTGTGTGAAAACTACTAATTTTGCGCTTTTCCGTTTCCCTTTTACATGTCGCCATGTGACTGTTTGTATGTGTATGTGACATTAGAAGGCAGCGTGTTTGTAGGTTCGTTTTAATGAGCATTTTTTTCTTATTTTGTGTTCATTTTTTGTTTGTTTCGTTTTCTATTTTTTCCAGTCCGTAGCATCCTTTGTGTAATTACATTTGACTGCTATGAACTGCATTTAACACAATAAAAATGCAATTATTTTTAACCGCATTTAAGCACTAGTTTTTTTTCTATAGCAATCTTTTGTGCTTCTTTTTTTCGGTTAGATTTTGTTTTATAATTTTCACGCCTTTTGATCAAATAATACAGTAAAGGGTTTTGTAATAAAGGCGTGTCAATGATAAAATGGCATAAAACAAGCTGCGTTTGAGGTGTTAAGGAAATTTTTGGTTTACCTGATTGGCCCATGTATGCCATTATGTATCTAATATGTAATAGTTCGAATATTCTCTGAGGGATCGGCGCATATGAAACAGGTGCAATTTTTAATGACTATCGCATAGTTTCAGTTAAATTTTAGCGATAAATATTGTTTTGTTGCCTTGACGGCTGAGTCGTTTGTAGCTTATTAGCATGAATCTACGACTACTGAAATTCTTCCATAAAAAAGTTTAGATGTGTCAAATCTCAGCATTGTTGTAGGCAATTTACGTTAACGTCGTGAGAGATGACGAACCCTGAAATCATTCATGTAGAATATTCATTGTGATACCGACCATTAATGCCAATGTAAAAATATTTCACATCTAAAAGTAATTATTTGTAGATGCTTTTTCATCTGCTGAACACCGTCCATTAGATAAGAGGAAATTGCAGCAATTCACTAAAAAATGCGTTATGTGGTTTGGTTAAAGGTAATTTGTTTGCAAAAAATTAAGGCCCCTTCCATATGCTCATATGCTGCTCCGTCGTGCGGCATGCCATGGTGATTTGGCAACACTGTCTAAATATGGCCGCAACAAACGCAAAGAAAACACATGGTTGTGGCATGGTCACGACAACTATATTATGTTCCCTACAACAATATAATGATTAGCGCTAAAAAAGTTATTGTTTACATTGAATAATTATTTCCATCAATAAACATGGTTGAACAATATAAGTGTTACTGAACAATATAAGTGTTACTACAATTCTAATGCGTTGACTGTTAAGTATTCGGTGGCTCTTAGGAGACCATATTTTTACTATATACTATAATAATATGATTTGTTTACAATCATATATTTCAGTTTTAATATGCTCATTATTGTCACAACCATATATTTGCTTTGCGTGCAGACTATCAAGGCTGACCGCCCTTATTAGAAAATCCTGTATCTGTTGTTTTTGATTTGGGCTGAATGCAAATTATAAATATAATTTTTTAATATTTAAATAATTTTTTTAATTAAAATACAAGCGGAAATTGGATAGTTGATTTATTGATTTTAATCAATATAGAAAGGTAGAATTAAATTTAATTAGGAAACTTTATTTGAGGCTTAAATTTAGATTTGTTAGTCGTAATAAAAATATATTTTTGTTTGCAGAAGGACAAAGTTTTATATAGTTCCAATAAACAATATTGGCTTTTAGCAATCTTACATTGCCTCTTCCCAGAACTTAATCAAACTTAATTGTTTGGAATATTTGTACGACATGTGTAATCATAGTGGGAGTGTGTTCCCAACACATATATGTGTTATACATGCATTTGAAATTCATTTAGGAATTATTATCTGAAGTCTGCTTGTATCACGCATTCGTCTATGTTCTGTATTCCGAGTAAAATGAAAAGTGTGGAATTGTAAAAATACTCTGAATTGAATAATTCGAACATAAGCTGTTCTGTATATATGAGAATATTTTTCCTCTTTCGGAATTTTTTGACAATGTTTATGAAAACACAAGAGTGCAAAACAAGTCTGTTCAGACGTCTAAAGTTTTAATACAAAATTTAACTTTTACCATTTAAATAAAATTTTTATTGAAGAAAAGCTGATTTTTATCCATTTTACCAACCTTTTTATACTAAATAAAACGAAACAAAAAATATTCCGAAGTGGAAAACAGAACAGCTAAGACATTCAGAAGCTTACACTGCCGAATAAAATATTGTGGATCCGGAATACCAAACAGCGCCGATTATGTAGATTTAAAAATACGACCATATCAAACGTCTACAAAATAAAACATGTATCTAAATATTCACTTTATTACTTTATTACTTAGCTTAAGCATTGGCTAATACATTGTGTAATCTGTACGAGTAAATGTAAAGCAAAGAATTTATAATTATAAATACGTACGTACTTTTTCTGCAATGACTGCAGAGACAGAATGTTGAAAAATATTAAAAATCATGATATTTTATCAATTCCGTGGACTTCCCGTCTACTAAAACAAAGTACTTTAATTTCTCAAAAACTCTAATGAACTCAGTGGCGAATAAAACTATTTAGAAACTGGGCTTGTTAGGTCAGAATTTATATGACCACCTCTTCAGAGCAACCTTTCATTAAAAGCTAACTTATTGCTCATTACTCATACGCCACGGAGTTCTACTCGAGTTCTTATTCAGAATGAAACCCACCTGTACGTATGATTAATCTTTAAAGTAATTTCGCTTAAAATATGTACAACTTATTCACTGCATTTATTAGGTGTCCGCAATAATTTAACCTGTTTAATACATCTTTGCCAAATGTAGGGTAATTAAAAGTAGTTCTTAAAATTTTCTGAGTAAAGTTTCCTTTATAAGAAATCAGAAAAAAACACGCAACAACATTTTTAATGTTAACGATTGGCGAACTATATTTCGCACAAAAGAAGTTGCACATGCATCTTTCTGTTGCTTTGTATAATAAATGAAATACAATGCAGCGAGGGGAAAGTTCCAGAGCAGACAGCTCATAAAAACGAAAGCTTATGCAAGAAAGATGAAAAAGTAACTTAAAAACAGCATCGTCATTCATAAACGTTAATAATGGAATATGTGAACCACATTAATAATGGAAGTTGGTCAAGTGTTTGCAGTTTATTCTTTACATTCCTATATTTACACGAGCTTACATACATACACACACAGTTGTAAATTTTGTTTCTTGGTTTTCTTTTGTAAGTGTGGCTGAGTTGAACTGTGTATCTATGCTGTGTTTGAGTGTGTGCGTGTCTGTGCTTTTGTTAGTAGTATTTTTAGGGAGTTTAACTATTAACGCAAATTTAAATATCGCATAAACATGTCGGCACGCATCGTTTATCGTTTAGTTAAGTGAGAATCAAATGGTTTGTATAAATTTTATTAAGAATTTTTTGTTATGAATTTTAAACTAAATATTAAATGCAACAAATGTATCAAATGTATTCACTAGGTGCAACATGTATTATCTGAAAAATTACTTTCAAATTTTAAAGTCATAATAATTTGTACTTTAAAGGCGGTGTGATTAAAAAACAAAACAAAAAAAACATGGTTGTGGCATGGTCACGATAACCATTTTATGTTCTGTACAACAATATATTGTTGTGGCAAAAAAAGGAATTTTCTTGTTGTGCTGTCTAATAATTGTGAAGTTAAGTATTTCAGAATAAACTTTCTGAAAAAACTTTAAGAATATTAAAAACGATTGGAAATCATCTTTAATTTACCTCTGCCAAAACTTTTTGACTAACTTTTCCCAACCCCAACTGTCTGCTGGTTATAACACAACAGTTCTTCTGACTTTTTTCATTCGCCTTTTGTCTACCACCGCTGTTCGCTTCGAGGTCAATTGAAAAAGTTAAGTACACAATTTTTAATTGGCTGCCAAAGTATTCAATATTATTGTACGAGAATTTAATAATGATAATAATATGAAAAATACCAAGTGAAAACAGCAACATACTCATAATAATATCATTTTGTGGTTTGCCACAAACAGCGGAAAGTTGCATTTCAATAAAATTTTATACTTTTGCAACATACTCTTAAATGGAAACTTGATGCAATCAATTAATATGAATATTTTTTTTCGTTGTTTTTTTTTTAATTTTCAAAAGTTGTTCATTTAGAGGCTGAATTTAATTTGTGGCATTCAACAAGCTTGGCCATACTTAAAGAGAAAATTTGAAAATGTTGAGGAAAGAAAACGGCGTCAGGTGGCAGGCACAAACATATAGCTTGCGGCGGGATGTTAACAGTCTCTCTTATAAAACTCCCTAATCCACGGTGGAACAGCATATGCCAGGGATGCGTCACCCAGCGGGTGGTTGGTCTCTAGTATGCGAACTCTGAATGCCGGTCGATCTCCTGTTTTAATACAGACTTAACCGTACATATGGAACTCTGCGTGGGTGGATATCTTTTTGTCCATTACAGTGATGCATCAGGAAGCCTCGCAAAGAAAAAACATGGTTGAGCTAACTATAATCTATGATCAACATCATATGATTGAATAATATGGTTGTAAACAAATTATATTACTTGTGTAAGTTAAAAATAATAATATGGACCCCTCTTGGAACGAAAGAAAAGCGAAAAATCTATGTGAGGTTTAACCCAGGCGATTAAAGCAATCGATAGTGCTTAGTAGTCAACGCCATAGAACCATCACACTTTGATTAAATACCAAAGAGTTTCACATATTGTGTTATGATATTATTTTTGTATAGTTAACGTAATTTGTTTGTGATTGCAATTTTAGCAAAAACTCTATTTTCAATTACAATTTATTTGGATGGGAATTAATTAAAGATTTAATGTAAATAGTAATTTGTTTATCGTAATTAATGCATTAAACACATAGAAGACAGCAGGCTACCGACTACAATGTGGCAAAAGTAAAGCAGACAAGTTTATCGTTGTAGTCAAATTAAACTAATTTCTATTTTTGTTGGCTACAAAACAAAAACAATGTTGATAATAGAAAGAGATGATGTTGTACATATGAAGAACCTGGTACTAATTTTGATCTCAGTACTTTTAACGGCTGAAATTTTTGGATAGTGACTTGGTCTTCTTTTTATATTTCTGTTTTTGTGCGGATATCAGGATTATGACTTCTAAGGAAGCACTGAAAATATTGGCATTGTAGTGTTTGATGTAACAAGTGCAGCGTTTTGTAGGAGCTTGTAATAATTTTCGGAAAACAAGGAACTTCAGACATTTAGGGTTTCTAAGTGCCTGTTTATGAGTATTGACTAGTGTTAGCGATCCATTATTAAGAATGACCAAGTTACGTTCATCTGAAAATTCTTCCCATACAAAACCGTATGAAGGTAGAGAAGCAAGAGCCCCATAGTGGATCTTGCGAGATTAGGTTACTCACCACTAGATGATTGCCTCCCATGGTGGTACAGGGTGTCTGGTAACAGATTTATATTTTCAAACTTAAATAAAATCTTAATAATTGACACAAAGTTTTATTAAGAGAATTAAACGATAGAATAGATATGCGGATTTTATTTTTTAATAAATATGTCACCAAATGTGTTCAACATACTGTTCAAAACAGAACCTTGTATTCTGCGCCGCACGCTGCAATAAACTTGGTTCAATTGAGCTGATTTCTCGACGAATATTTTCCTTTAAAGCCACAAGAGACTGGGGATTGTCATTATAAACCCTCTCTTTAAAGTAGCCCCATAAAAAAGAGATCAGGCGACCTAGGTGGCCATGGGATGTCCCCAAAGCGACTGATCAGTTTTTGGGGGGACATTTTCCCCAAGCAAATTTATCGAAGCTCTGGTTGTGCCGGCAGTCGCCCCATTCTGTTGAAACCACGCGTGTGAAGAGTATGATGGATGAGCTCGCAGGTTTGGCAAAAAGAATTTCGTAATTATGTGTCGATAATTTTCACCGTTGACATTCGTCGCCCGGCCTCGAAAATTTTCGAAAAAAAATGGTCCAATTATCTCATGCACGCCAAACAGTTACCCTGGGGAAATGCAATGAGTTTTGATGTTTCAATCGAGGGTTGCGGGTTCTTGAAGACGTGGCTTGTTGACGTGGCCGTTTAAGTGAAAATGGGCCACGTCGCTCCAAAAAATGGGACTTACAGTGCGAAAACGCTACAACATCGTTTCACAAACATTTTTGCGTAAATTAAAGGCACTTTCTTTTAGTTCTTGAACGATTTGAATTTTAAAAGGATGGAACTTAAGATCCTTTTTTAAAATTTCATGAATAATTGATATTGGAAATCCCAGTGAGGCTGCTCCTTTCTGTATTGAAAGTCGCGGATTTTCACGTAAACTGCTTTTAACCAGTTTAATGTTTTTAGGAGGCATTGAAGATCGACTGGGCTCGTGCCGTGGTGCATTCACAGCCGAAGCACTCGACCACTGCGACATCGTGACTGACAAATCCGCACAATTGATAATTCCAACACCCTCCCTTCGTACCGTTTAACACTTTTTGAAATATTCGTATTTCAAAAAATTAAATTTGCCACCATACACCCTGTACTTATAGCGAAATATGACACTCTTTGTAAACATTTATGATGTATACATTTTTAGCCCCGTTGATGAAGTTTGATAAAGTGGACTTCCGCTTGACTTTGGGTACTGAGTTACATTAACAGGCTTGCTTACCAGTTTTGCAATCCTTGCTTTGGCGTTTTGATAATCCTTGTGTTATGATGATATTTGCTAAAACAAGGTAGATGCAATAAGTTAAGAGTTTTTCTGGTAATGTGTGTTTCTTGCAAGGCAATTATATTACGCTTGTGCGTGCTTTGTGTCAAAAGTTATTTTAAGTGTGGAGAACCTGAAAAGTGATTTGGTTAAAATAAGATTATGTTTTAACTCTGTTCAACTAAGTTCTTTTATTCTAATTTTCTTAATTTCGAAATGTAAATTTCCTTTCTTTTACAAATTCTTTTGTAAAAGTGTTAAAAGTTTCACAAAGCCAAGTAAAAAGTCTCGAAGTAAAACAACTTTTATTTATGCCTTAGAATTTTCAAGTATTAAAATTTATGTAAAAGAAGTTGTTGGTAGGAAAGTACGTAACAAGTAGTGGATTAAATTACAAATGAAAATATCCCCCTGAAATGTAAATTCTTCCTTTCGGTCTGTCATTTGTACCTCCTTGTGCCTTTGTATGTTGTCTCTCTTAACAAGCAAGGTTTTCTCATGGTCAACATTTTACGTATTTTACATTTGTATTTTGTTTCCCTCTCCCTGGTTAAGCAGTTATCAAGGAAGTCAACAAGTTTGTTTGTTGACTGTTTGCTGTTGCTTCTTGACTGCAAATTATGTTTTTTTACTTTATAGTTTTTCTTTGCTGAATATTTGAGGGTTCTAAGTGGAAACAGAAATTAATTTGAGAGGTTACCAAACTAATGCCAAGTGTTAAGTGAAAAGATCTTTTGTTTTCTCCATTTTCCCATTTAATTTGTTATTATAAAAAAAATTTGTATATTTTGGTAAAGTAAGAAATACTTTGCTCTTAAGGGTGCTTGTGTTTGTATGGTTGTGGTAATGGGTGTTGTAAGGGAAGAGAGATACACATATCGTATTTAAAGAGAAAAATGTAAATGCTTAGAGTAGCGTTAATGGACTGAGAGTTAATCGCTATATAGTGGAACGGTTACTGGTAACCGTTCAGGATAACTTATTTTACACTAGCGGCTCTGACAGGACTTAAACAAAATCTTTATTAGTGGTTCGGAAGTTTGAAAAAGCGATCCTGGCGGTTCAACAAAGAGGACATAGTAACGATGATATTGAAAATTGTAGGTTCCAATTGTATTAAATTGCTCCATAAATTCGTAAAAAGCAGTGAACACGGCTATTAGCTGTGTATAACGCTAACCAAGAAACTCTTTGCCGTATTTAACAGATTACCGAAGGGGTATACACCATTGACTTCGATGCTATTTCAGAAATTCTTTTAAAGGAAAGTAACACAAGCGATAGAACTAAAGATGATAGGTAGTAAAGTAGACAAACAACATGCGTTATGTTTATTTTAGAACAGTGTTGCAGCGCCTCTAGTGTTATGTAGACGTACTACTTGAAATGAGTACAGCCATTTTATTCATTATTCTACTTCGCCTGCGATTTAGTGTCATACAATGATACCGACAAAGGAGGATGCTGTGATATAATTAGTTGTGTGAATAGAAGATAGTTCACATCAGAAAATTCGAACAGGCAGCTGCTGAGGTTAAAACCCACCGAATCCTGAATAGTCATTGCGCTTAACACTTAAGTACCCTAAGTTCAGTATTATTAGGGTTTGCGTTTCGTTCTTGGCTCCGTGTCTTAAACAGTCCTGAATTCTTCTCCACGACAGATTTCCTCTTCCCTGTCTCGAAAAGACCGGGTAACAGGCGGTACTGACATATTGAATGAGTTTATTGACATGCTAACCTACACGGTTGGTTCTAAAAGCGAGAATAATTAAGAGTTGTAAACGTGCTTTGTGGAGCACTATAGATATTCCACTTGTACGTAAAATTTCAATTAGAAAAATGTTAGTGTAGATATATTTTTTTCATACATGTAGTGAGCAGATGTTAAAATATTAGAAACTTAATTTAAATAAATAATTTTAAGAGAAGCTTCTTGTCGTTTAAAAAAATGTTCTTTTAATATTATGAGAGAAGGATCCGATATACCAGAAGTGATATAAAGAATGTAAAAAAAACAAAAGGGTAGAATTTTAAGAGTGGCAAAAATGAATATTTTACAAGGGCTGTCGGATGGTTTGCAAAAAAATGGTTTGAAAGGGGGATAGGATTCGAGATATCAGAAGTAGTATCTAGAACTGGACGTCTGATTGGAAAACCACCAAGAACGATATCAAAGCCGTTTTGAAACATTCGATAGGTTATGATCAACTTACAAATGGCGATACAGTGTACCACGAACTAAAAGACCTCGGCCTTGGTGGCAAAATAATAATGTTGCTTCTGGAATCGTCTTTAACTGATTTTTATTTCTAGAGGCGCCTGGATCAACTCTTTTTTTTTCTGTATAGAGACCGAACCACCTTACTGTTTATTAACTTAGAGGTTTTTGGATTGAATTATATACGCACAAAATCATAAGTGTTAAAATGAGGCCAAGTTCCTTGCAAAAAATATCTTCCGTCAAAGCAACTCTCTCTATACAACATATTAGTTTGGTAACACATTTACATATTAGAAAGTTAACAAATATTGCGAGCTAGCAGGTCGCTGTCTTAGTATAGTACTAACATAACCTAACATAACTAACATATCTCGGGAATGAGATAACCTTTAAGTAGAATTCCTATGTTTTATTCCTTGAGCTTAATTGGTCTTTAACGACGGCCTTGTTTTCTGCTAGTTAGACCGACTCCTTCAAAATTTGGAAGAATTATTCAACTTATTGATGCCAAATATAAGACGAAAAATATCAATTATTTAAATTAAGCTCAAGCCTTAATTTTTATACAAAAAGTTGTACGAGTTTTAAGAAAAACGACAACAATTTATAATTCATGTTAATAGGCTTCATTCATTCATTCAAGAAATCCATTCTTGTGAAGACCTTCATAAAATTTAATTTAAGGTCGCATTCAGAATTTCAAATAAATATTGGGAGGGAATAGAACGAGTAATCCTTTGTTATGCTAGTATAAGTGAGAAGCGTGCAGAGAGATACTGAGAGCCAGAAGTAGCCAGTAAACCTCAACATTTAAAGTTAAAGTTGCTTTCATTCAATTCCATGTTTTTGTGCAACGCAAATTAAGATGAAAGTAACAACTGTTTCAATATTGAAATTATAATATTATTTTTGTATAATTAAAATACTGTTGTGGTGGTTAGAACTTCAGGAAAATTATATTGTTTAACCCTACCATGTGGCAAATTAAATGGGCGATAATCATTTCATGATTAAATGTAAACAATAACTTGTTTATCGCAACTAAATTGAGTTTAAAAATATTTTCAAGTAACCGATATATGTTTATCACAAGAATATATTGTTGTAGATAACATAACAATATCTTTTTGGGAGTGAGCAAAACTAATGCTGCACTAATTTCGCTGAGTTCTTTCCTCATTGTTGGGCTGTTGGAATGCCGGCATATTTGGCTGTTGCAGTTACTGGCGATTTGGTATTTTTTTAATGAAATGTTTGCTTAAAATCACGAAATTCTCATCATCACGTTTAATTTAATAACATGTTTGTACATGTTTGCAAATAGTCAGTCATATTCGTGGGTGTATAGGTGTTTGTGTGTACAGCGTACATGTACGTATGTATGTATGAATGGTATTTTCCTTTTTTCCTTTCATTGTTTTTAACTTTCGTCCTGCGCTCAGCCTTGTTGTTGCTTCCACAATTAATTAAATTTTATCATATCGCGTAAATTGAAATGCTAACTATCCCTTTACAGCCACTGAAGCGTGTTATAACTAACGGGCAATGTTGATGGTTTTTGTTGCTTTTTTTCCCTCGTCATATTATTTTCATATGTTGTTTTTGTTTAATTTGAATTTTTTCTACTTTCGTTACTGGTGCTACAATGTTTGCGAAACATGTTTGTTGCAAATGTGATGCCATTATCATCCACAATATGATGTATATAGTTTCATAGTTTCTACGGACATGTTGTTGCATAAGTTCTGCAGTTTGCTGAAACATGTACACAGACTGCAGAAAAGAACAACCTGCTAAAAGTTTAAAAATAATCCGTGTATTGTTTTTTGATGTCATTTGGTTTTTTTAGATTTGTGTTTTTTTACTAAACGCTACCGAGTAGAAGCAAGGGAATATTATTTCCATTAGTATGACCTTGAACTAATCCAAAAGGATTTAAGAATGTTGTAATGGACTAACTTTCAACGGACTAACGACTTCCATTTGGGAAATAACCCAAATTTAACTAACTCAGTTGAACTGAAAAATTACTAAATTTATGCAAATACCTGGATTTGGGAAGATGAAACTTTGGGCAAATATTGTATCATCAAATTCCACGCAGTTTTTAAAGCTATACAACTTTAAGTTGGCAACACTGCTTGATACGTGCGCCATTTTGTCAGCTGTTATTTGTTACTTGGCTTCCTGTTTCAATAAAAGTAAACTGATACCTAAACAACGGCTGCAAATTGTGCAGATTTTTTACGAAAAAATGGTTCAGTTCGAAAGCCCACCCCGAGCTTTATTTGGAGTGATGATAATCCACAAGCCATTACCGAGAGATCATTACAACCAGAGAAAGTTACTGTTTGGTGTGTTTTCTGGTTCGCATTTCTTTGAAATAGATGCAGGCCGTTGCAGTTTTTGTACCAAAATTGAATGCCTTTAATGTGGATGAGCTGTCGATTCAACTACCCGGCGCTACAAGCCGCATATCTAGCGTCTCAATCGATTTACTGAACCCGTACAGTGGCCGCCAACATGATGCGATTTAACACAGCTGGACTAGTTTTAGTAGATTTATATGAAGTCTCTGGTCTACCCCGATTAGTCAAAGACGATTTATCTCTAGCAAGAAAATTGTATTGCTGCAAAAAGTAATTGAAAATTGGACAAATAAAAATGGCAATGATTTATCTTTCGACTGAAGCCAAATTAATGACATTAACCACTATTTATTTGTTTGATTCCAATTTATAGTTTTATATATACCACTAAAAAATCACCCTATACACGTTTAGAAAGCTTAGTTAGCGATCTATTTGTATGAAAAACGATGCTCGTTTTTCCTTCTTAATCGCATTTGGAGAGATTGTTGATATATTAAATTTGCACTATGTTCTTTTGGTTGTTTGATGAAGCAAAGGTTTGCTTTGACGGGTTGGACATGATGACGATGATAAAGTACATGTGTTTAGTTTTGTGCTGTTAATATGTTTGTGTGCAAATGCAATATTGTTTTTGTCCTCACTTGGAGTTTTATTTTTCTAGATGTAATGTTATCCTTTAAAATACATAGAAATTTTTGCAGACAAGCATAAGCATGCACTAATGTGTATGTGTGTATGTATACATAATGTAAATGAAAAAAAATATATTTTCCATTTTACTGTGCTTTCGGTTTTTTTTTTGTATTAGAAGCTGTGTGAAAACATTCAAAAATTACTTACTGCGGTTTCAGCGGTTTTTGAACGTGTTGCTTCTTGCAACCAGTTTCTCTATTTTCTCAAAGTTTCATTATATGCTCATTTTTTTTTGGGTTTCTTGTGTTTCATGTACATTATGACATTGTTGTATGTGCAACAGTGCATAATGATTATGCGAATGTATTTGTGTGAAAAGTACCATAAGATGTATGTATATTGTGTGTTTTACGTGACAACATGACTTTACAAAGGCCAGCAAGTAGCAGCAGCAACTTTACATTCCCATTGAAACTCATACATATCCACTTAAGTAGTCACAAGAGATACAAGACATAAGAATCATTACTCTTCTAAAGTCGGAATTTTTGAAAAGTGAATTTTAGTTTTCACGAATTAATTTCATAAATATTGCTATATAATATTCATGCTAATTTTGTTTAAATAATTTTAAGGATATCTGAGGATGTATTTAACATTTATGAAAGGCGGAAAGAAAATTTCATTAGAGTTAAATTTATTTAAAGACGGCTGGATTTATTACCTCAATGACAATAGAAGAGAAATAGTAATTTAGAATTAGAACTAGTAAGGCAAAATCCTAAAGAAATTTTTCAACTAAGCAAACAAAACGCGGCATAAATTTCACTCTACCGGTGTGTTATAAAAGAGAATCTAACTACATATGTCTAGGCAAGCACGTATGCAGGTGAACTTTCTTTTATATAAAAAAACGAAAAAATGTATTTTTGACGAGCAATAAACATTTTTAAGATTTAAAAAACTTAGGTTCTGTTTTCAATTATATTTATGTTGTGTTTTAGTTATTTTTTCTTAAATCGAAAACTGATATCGACATTATGGCTGCAGCCATAATATATACAGGGTGGGCCAGAGGGAATACGATTTTAAAAACACTCTTGCGTTTAAAGCGTTAGAGAGGCGACTGCGCGGATGGTGGGGTTAAGTAGCTCGGTTCTCGGATATTTAGTCGCAATGGATCACTTCACCGGCGCGCAACGTGCTTTCTGCGTTAAACAATATTACAAAAATCACGATTCGTGCATTATTGTTCGGCGTTTATTTCGACGTGAATTTGGATTACATGACCCAAATCAGTGTCCGAAGGAAAGCGTGATTCGATCGTGGGTCAGAAAGTTCGAAGCTACTGGTTGGACTCTCAAACAGAAGCCTACGGGACGCCCAAGGTCAACAAGAACGGAGGACACAATTGAACAAGTAAGAAAGGGGTCAGCCGAACTTGTGGTGTCCAGAACATCTTTGCGTCGCATTTTATTGAAAGATCTGAAATTGCACACGTATAAAATTCAACTTGTGCAGGAATTGAAGCCAAATGATCCAATTTTACGACGAACTTTTGTTCAAACAATGCTGGAACGCTTTCGGAGTTTCAACAATATTCTGTTCTCTGACGAAGCCCATTTTCACATAAATGGGCATGTGAATAAACAGAATTGCCGTTACTGGGCTGCAGAGAACCCACGTGCAAAACATCAAAAGCCTCTACATTCGCCGAAAGTAACCGTTTGGTCGGCCATGTCAGCGCACGGAATTATCGGACCCCACTTCTTCGAAAATCGACAAGGGCAATCTGTCACTGTAAATTCTGACCGATACATAGCCATGTTAAGGGATTTTTTCTTCCCACAACTGCAAAAATTTTAAGCCTATAATCGTGCGACATGGTTTCAACAAGATGGCGCGACATGCCACACAGCTAATGCCTCTTTGGCGGTCGTAAACGAGATGTTTGCTGAGAAACTGATATCGCGCCGAGGTGACATTGAATGACCTCCTAGAAGTCCGGATCTCACACCACTGGACTTTTTTTTGTGGGGATACCTAAAAAGTAGAGTCTACTCTAATAACCCAGCCACAAATGACCAGTTGAAGACAAATATCCGGAAAGAAATGGCAGATATTCCCCGTGCAATGTGCCAGCGAGTTTTTACCAATTTGAGGTGCAGATTCGAAGAATGTTTACAGCGCGATGGTGCACATCTCGATGATGTTATTTTTAAGAACTGAATTTCCCAGATGTTAATTTTTGTAAAAATAAAAATTTGTATGTGGTTTGTACCTAGTTTTTTTTAATGATTTTTTCAAATTCGCAATTCTTTCTGGCCCACCCTGTATAACCTTTAAAACGGATTGTGACAGTCTGTAGTGATTTCAGACTTGGCATCACGGCGTCTCTTGTAATTGCTAGCAGTTGTCTAAGGCTTAGGACTAGCTTGATAAGTGTCTGCTAATGGGCAGTTAGTTTTGTTTCAACAACTACATAAACCTTATTGTTTCCTATAGGTGGTTATTTAGACACTGTTAAAATTAATTTTTGCACGGACAATGCTCGCTGACCTGCATAGGATTTGTTTATCTTTTTCAAGAAACCAATTTTTGAAGAAAATAGAATTAAATTTAATTTGGTAAAAGCAAATTTAGTCGTTTTTATATGTAAATAAAAACCTGAATATTCGTGGCAAATCCCTAAAACAAAAACAAATGTACAAAAAAACTTTTTACAATCAGCCATAAAATTTTAAAGGAATTGTACATTTTTTTCTGTTGTAAATACCTTTTATGAATATGCATGCGGCAGTTACTAACATTTTCAAACATGTTATGCATGCATGATGGCCAGGATGTTGCGATATGGCGGCCACTACTGCTAATCTAAAACATTTATTTTAGTCATTTACATCCATCCATAAAATACACGGTTTGTTGTCAACTCTTATCGCTGTATTAAAACCCATAAATTCAAAATGCCAAATTTTCTAAAACTATGGAGAGAAAGTGAGTGAGAGAGAGAGAGAGAGAGAGAGAGAGAGAGAGAGAGAGAGAAGAAAACATGGGAAAAAATATGACTAAAACGGTAGTTGAGAGGTGATGGCTGTATTTAACTAAACAACTGCACGTGCATGCTACGTGTATAGAAGGACAACAACAACAAATCCAATTTTGAAAGTTGTATTAATTTAATTGAAGCACAGAACAGATAGGTGCAAAATATTTGATAGTGGCAAAAATAATTTAGTAACCAATAAAGAAATATTCTTTGCGACAAAAAAATACTGCCAATTTTATAGCCACCACTATTAGATTGTAATTCAGGAAAAAAGATAATCTTGTTAACGTGGAATACCAAATAACAACCAGTTAAATTAAAATGGTTTTATTGAAAAGAAAAAACACAATTGTCGTGTTTAGTTTTTGAAACGTACTTATATTTTATTCTAAAAACAAAAAAAATTTAACTAAAAAAATTCAAATTTAAAATAAAACTTTAACTTGCCGGAGGAGGTACATTTTCTGTATATTGATTTACTATATTTCCAGCTGGCTCATAACTGAGGACAACTGCAGAATTTTGATCTCTATATTTAAATAAAAGTTATAAAAAATACTTTATTTTTTAGTGCTGCCACCTACACTTACCTTTTACTAACACCAACTCCTAAATACTTCGTATTTTTCCAAATGATTTGAGTAAAATGTGCTGTCATCTTGTTGTATCCAGGCTTTTTGAAATCATAATTTTCGATTTCATTATACCAACTGCTAACAATTTCATTTGCTGATGGTATGTCGCCTTGAAAGACTATGGAACTAACAACATAATTGGAAATATCGGTTGAGGTTTCAGTGTTTGCATTATCGGTCAAGGAGTTAGTATCTGTAAGTCGCTGGAGATGGCAAAGAAACACTGTTACAGTTATCGATAACGGAAGAAATCTAATGAGCGTTAGCTTTAAGATTGTATAGGATATATTGTGATAGCAAATTAAAAAATAAAAAGTAATGTTATCGATTATAATTGTTGAATTTTTAACAATGTGAAGTTATCGCTTAAAAAATTTCCCCGCAGTCATCGATATCTACTGTTATTTCTTTACAAAAGTATATCTTGTTACAGTTTTCTTACTTGTTTTTGTTTTAAATTTATCACTTATCGATGACTGTTGACGTTTCTATTGAAAGTGTTTGCATACCCCTAAACAGGCAGATTTCGATGGGTATTTGTTGAAAGGCTTTTTAGAATTATCGATAATTAATCAAAATTATGGCTAATAATATTTGCTTTCGTCTGTGACTGAAGATATTTGGTTCGAAAATTGTTCGAAAAAAAGCATTTCAGAGTATTCACAGTTATCACTTAATGTGGAATATTTTGTTTGTTAATTTCTAAGCGAATAGAGTGTGGACATTTTCTTATATCTGCTTGCAACTATCAATAACTCTAAGATCTCTGTAGATATTTTTGAAATAATTGCATTGTATTTCTTTAAAACAATGTCTTAGTGATCAATGGCTGTAGTTTTTATGCTGATATCGATAACTGTGAAGCGTTTTTGAACAAATTTCTCACAGATACCGATAGCTGTTAAACTTTTTTACAAAATTGCCCGCAATCGTCAATTTTTTCTCGGTTATCGATAACTATTTAGCAAACTTAGACAGTAGAATTAAAAAAAAAAATTCACTAAATGCAACAAAACAAAAACTTACATTAGCATAATTTAAACAATATTCCATTAATACTTGACTCAAACTCAATGGCGGGCACCCGTGCTTGCCTCGATATATGTTGTGACTTTTCAAGATTTGTTCAGTGAACTCATCTAAATTAGAGGAAACATCATGTTTGGTCTTAAATGAAATAGTTTTTCGTCCTACTGGTAAAACATTTTCGGCAAATTTGTTTGGGATATTACCCTTGGGATCATAATTGCAAACTATATAAGTAGAAGGGCCACTAATTGAGCAGTTGAAATGAAACTAGTACTTGATAAACTTAAAAATCCTTACTTTTTTGCAACCCCCACACCAAGCTGTCTAGAACTTTTCCATATGACCTGCGTAAAGCTTCCGGTTGCAGCAGTGTAGCGAGGATTGTGGAAATTATAATCCTTAATATCACTGTACCAATGCTCAACTGGATCTTGGCCTTTTACATCTCTTCGATTGTCATAAAATATATTTTCACCAAAACGATTATTTGGTCGTGGTTCAACTTTATTACTTTTCGCCAAATGCTGTTTGGTATAAATATTAAATGTTTTTTTAAATAAAAGTTTATAAATAAAAATAAGTTAATCAATTATGTAGCTGTTGTGGTCTTTGTTGTTCGTATGCTGTAATTTATATGTGTGGTGCGTACTTGTGCCCAATCGTTGGCCAAAAAACTCAAATTTTTATTTAATGTCAATGGCGGAGATCCATGTATGGCACGAACATTATTGTGACTATCCAGACACTCTTCTTCAAACGATTGCGGTTTATTGGTCGTACTGCCTGGTTTTAAGTTGTTACTAGTGGTTGGCATGTTACCTGGTCGTGGTACTTGTATTTGGTAGTCATTCTCAACGTTACCAGCAGGAGAATAATTGCAAACTACGAATGTCATGTTGTTGCTAACAGATGATAAAAAAAAGAGAAAAGAAGCAATGAATAAAAATATATCAGTAGTGATGGCAAACAAATCATTAATCGATTATTAAATCCTGTGCTTAATCGAAGCGAGAAGTTTTTAATTGCAATTAATCGGAAAAAATGGATTAATCGATAAATTTAGCTAAGGTAGAAAATGATCATAAATAATATAAAATTTTTTGCAGTATTACAAAAACAATTTGTTTCACAGTTTAACAGGTTTTTAATACTCGATTAATCGAAAGATGAAAAATAATCGATTTTCGAATAATCTTGCCATCACTATGTATCAGTAAATAAGTTAAAAAATATTAGCATTTATTTACTTACCGCTTGCTAATTCCTACACCCAATTCTATCGAGTCTCTCCAAACAACTTGTGTAAAATGTCCCGTTTTCATGCTGAAGCCTGGCCGCAAAAAATTAAAATTTTTGATTTCATCATACCAACTTTTCACACATTGTGCAGCAGTTGGCTCCATGTTGATGGCATAGTAAATATTTTCGCCAAATTCATTATTTGGACGATGTGACATAACACCTCGACTGGCCAAGGTCTGCAACAGTAAGTGAAGATATTGTTTCAGAGAAAGTTTTGAAATTATATTAAAAAAGAGCAAAGCTTTACCTCCGACCAATCCTGAGCTAAATCGCACAAGTTTTTGCAAAGTTTCATTGGTGGACTACCATGAATAGCTCTGTACTTATTATGACTATTCAGACATTCCAATTGAAATTTTGACCACAACTGCAAATCATTAACTGACTGGACGGCACTTACAGGAGCAGACTCATCTGTAGTTTTGGTTTTGGGTTTCTTATTTGGTTGTTTCATCTTGTCTATTATTTTCGATACAGTTTCCTCTATCAAAGGCGGCACACATCTCATATAGTTACCCATTATATTTCCGGGAGGGTTATAGTTGCAAACAACCCAGGTTCGATTGCAACTAAAATTTAAACAATAATTCCAAAACAATTATTGGTGAGTTTTTACCACATGATTGTGTAACTGGACTTGCCTGGTTGCTATGCCCACACCCAGTTCGGTACTGTTCTTCCAAATAACTTGTGTAAAATGTCCGTTGTTTGGTGAAAAGCCCGGTTTATTGAAGTTATAATATGCAATTTCTTCATACCACGCCTGCACTGCTAACTTGTGTGTCTGTGGCCCCACATTTGTACCGAGATATAAATTTTCTCCATATTTATTGTTTGGGCGATGCTGTAGTATGTTGTTTTTAGCCAAGTGCTATTGAAAGCGAGAGCGGGAAAAAGAATAAGGAGAAATATTCAGGCAAAGCTTTATTTAAAATTATGAATCAAAAAGAATAGATTGCGCATTCCTCTTTTCAAAATGTGCTTCTTACAGTGTATGACGTAATTATAGCCGTAACTGCTTAAGTTTGTTGTTTTAAAAACAAATTGCTAGGTCTTCGTCACCACAAAACCAAGAACTCTAATGGAGCATTCTACTTGATTAAAAGTTTCAAAATACAACGCAAAAATTTTTAATAGCAAAAGAAATAGATTAAATGACTTTTGTTATCCGTTTGTAGCATATAAAAAGGATTCTTTCTATTCGTCGGCCTGTCTGCTGGAAATGCTATAAAGCTAGACCAGGAAGACCTAGGGGAAAGAATAATGTGGTAGGCTGAGTTTTAGATATCAAATGTTACTACAGAATAAAAGTCGGTCACGAATAAGAAGATATTGTACAATTACAAAAACAACAACCAGTTTTAAGCTCTTGTGTATGCCACTTCAAAACTAATTATGTGTTGTTTTTGTAATTGTTTTAAAATTGCTACCACCTTTCTGAAATAATCTCCCAGTTGAAGGAACTAGTTCGTGGTCCACACAACTCCAATACCGTCGCATCCTTCAAAGAGTGCTCTCTCACATCTGCTTAAGTTTCCTAAAATATCCGAGCTAAAATTAATTAGTAAACCGAATGCCCTATTATTCACATTATTTTGTTTTATTTTCAATTTTATTCGTAAACAAGACTCGCATTAACAGTTTTAGTCCCAAGACTCTTGTAAATATTTTAATTTATCAAACTTTATTCTAGTTTTTTGACCTTTATTGTTATTATGATGTCTAATTTAGAAAAATTAGACATCATAATTTTAATTTATCCGTATTATGGGTAACTGTGACACACTGCATCTTTATAAAGGGTTTATTAAGAAGAACGAGTTAATACTTCTTATTCTGGGGACATCTGGCGAAGGTGCTGCTTATTTTTAGTCACTCACGCGATAATCCCAAACAACGCGACTGACCATCACAACCAAATGAGCAATTGGAAGAGGACCTTAGTTGTGGCTGAAAGATATTTTTTTTAGCGACGAGAAGCATTTCTGGCTGCGTGGCTCTGTTAACAAGCAAAATTGCTTTAAATAGAACGAGGCTAACACACCATGAGGTTAAGCTAAAGTTATTGTTTGGTAGGAGTTTTGAACCAGCGTCATCGGCGATCCTTACTTCTTCGAAGAAAATATTCTTGAGCCCATCACAGTTAAAGATAAGAGCTACTGATCAGTGATAACAATTTCGTTTGGCCCTGATTTAAGCGATATGGATGGGAATGGACCTTACAAGGCCAGAATTTTGCTTGATCGATTTGAGAGATTAGTCATCTCTTGTAAAGGTGTTTTTTTTTTTGGTTTCGCTGACGCCGAAGCCCTATGCCAATAAGCCACAATCACTTATATCCGTAGTTTATCGGTGACCGTAGAGTATTCAATTCCAATGACAAACTGGTATGTCGACGCAATGTGGTTTGTATGTCGTTATTTGATCGTTACTATAACAGAATATGCTTCACTGATATTTGGCAACTAGTTCCTGCTGCCCGAACTCGAATAAGTTCAATAGCTTCCTCATTAATGGCTGACGCGTTCGTTCCCATAATCCTTTTTCCTAGTTCTTGGCCTTTTCAAATAAAAAATGAATACCGTTTGAACCTCACACGCGACTTGCCCGTTCTTGTTCAAAAACCATTTGTGTTATTTTTCGAGCTATGGCTTCGAGCTACAGCTTTTATGCACTTTAGTCCATAGTTTTTTTTCTGTTCCACTTTTCTTTTACTTACTTGTGCCCAATCTGTTGCGTGGGAATTCAATTTTGCATTCAGGATCAATGGACCGACTCCATGTTTTTCTCGATATACATTGTGCGCTTGCAAACATTCATTCTGCATTTGCTCTAAGCTTTTCACCGGTTCTTTGGATCCAACTGCTTTCGCTGGTATTGATATGGCAGCATGGGTTTGCAAATTTGCATTTAAACGATTGCGGGTTTTAGGCCGTTGACGGTATTCATCATCGTCATTGCCTTGCCGTTTGTAGCAGCAAGAAAACATGACGTGCGTTATTTAAATTAATTAATGAATATATAAACCAAACACACAAACTTTTATTTTTTAATTTAAGGGAACAATTTAAACGTTTTCTTTTTCAATACATTTAAATTTTGTATTATTTTTTCTTTTTCCTTTTTCTAGGGTTTCTGTTTGATTTGTGGTTGTTTTATTATTTTCTTTTATTTTTCGGGCGCAAATAAATTACGCCTTGTTGTATTTCGTTTCAATTCTATTTTATAACTACCGTTGAAACGTTTTATAATTTTCATTTTCAGTCGGTTTTATTCATAAAACAGATTTGTATGACAGTTAATAATAATATAATTATGTGAGTACAAAAAGAAAAAATAAAATCACACTTCAGTTCCCAGTTCAGTTGTGTTTTTATTAATCATTTTTTGTTTTACTGATAAGAAGCGTACGAATGAGTAGTACGCGCATATTCTTCACATAGTTGGTGGTTGAGTTATATTTTTAGTTGATGCTGTTGTAGGTTATGCACAGTGGTTTGTGCCCATACAACGAGGACTCAAAAAAAAGCAGCTGAGAAATGGGCCGACAACGCCCATCCAAATTCAAATTATAAAAATATTTTTGAGATAGACCTATGCAAACATGTTTATTATAGCTACTTCCAATATGAAGTTTACATCCCGTCCTATATCGTAGTCTCGGAACCCTACCCTAATTTTACTTAAGTCCTTTCTTAAGCCAAATAATATCATGGAGGCCCAGTAGCGTACTCACAATTTAAATCAAAGTTCTTTGAAAAATTATTCGTTAGCTGTTTAGGAACTTATCTAAGTAAGCAAAACATTATCCAGCAAGATCTAGTGCTATTGAGCAAGTCCGTAGACTTGTTACCCCTATTTTGAGCGGCTTTCGAAAATAAGCAATATTGTTCAGCTTTATTTATTGATATATCCCAGACGTTTGAAAAGGTCTGGCATGATGAGCTACTCACGAAAATAACTTCTTAAGAGCTATTTGACACATAGAACTTTTGAAGCAAGGTAAAAGGGCCAGCTTTCCAAAAATGGCGAAACTTCTGCAGGAGTTCCTCAAGGTAATATATTAATTTAGAATAAAGGTGAATCCATTAAAATGTGCTCATGTATCTTTTTCCCTCGGAATGCGAAATTGTTCACCAATAAAAGCAATAAATACCACTGTTTCAGCGGAAAGCCACGGCAAATATTTTTAAATCCAGCCAGATGGACTCCTAACTTGGTCTCGCCATATTGAGGCAAAAGTATCTAACACTTGTTAGTAGTTCCAAACTCAACACTGGCTTTGGAATACAAAGTGCTTTTATACAAGTACATTATGAAGGTCATGTGGACATATGGCATGCAGCTGTGGGGTATTGCTTGCGCACCAAACATCCAGAAGCTACAAAGAAAACTGTGCAGTTGGTATATAAGAAATTAAAATATGCATAGAGTTCTGAAAGATCCCATTACCTAGGATGATATAAAAAAATACTTCTACACATACGTAAACAAGCTAGTTGTCCATCCCAACACTCTGGCTCGCGATTTATTGCTAATTTCATGTGCAGCAGTGAATTAAAAACAGACCCCTTAAGCCTGGCGAGACGGCTCTCTCAACACAATCATAGATATTATATTAAGATTTTAATACAATACATTAGTTATTATGGTGGCCCCGGTAGGCTAGTTAGTAGTGACTGGGGGTCGCGGGTTCGATTTCCACAGCTCTTCACTACAACGAGTGAACACCTTCGGTACCATGCTCGATAATTTATGTTACAATATAATTTGTAATTACAATATAATTTGTAATTGTATTGTAGCAATTAAAAAAATATCACATAATAATAATAAATATTTAATTATTTATTCGGCTTTGAGGTCAGTATGGAACAATATATTTAGAAAAATAAAGAATGATGATTTTTATTTTACATAGTTATTGTTTATTTCTTTCCAATATTTTGATCAATTTCGTTGATTATATTCAGGGGATTTTAAAATATATTAACAAAACATAGAAAACATAAAAACACTTTTTGTTTAAAAAATTTCAACACAATAACAAAACTTATTATTACTTGATTCGCTTTTTTGTTTTATAACAATAAAATAATAAATGAGAGGATAAATGCTTTGCATTGTTGCACTGTTGTCTGCTCACTGAATTTTCTTGTCACATTGTCCGTATCACTCTTGCAATTTAATCTCTTGTCAATTGGCACCTCAATAATATGTAACATCTCCAGTGAGAATCCCTTTTTGTAGTTTTACACTCTTCTTAATGTTTTAATATCTTCAAAGTTTGGTTTATGACCCGTTTGAATACAGTGGGCTGCAAGTGCAGTTTTTTGTGACAGCGGCTTAACGGTGGAATTTATATCTGATTTATGTGAAGCCGTCCTTTGTAGCACCAACATATACTTTCTGGTATATATTAGACCCGTCTCCATTGCAACTAATTTAATAAACTACGTCGGACTCTTTTTCATTTGCCAATTTAGCTTTTAAATTGCTAAATATTTTACTTTTTAGTGATTTTTTTTATTTTATAAATATCGGATCGAATGGGGATGGGTACCAAGATTTCACTGCATAGTAATAATGCTTCAGAGGGTACTTAATGGAATTGTAATAGTGAGGTATCTGAAATCATTTTAGAAGAAAAATAAATCGAATTTAAAAAAAAGAAGTTTTGAGAAAAATATTTAGTGTGAACACTTATAATCAGTGAATTTATATGAATAGAATACTGTTATTATTACAATCAATAGATTAGTGGCAGCAATTGAAAATTTAACCAACTACGTTTTCACGTTTCGAATCTCCATTGGATCAATCAATGAGTCGGTTAACATTATTAAATAATTATGATGCCATCCCGATTTCCAGCTAATAATTTTTTATTTGAATTAACACTTGTTTGACTAAATATTTGCCATGTCTGATTAAATTTTTAGAACACAAAAATTATATTTTATTTACGTCTTTTGAAAATAAAACTTCGTTATAATATTAAACCTTGAAATGATTCGTTATGATACTAAACCTATTGAGTAGTGCTCTATATATATATGACATTATTACGATGCTTAGTCACAGTCAATGCACAGTGGGGTATTTATTTTGAGAAGTTGGTAGCCATTAAATATCTTTTGAGGCAATTCCCCAAAAGTGAGGATAGGAAGGATAATAATTGATTTAATACGCCCTAATAGTGAGAGATCCATTTTAAATTAAAACAACTCAAATATATTTAAGCAGCATACATTGTAAATTTGTAAGCAAAATGTTAGTACATTGTACTGTGGGGAAAGACTATAAAAACCTGAAATTCACATGCATATTGTAGGATATAGTTTTGGCTAAATATTGAATTTTGATTTTTGGGGTCCCAAAAGCGAACTATTCATGGATTTTTCGAGTTGAAAACTAGACTCCAGCTGTTTGACATATAACTTTAAAATTTAATATTTACATTTACCTTGGTGTTGCGTATATCGATTCAGAGCTCAATGCATTAATTTTCAAGATATATTTTTTATTATTCTAAATCCTTTTATTAAATTAAAACTATAAAATAAACACAGCTTACATTACGTGTACAAGGAATGTTAAATTCGCTATCCATATGGAATTTCATGTGTATGTCACAATTGGTGTTTTACATATTGTTTATAATTTTTGTGTTCAGACACATGTATGTTGCGTACATCTGACATAATCTCTTGTTATTGAATACGAAGATGAAATTCTCAAACAGCTGATTTTTAGAATGCTTTCTTGAGTAAAACATAAAACTGTAAAATTTGTGTTTCAATTTGTAAATTTAAATAAGAAATGGATTCCAAAACAGTTGAAATTGTTTTATGCAGCATAATTACATTTTCACAATTTTCATAAATTTCTGAGAATTTCTTTCCCGCATATTTTTTTTTAAAGAATTAAATCTTATTTTGGTCTGCATTTCAAGTTGCATTAATTTGATTTCGGTATTGGATGAGGCACAAAAACAATAAAAATTCATCAAACTTTTAATATCGGTTTTAATAATTAAATGAATAATTTTGTTCATGTTCAAGTCCGTTCATTTTTCATTGTTTTATATTAAGTCCAGTACTCTGTTCTAATTTATAAAATATGTGGAGAAAAATGGATAATATCTCCTGCCAAATTTGAAACACAACATGTCAAAAGCACATTGAAAAATACACTATAGAACAAAATATTTATTGGATGTTGCTGTACCAGGCTTTAAGAATGAAATTAGATTTTGTTAATAAATTTTATTACAACCGGTACAAATTTAATTTTCGATTAGGTGAACGGAAAGAAAGCATCATATTTGGCACCTGTAAGACATCAAAATCTTTGATTCTTGATTTGATATTCCGACAGGGTGTTTTGAGGTAGGATTTTGGAACGAATTTCCGTCATCCCTTGTCAAGTTTGCTTTGGAGACAAACCGGTTTCGGCTATGTGCTATCTTTCTTCTGTCGAAAAATAAAATCAAGAATTAAAGAGAACGATTTTAATTATAAATAAAATTATTAATTTATTTATAATAATTAATATTAATTACATTATTTTAACCTGTAAGCTATAGATATACCTCAGTGTGATTATTTGATTGTTAACAGGAGTTAGAAAAGATAAATATTTTTAATTGTTTAATTTATAAAAGTGTTGTGCATAAAATTTGAAAACAAAAGTCAACATCACTGAAAACAGCTGTTGTCGCAGAGTTTTCCTTATGAATATATAACGAGCTTTAAATAAAAAATAACACATGTAACTTCACTTTATGAAAAACACACATGTTATATTTATTAGATTACACTATGTGTATACGTTTTACATACAAGTGTGTAATTTTACACTTCATATGACTTGTACATGTAATGTAAACACAGCTTAAGTAGAGTTTCATTAATATCGATCAATGCTCCTTAAATTGTTCTCCCTACTTTTATGCTTGCTATTTAAATATTTTTTTAAAATTTTGCTGGCATTTGTTTTTGTATTGCTAAATTTTTATGCGTTCAAAAATTGTTTCGTTGTTATTTTGTTTATTTATTTTGAAGCAATAAAAGAAAAACGCACACTGAAATGACAAGAGAACACAAACCCAATTATCTTATTTACTCAAGCTTAACCTACAAAAAATTGTATGCAGTAAAATTGTATGAAAAATTATAATAAAACAAAATATAGCAACAACAGTAACAGAAGTATTATTTAATTTAATTTATCATGTATGAGTTAATAACTTTAAGGCACAGTGCAGCACTTAAATGTTCTCATAGATGGCAGGATGATTCATTTGAAGTTTTTGTTTTCATTTTATTATTTTATATTCAGCAGTAAACAATAACTGTGTGATAAAAAAATTATTTTTATAGCTGGTTGTTTGTTTGTTTGGTCTACACAGTCTTCTTGTGTTAGTTGTTGTATTTATTGTTGTACTACAATGTTATTGTCGGTATAAATTCAAACGTGAGGTAAATAGTAAATTTGATACAAATAAAATATTTACAATAAAATTTTCAAGTGCAAATGTTATTAATTTAAGTGGGGGGAGGAGGAGGGTGGATGTATAAACTTTAATTGAAAAAAAAAATAAGTTGAAAATAAATAAATTTTATCGGATTGATTATTGATTTGGCTATCCGACAGAGTGATTTAATATAAATATTTGGAACGAATGCCTCGTCAAGTTAAGTTTGGACACAAACCGGGTTCTATCTACATTTTGTTGGACATAAACTTTTTACCAAAAGTTATTATACCTAAGGGATTGGTTTTGACTAAATGGAATTATCTACATATTTAAAAATATACTTTTTTCAAGCAAAAGCTTTTAGCATCAAATAGCCGCAATGCCGAAGTTATTTTTTTGTGGAAAAAATTTGTAAAAAATTCGATTTAGGCGAAGAAAATTGTTTTGCTGAGGAACATTTTGTATGAAAATGTATTTTTTGTAACAAGTGTCATAAAAGGACTTCATCGCAAACATTTTCAAAACAAAAAAAAAAAAAACAATCATAATAAACTGACACATTTTTCCGGAACGGTGTTTGGAGTGATACCAACTTAAGCTACTTTCTGTGAGGAAATACAGAACAAACTAAAATTGAGAAGTCACTTGAAAACTTCTTAGGCGCTTCTTATTTGTAGGATGGAGTTTACATTTACAACAAATCGAAACATTGCAAAGTTACTGGCTTAACTCTAGGAAAAATAAAAAATAAGTCATCTTAGAAATGCTGGCATTGATTATTCTTATATGGTACCTTAGTGCTTTGGCATAGTGTAAATCGATATCTATCGTTTGCATCTAAGCAATTATGGATCCATATTTCCAAACTAGAAGACTGACTAAGCAAATGGAAAATAAAATTCGAAATGTGCTAATGTAACCTTCACGCTCAGACGACAAAGTTGTCCGTAAAAAATAACATGGTCCCGCCATATCAAAGCATGGTTAGCAGCAGGGAAAATAAAATCAGCTCAACTTTAATGGCCCATCGATCAGGACCTTGGCTTTAGAGTATAAAGTTCTATTATACAAGTCTATAATAAAACCAATGTAGACATATGAAATGCAACTGTGGGGTTTCGCATGCGCATTAAACATCCAGAAATCTAAAAAAATATACAATGTAAAGATTAGAAGAATATGAGATTAGAAGTCATAAAAACAAGAACAGATATCTAAGTGTCACTACTGTCCAGGAAGAAATCAAAACTTATTTTCACAAATACATAGACAAAAAATGCCAAATCACAACTCTTTTTTTGCTTCGTAGCTAATTGTGAAACGCAGCCATTCACTGCGGGCAATTCACGGAATTCGATATCGATCGAAGTTTATATAAAATTTGAATGCCCTCTAATAGCAAGAGAGAAGAAGCAGAACCACTTGTGGGTCATTAACACTTAATTTACACTTGCCAACGTTTGATGTAGGAGACAGTTCAAGAAGTAGGGGTTGGCTTGTTCACTGGTTGGACAAGGTCGTTGCGTATCATGAGTAATTTAACACGTGATTCAGCTGAAGATTTTGTACTCCATTTTGTAACATCCAGCGATACATCTTTTTAGTCATACCTAGTGGAAGTTCGTTTAGTTCGAATATTTTAATTAACTTTCAAAGAATCTTTTACAGAATTTTAATTTGATACTTAAGAAAAATTCTTCGTTGACAAAACGTTATGCAGTTGAAAAAAAAAAAAAATTCTGTTAAATTTATTAAAAAATTCATAGGCTCTTTTTATTCTTGAGAACTACTTTAATAACAGAATATAATAATTTAAAACAGAAATACTGACTGCTGTTGCAGCTGCCAAACAATATGGCCTCTAAAACATGATTTTTAATTTCATTATTTCTCTTGCTCAACAAGATTTCTCTACTAATACAATGACTACACTCTCGCATATTTATGTTTTGTGGTGACTAAAGTTGTGGGATTTTTTCTCTGAACAACAACAACAGTTTCTTTCTTTTGTATTTGAGCAACAAAAGGAATTCATATTATTGTAGTCTCACACACACACACACACACACAATTACAAGCTCTTACCTTCATTTCAATGTGAGAAAAAGTTAACAAGCAAACATATACTGCATTCACACACTATTGTACACAAACATGTGCTTGCGTAGCATCGTGTCGACCCATACACTTGCAAATGAAAAGCTCATAAACAATGCATGCATTCCAGCGGAAATTACCTTAGAAATGCTAAAAAGGAAGCCTCATAAAAACAAAACCCAGAACAAAAAGCCAACATTCAAAAGAAATAGTGTAGTAGTACAACAAAAATAACAATAACGCTGCAGTTTAAAATAACAATGTGCAGGTTGGCCGTAAAATAGTGAATGGTGAACTAAAGCTTAGGCGAGAAAACTCGTGCACGCAGTGACACATAAAAAAAGAAATGATTTACAAGATAAAAATCCAACCTATCACTATCAATAGGTGAGGAAATTAAAAAAAAAAACGATCTGGGGGTTATGTTGGTATAATTTTGAAAACAATCATAAACTAGGTAGTCGTAGATGGCCGCCTTTTTCCATTATTAAATAACGCAATATTACAAAAAAAGGGTAAAGAGAGTCAAGGAGAAGAGCAAGTGACTTGAAGAGCCTAAGGTGTGAGAGTGCAATTGTTTCAAGGTGCAATAATTACAACTTAATACAAACAATTTGATGGAGGAGTTTTTTCTTCTTTGGTTGCTTGTGTTGATGTCGAAATATTCTAAAGTTAGCCATAGACGTTGCGACGCTTGACACAACTTGAGGAGGTTACATACGATATTGCAATGTTTGTAGGCTCGTTGTGTTAAGTTGTGTCACGGTTGTACGAAAAAGCGAAAAAATTTTGACCGCGATACAGGTCGCAAGGTTTTCGAAGGTCTTGTACAACCTCGCTTTATATTGGAAAACCAAGAGTTTGAAATGGAACTAAACATAATTTAAAAAGTATTATCCTGTCTGTATTGAACTCTCTTTGAGTTTTTTTTTTAATTCTATAGGGTAGAAAAGTGAAATCTTTTTTGTAACTACATGATTTTACTATTATTTTGTGCAGTATATTATTTAGCGTTTCAGAATGGAAAAAGTACTTTTAATGTCGTGCGGGTACTACTGTAAATTTGTTATTTGGTTAAACATTTAAGTCCGTGTGTGGTGGCCTCGTGTAGGGGGATTTTATAGCAAATTTGATAAATAATTTAGAATACGATAATTTTATGGGCTTGTGTAAAAACGTTTCTCCACAAGAGTGATAATAACAAAAAAAAATTGCCTTTATGGCTGATTTTTAACAGCGAAAATTCGCCAAGCTTACTATCAACTGGTCCAAGTTTCAAGAGCCTTGGTTGTTTAGTGGCATCAGAAAGTTGATTTAAGCATTGGACAGACAGACATCGTATGAATGAGAGTAGCAGCAGAAATTCGAAATTAAAAAAAGGTTAACTAAAATCCATATTTTACCAAATTGTCCTCAAATCGAAAATTCACCAAATATGAAAAAATCACTGACAACTATAAATTCTTGATTTAATATTCCAACAGGGTGCTTTGATGTCGATTTTTGGAACGAATTTTTTTTCTCGAATCAAAAATGACACTGACGATAGCACATAGCCGAAGCCGGCTTGTTTCCAAACCAAACTTGACAAGGGATGACGGAAATTCGTTCCAACTATTATAAACTTGCCGACAACAGAAATGAAGCCACAAAACCAGATGGTTTCAAGGCCCATAAATCCTGCTTCTCTACATTTCTTGTTAATATACAAAAATTATATGCCACTTATTTAATGATGAATTTAATAATGTAAATTTATTCGTTCACATAACTGATATATGAAAACTATACAAGTACTTTGTGGTAAATTTAACATCTTAGGAAAATGTCGTATTTTTTTTAATTAGGGTTTTTGATTGAACTTGGTTTTCTTTTTTGTGGCAAAGTGGATAAGGCTTCAGAATATGCAATTCCTATGGGCCTTGGTAGGCATTTCCCCGCAAGGGTGAAAATAAAAAAAAATCCGAGGAAAATAGGTTATGCCCATATCTCGGGAACTTGTGGCTGATTTTAATTAGCGAAAAATTGCCAACCGCACTGATCAAATGGTCCACGTTTTTTGATGCTATGTTGTCTGCTGCCGTCAGAAAGTTAATTTCAGCATCGGACAGATGGACATCTTTAATTGAACTTTCCTGCCTCTAAATATTCAAAATATAAATACTTTGTAGGGTCGGAAATAAATATTGTAAAAATTGCAAACGGAATCATAAACCTATTTATACACTTTTCATATTTGTGAAGAATATGCAAATAAAAATTATTCTTCAACTGTCCTTTATGTAACAGAAATCCTACTCATTTAACGATTAATCAATATATTCCAATTTAATCACGTCAAAGTCTATAATTGAAAACACGTTTCATCACTTTTGACAGCAGAAAACAAAATTTATACTAAAACGCCCTTATTATATCGCTTGAATAACAAATGACAATGTTGGTAGAATCTATTCAACCATTTGAATGAATGTAACACAGCGTTATGCATGCGGACCCATATTCATCACTTACTTGTCGTTACCAAATTTATAATGGCCGAAATACTCCTCGCCATAATTGCACTTGTGTGTCAACATTATTATTCATTATCGAACTGATATCTTTTTATAGGCCAAGGGACAGGTTTACAAGGAAATAAAAATACACAATGTGTTTTGTGTAAATAAAAAGGGAAATATAATTCACACAAATACATACATTCTCGTACATTCATACACGAATTCCGGTGTATTATACCGTTATCACATTGCACGTTGTAAAATGTGCATGTTGATGTTGTACTTGTATTCTTTGCATCCTGTCTAAATACATGTCAGCGCCATTGTATCATTAGCGCTCTACTCGCAGACGGGCATACAGTTAGTTTGAATTTAGTGTTAGCATACGATTTTTGTTTGTTTGTATGTGTACGTGCGCATGGAAAGATATGAAGCACACAAATTTTTACTATCGCCCACTAACTAAATTTGTCGACATTATGTTCAGTCACAACCAATATTTCCGGCTTAATTTATGAAAATAAATAAGTTGGAATGTTTTCAAAGCATAAACGAATTTTATTTGCCCTACATTAAATAACAAAGTAGGGATAAATATTCATGGGAACGTAACGTCAACTTGTTTACAGGGAGGGTAGGTTGCTGAAAGGAATACAGGATGTCAAAATCCTTATTATTTTATGTTAATTACAATATTTTTTTATGCTCTACATTCTTTTCATAACGACGGAAAATAAATTAGAAGCAGTACTGAATAGAAAATAAGCAAAAATGTATCCCAAATAATGTGGCAGTCAAAAAATTACGGCCCAAGTTATCAATCAAAGCGTAAATCCTTAATGATGTTAGGCTTACATCCATAAAACATCCCTATTCATATAAATTTACACGCTTTCAATCTCATTTACGCATTACTATATTCACACATACACCCATTCGTATCCAACCTTTCAATCTTTTTTAACCAACCACTACATTTTGGTTTGGCCCGATTTTCCAGGCTTGTCAACACGAATAATACACACATACATACATACATTCAAATGTTGTGTATGTGTACATTCACAATTATCCTCATGCCAAATGCTCAATTTTATAAGCCGTTTGCCAATGTTAGATGAATTAAAGGACATTTTATTGTTTTTAGTTTTCCATGTAGTAACTGTATGTATGTTTCGTGTGTGCGTGTGTGTTTCTCCTATGAATTTGTTTTAATTTGATTAGTTCTACTGCAAAAACCGGTAATTAAATCCAACGAGTTTTTCCAACTCGAATTCCGTGGAAAAATAAACACACAAATAAATGCAATTGTCATTAGAGCAGAAATGATTGGCAGCTATTGAGTGCACATACACTTGCACTACATTCGCCCAAAATTGGTTCATATGCTTCTATTGAATTGTGAATACGGCGGAAATTTACATAAATAAAAAGTCATCATTAACAGCTAAACCGCAAACTATCGGATGTTTAAAAAAACATTCGAGATGGTTGATGTTCTCTAAAGGAGATGGCAATACATTTCTGATTGGGAAAGCTGAGTTGCCTAGAAATATAATAGTGCTATATTCGAGTGTGGTATACATCCAGACCTGTTAGTTGTAGTTCAACATTAACTATTATTCAGAGCTGCTCAGATTGAATACTCTACAGAGCCTGTATACTCAAAATTGTGAACTGGTTCTAGCCTGATTACTTGGGCCCTCATATACAAATATGTGTACTTATGGATATTCTTACAGATGCTAATGCAAGAATATTAAATTTACAGTGCTATGACGTTTGCGGCATTTGCTTTGGTAAGTATTAGAGAGTAACTGCACAACTCCTCCTCAATCCTTGTCTAACTGCTTATGTGCGTTATACGACTCATATGTGCAGTGTAATATTGCTAGTCTAGACTGATCTAATATCGGACTACTATATTAGAAGGATAACTACTATTATTGTGGACTCTGATGGTTTCCACCAGATAGTCTACAGATCCCTCATGCTCAATATCATGCCAAAATTATTGCGTGAGGATCCCTAAGCAGCAAGCAAGGCTTGCTTATATCAAAATATAACATTTTGCAGCTCTAGTGACAAGGCTGCCAGATGCAAGCTAAAATCGATTGACGTGACACAATGTATTAACTAAACCCATTTCAACCGAATTACACAGTAACCATACTGAGGGTTACATCATATTTACAGCCATTCCAAATGCGGTCCAAAAATATTTCTCAAAAAATATTAAGCCTCAAATAATAATAAATAAATTCCAAAAGTAAAGATTGTAATAAATTGAATAATTCGTAGTGTATTTATTTACTGTAGGAATTAACATGGCTGCAGTTTTGAAACCCAGTCAATAATTAATTAATTTATGTTACCGGTTAACCGATTAATCGGATTTTTTTTTCAGTTAATAATTCCACTAGTCAATGACTTGTCGTTTTATATTTTATTTTTGGCATAACTGATCCAGAAGCCTTTATTAAAATTGTAGAGTCTCCGCGAAAACTTTTTTTTTCGCTACAAACCACAAAAAGTTTGGCTGGAAATCAATGGGTATTATTAAAAAGTTAATATGTTATAGCAATATTTAATACTTATTAATAAAAAGTTATAAACTTAATTTTTTTAATTGTATTCTTTCCGACCTTATATTTTTAATTACTTTCTATGCAGGCTCGTCTGTCCACTGATAAAATTCAATGCTCACTATTTTATCAGTGGACAGACGACGGCTTTACTAACTTGTTCCTGAAGAAGAGCACCGAAGGGGCTGGAAATATTGAACAAATAAAATAATTTATTTTTAATTAAAAAAAAACCAATCAAGAGTTTTATTTAAATATAAAATTAAAGGACTGGACCTAGAGCCTGCATAGAAAGTAGTTATAAACTTAATATACTTTTTATATTATGAACCATGAAATGATAATTATAATTGAAATAAGGTTGTAAATATTTCATAGGAAGTCGATTTAACTGAATTCTGTCTTTACTACAAAGTAAGTAAATGGAAAAGACAATCTAAGTCGTAGCTATTATAGGCAAACATAAAAAATATTTAGATTTAAAGTACACATTAGTTTATAAAGGCTATTGAACCGTTAGTAAGCAAACGTATTCATAAATAGTTTCTAACAAATATGTATTTCAATTTTTGAATTTTTATACTGGCAACACTGCCACCATTTTAGGCTAATTTTGCACAAATATGTGCCAACTTATCCGAGTAATCGATTTTATAAATTGGTTTTTGCTGTTTTAAAATAGAGTAAAGTTTGATTTTTTTAATAAAACTTCATTAACATTTTTGGATTAAAGGAAATTAACAAAAATAAAAGATATAACCAAGAATAGATACGAAAAAGTTGTATTCGAGTTACGTGCCTTTTGTTATCCGATTTGATTATAAATACATCACTAACATAATTTTTATATTTACAATGATTTTTATAAATCAATTTTATGGAAAACTAATAAGTAACTAAAATAAATGATGCATGAAAAGGAGGATTTTAAAATAAAAATATGCAAAAATTATCATGGAGAAGTTAAAAAGAATATTTATACGTAGATTTTTGGAACGAATTTCCGCCATACCTTGTCAAGTTTGGTTTGGAGACAAGGCGGCTGCGGCTATGCGCCATCTTCAGTGCTTTTTTCGTTTGTCTCCAAAGCAAACTTGACAAGGGATGACGAAAATTTCTACCTATGATATAATTCTTCCATAATAATAGTTTTTTTTATTAATTCGGCCGAAAAATATTTAAGTAAACATAACGGACTTACATAATGGACTTACCAAAAAGTATCAGTCAATCATGCATTTTCATGTATAACAAATACATTTTAGAGTGGGTCAAAAAAGTTGGTCCAGCTACCTCCTCCCAGAATAAAAGATATTTTAGTGACGATTAGAAAACACACATTAAGATTTTGTTGCTAAGCCTTTGAATACAGTCCATTAAGTTATACTCGTATATTTATTGTATCGCAATTTTTAATCGACGCTTGTATTACTGTTCTTTAACCAACTGGATTTTACAGGCTTTTATTTGTATGCAAGTATTTCTTTAAAAAAACCTGCAAAGACGATTTTTTGATATTGATTTCGGTTGCCAAATAGGTTATGATGGATTTTTGGCGAACCGAATCTAAACCTTTACTTCTTCAATCAGTTCTTCCCTTCTCTAAGCTAAGCTCAATTTTATTTCGCTAACTGTCAAATTTTTTTATGAAATTAATTTTTTTTCCACATTTTTTTTACTGAGCGCTAATATTTTAGTATATAATTTCTTTTATCGATATTCTGATTTTTTGTTAAAAATTAGATTTGGGTGTATTCTTTGATGGTTGTGTAATATTTGGAAATTTTAATAGCAACCGCAACTGTAATTAACTGCTGTCAAATGCCGTTCCTAACACATTTGCGGCAAGTGGCAACACGCTGGAATTTTAATTATAGAAATTAATTTTAATTGGCATAAATATATAAATAATAAAATTTGTGTTATATTTGGTCATGTTCTAACTCTCGCATCTTGCATAATATTTATGATTGTGATTTGAACTCGCAAGAGAGATGTTGTGTAAATTGCAATTGCAAGAAGCTTGGCGAGTTCAAATCGAAAGAGTATACTGAAGTGAACTGATGTTTTTAGGCTTAAGCAAGCTATAAACAAAAAAATAAAATGATGAATAAATTATATCAAGTGCCTTATTTTATAAAACGCTAACATTTAAACATTTTGTTTTTGGGTTTTCGAAAAGGAAATCAACGTTTCATATTTTATGGCGTTGATAGGCACAAAAATTTGTATAAAAACAACACGAGTAAATTGTTTGAAATTTGTTTTTGTTTTGTACATAAATTCTATCACTGCCCTGTATTTTATAAAATAAGGTCCTAAATATGTTTCCCTTTCATTTTAATCAAAACTAGTAATATTTGCTTAAAACTATGAAAATTAAAAAAAAATATTTTTTGATTTTGGTAAATTTGTCTGTCCCTTATTTTCTTATGCACTGGCGATTTCAACAAACATCTTGCGGGTGCAGTGAATAATTTTTACAAGGTACTCTGTTATTTTTCTATTGATGGCAGATACAAATTTCAGAAGTTTTTAAAATGCAGAGTTTTATGTTAAAACTTGTAAAATTTTCTTAATAAATTTTTAAGAACACTTTTGGGTATAAGTACTTTGTAATAATAAATGCATACAAGAATAAACAATATTTTTGGCATCGAGTACCTACAATAATAATTATTATTCGAAATTGACAAACTGTGAAGGCACTATTAAATCAATTAAAAAAAAAAAACAGTTGTCTGATATGTCCAATGGATTGGAAGAATCCCCATAAGCATATTTTTTTAAGCTAATATGCTTAACAATAATATCGCTGGCTTTTTAAATTATTTTTTTTAGTCCTCTTTATATTTTCTTTCGGCAAAGCATATGTTTTTATTTTTCAAATACAACTTCGAAATATGGCAAATCGCAAGCTAAACGCATGAGTTTCCGAAAATAGTGAGGCATTTTTATTTGTTTTGAAAGTTTGTACATCACTGAAATAATTTGTAAATTTAATTTTTAAAGCAGAGAGCAAAATTGGAACAGAAAAGATAAGGAATATTTATACTGAGTAATGTTGCTAGTTTATGAACAAAATTGTTTACTTTTTCCCCGACAAATTAAAAATGTCACCTTAGATTTCGTGCTTACCTATTTTAAAGGTATTTTAAAAAGCTGTCATACTAATCGTTCATGAGTACGATTTAATCGAATTTTGCTTAACAATGCACTACGGGTCAAGTCACCATATTTGCAGTGCGGAATCAGCAACGTTAAAAGCATTATACTGTTTGAAGCCCTAATTACCACAAAGGCAAAAATAAGTGTACATTTAACAAATCTAAGGAAAAATTATCTTTTTGACTCACATTAGAAAAAATTACATTTTTTTTAGTATTCAGTCAAATTGGTTGAAGAAGCTCCTAATGTAAGCATATTGGATTAAAAAATGTTGACTTAAGTAGCAGCTGAGGAATCCAATTGGAAGTACTTTGTGATCTGCTACGAATGCATTTATACTTTGTATACTGTAGATGTCAATATTAACCATCTTGTGTAATTTCGGCTGTTTGGAAAAAAAGAGTGTTTGAAAGTTGCTCCAATTTAAGGAAAACTAGCACAATAAAAAAATCAATATTATTTAAAGAGTGAAAATAAATTTATGATTAACGTCAGTAATGTCGGAAGAAATTGAAATATATTTCTTTCTCTTTGAAACTGCTTTTTTGACCAACTGTTGCGGTTAAAAGGCCTGCTGCTGATTTTATTTTTCCTTATTCTGACTTGCTAGAAATTGGAACCTGTGGACAAACCTCGAGCCGAAGAAGTTGCTTTTACAGCAGCGTTCTTAATTTCAAAATGTATCTTGCTATCAAGCCATGTATAGCGTTTTTGAAAATATATCTTCATTTTCAGGAAACTATTTTTCATTTTGTTGCTAAGTATTTGTAAACAGCCATTCTGAATAACAGGACCACCAATTTTCTTAACCCCATGTTTTATAAGGGCATCATACTTTGTCTCGTTTGGGAGTGACGATTGTTAACAGAATTTTAAAAGATTTCACGAAGTGAATTTTGTATCCAACGCGCTTATTTTAAGGTTATGTTAAAAAATTTTCTTTCAAGAAAACAAAAGTAATTTCCAAGTATTTACAAAATAAACATTATGTATTTATATTTCACGCTGTTTTATTCATTCTCTTAACATTTTTGTAAAAATACTGATAGTGCACGCAATTGTTTTAACGCGTGGCGACACAATGACTTGAAAACAAATTGCTGATTTGTTTGAATTCGAGTATAAGTAACTAGTTGGCAACAAAAAAAAAAAAAATTATGTCAGCTAATTTAAAATTTCGGACAGCAAAAGTGGTAATTTGACCTATAATTTTTTTGCTAAAATGTTGATTTTTAAAATTTATGAACTCTCGAATTTTTGTAAATTTTATTTTTTTTAGTCGAATTTTCTTAAAATTTTTTGGTAATTTACATTTTTGGTTCAACAAGTAGATCCGTAAGTTAGTTGGGCTTGCCTTCAATAGATGTATATTAAAGTCAATTCGATAGGGATTCCCAAAATTTGTGCTGCATTCTAATTATAAACGAAATGACAAACGTATGTTTGTATATATCCATTACACCTTTAGGGAATGTTTCATATTTACCCAAACTCTAGAACTCGTTCAAAACTATTTGTTTAAAAATACTGTAACTATTTGGCAGTGAACCAAATTCTATAAAATCAAAACTACTTGAACAACTCTTTACTGTTATTAAGCAGTCAAAACTAAGAACGAAAATAAAAATAACTTGAAGCAAACTTCGTTTGCAAATAAACAAACAAGAGTTTTGTTTTTAACTAGAAATAGGGAAGGAATTTTAAAGGACTGTATCGAATATTCTACACCCTTTAGTTTCGCCGAAATAATAATTAAACACGTCGACAAAATAGCAAACATTTTTCGGTATCGCCTAGTTTGCATCTTTAGGTATTGTGAGACGCTGAACCCAAATTCGCTCGATTGTTCTAGTTTTCAAATTATAGCGTTACTCTCAAAATAAAGAAGTTGTATGGCTTATATGACTATAACTTGAAAATGTTTTGCGCTATTTAATTAAAATAAGAAAACGAAGTTCGGCAATAAAATAGTGTTGCAGCTATGCTAACATTATTTTTAAAGCCGTAGTCCAAAAACGTATATTATACAAAACTCAGGTAATCCGATTTTCATAAAAATCGGTGCATGACGTTTCATTTTATTATCAATTTAGTAAAAGTATCCCAATGAAATTATATACATACAAAAGCTGCCATATGCAAGCAATAGTGCCACCCTTGACTATTATGCTATGAATTTAGTATTGTTTTTACATATAGCAGTTTTTGTCAGGAAATAATTTGATTGAGATATTTTGACTAAATTGAGAATAAAATCAAAAGGGTAGAAAAGTAGAGCTGTTTGAAAAAAAACGGATTTGGGTTCAGGGTCCGAAAAAACCTATCCTAAATTGATTTCGGGCAACCGATTTGTAATTTAAAACTACCATGATTTTACTGAGTCTCCTACCAACACTTTTTTTTTTTACTGTAGTGATTTTAGAATGTCGACTTTCTTAGCATTTGTCTAAGGTTTATGTGACCAATCGATCCTGTCTACATATTATTAGCCTCAATCCACCTTTACAGGATCTTTGCTTGTACTAGGGCATTACCCAGTGCAACTATAGGGTCACAGAAATGTACAGCTAACTCCTTTTTATTACTTTGTCTGCTGCTTCAGTCCCAGCACTTTAACCCGCATCAATATTATCTCATTCATCGGAGAACATCTGTTTAGTTTTATAACAAATTTCAGCGCTAGTTAGGAATACACGTTCGCTTGCGTCCTGCGTTTTGTAACCAACTTTTAGTTTTTCGCTCATTGCAATATTTTCTAATGTCGAATATAAAGATCGATTACTTTGTTAAAACAAATACACGACTACGTAAAGAGATTCTTTAAAATAGGCAGAGGGAGAGGTACTGTTTTGTCCCGGTTTGATGGCTTAGAATCACCAACTATATGTGTTCATACATGTCTAGATCGAATCGAAAGTTATCTGGCGTTTTCGACAAAGCTATTCGATAGACCGTTGAATCAAACCACTGGCAAACTGTGGCTTTTGAGATTTTAAAAATTGTTACGCTACTCAACAAAAATAAAAATAATTGACCCGCTGCATACTACCTCATTAAATAACTATAGGCAAATTACTTTGATATCACATCTGAAAATGAAAATAAATGGCTTTTTATTTTTTTTTATCTACCTTCAATTGTCAAAATCCAGTAGTCAAGAAATTTATGATTACTTCAAATGGAATATAATGTAATCGTTACTTTAATAGTTAACTTTTACCGTGACGTAAGAAATTAAAGTAAGGCGTGGGTTCCTTAAATGTGCTGCTTAAAATGTTACACAAGTCTGAATTGTTGGCATAAGGAAACAATTAAAAAGCGTCCATTGGTACGGTATGGACGGAGACAACGATTATGCGGTGGATTTTTATTTTTGTCTAACGCAACTAAAGGGGTTTTCTAAAAAATCAAAATAAAGTATTAAGTATGCCGAAGTAGGAACAGTAATAAAACTCTAGACACATTGCGAAGAGTTACCTTTTCTGAGTGCCCAGGTCAAAGTTTAATGGACGCAGACGAATAACTCAAGTTCGACGGATAGTGACAATTATGAAAATGCTTCGAAACCAGTTTTAGCGAAGCCACATTGATAAAGCAAAATCATTGGCTTCAAGCTTTCAACAGTGGAATCTATGTGATTGAATGTGAAGGTAACTTTTTATCGCACAAGACATAGCTCACTGGTTCCATACTATTCTAAAGAAGATGGTTTGGTTTCTTGCAATGATGTGAATGGACTAATGTCAAAGCTTGAACATAATCATATCGCTACTGAATCGCGATAATTTATTGATGCCTCAAAACTAAGCATGAAATCAGTTTTATTGCATAATAGAAATAAGATACAATCTTTTCCTCTCGATTAAAGTGCCAATTTGAAAAAAAGACTTGTGATGCTATGAAGCTTGGATTATACAAAATTGAATATAGAAATGATAAGTAGCTAATTTGTGCTTGCAAGCAGGCTATACAAAATATAGCTGCTTTCGTTGCGACTGGAATAACCGAGTGCGATCGAAACATTTTATCAAAGACAATTTTTACTTTTGGTTGAGCCATACAAAATCATTTTACCGGCATTGCACATCAAATTGGAACACAAAAGCAATTTCATAAAAAAATTGAGCGAAGGCAGTTCTGCGCTCCGGTTTCTCAAACAAAAGTTTCCCAAGCTTAGTGAAGTAAGACCTATGTAGTGCATTTTTATAGGTCTAGACATAAAAAATTAAAAAAAAAACATTTAAGATTGATCTTATACATCTGCTCTTAAGAATATTAAAATACAAGCATGAAATGCAATTCTTGATGTCACACAGAATTTTCTTGGTAACAAGATATCAGATGATTATCGAGAAAAAATAAACGCTTTGTAGGTCAGTTACTTTAAAATGGGCCATTAAAGTTGCATTTTCTTCACTAGCAATTGAATTTTTCTCCTGGAAAATTGAAGTAAGTGAGTAACGAACATGGAGAACATTTTCATCAACATGTCATTCAATGTACAAGAGAACCTGCTATGAAGATAACTGTTTTAGCCTAACTACAGATTCCCCCTGAATACCAGTACAAGAGGAAGAAAGCCAGTCACTAAAGAAACCCGTTTCAAATAAAACAGAAAAAAATTAATTAATAAACTTCTGATAAATTCGTGACATACGGCATGGATGGCTGTTTATGTGGAAATTAAGATGTGCCAGAAAGTGTTTGTTCAAGTAGTTTCATTATAACAATGGTAAGGAATAATAATCAGATAAAATTAAAAGTTGAAAATTTGTTGAGTAGTGGTGTTATTCAAAATGTTACAAAGGAAATGACAAGCTGAACATACAAACAATCATCTAATAGCAAACCGAAAAAAAAACATTTTTATTATAATGCGAACGGACAACTTGAGCATAAATTTGTGTAACACTAAAATAAGTTTGCAGACAACAAAATTATGTTTTTCTCTCTATTCTCTTTTTTTGATATTTTCGTATTTTTTTTGATTTTGTGTTGGAGTAAAAAAGTACTTAAATAAACATAAACTTAATATTGGCGCATACCTACAAGTAAAAGTTTTGTTGGCATCCTTCGGTTGTCGGAACTCTGAACACGGAATACAATTCCTGCCAACGAACTAGCATCGAAACAGGCAAAGCCATCATTGTCTTCCGTATCGGAGTCTGTAATTCATTTGCCAATACAAAAAAGTCAACCAGTCCCAGTTAGAAGGCTTGCACTGTGCAGTGTCTAAAAGAAATAACAAGTTTCTCTTTTACCATAAAAATCTCTTGTAACAAAGTTTTGAAAACTATTTTGCATAATGTGTATTTTTATTTTAGTTTATTTTTTCTCCGTTCTAAAAAGCGCGAAATTTTATGATTTTCTATTTATTTGCGTGTGTAAGATTGTGCGGTAATTTTATTTTCGCATTAAACTGATGCAGAGAAACTATGGTACTCACTGCATGAATAGTCTGGTATGAAATATGCACAGTGTTGGGTTAAAGGCAGTTAAAATTTGTCTAAAATCCCTAATAATGTTTATGACAGACTAAGACTACATTTACATAATGCGATTTTTCATGAAATTAGTGTCATGAAATTTTTGTTTGTTTACTGTACTAAGGCGTTTGGTTTTCTATACCCCCTCCTACCAAAATTGCTTGCCACTAATTTCATAAGTTTAAATGTAGTCTAAGTAGATATTTCCTTGTAATACAATTAACACAATCATAATTTTTGAAGGCAGAAAAATTGACACCCCATTAAATAAATGTCAGCCTAAAAGATGATAGTAGAGTTTCTAAATAACGTCCATTTAGAAAGTCCATAGGATGACACATAGATATCATTACTAGAATTTTTATCATTTTATTTTTATCTTGTACTAACCTCCAAACGTTGCATGTTTAAATTTCACCGCAATCTGACTGTTGATTTGTGAGCTATAGCATTTTGCGTGAAGCAACTTTTGTTATTGAAAAGAAAAAAAATTGATGAAAAAAAAAAATACAGTGGAAACTAAACAATGGCTTGATAAACATTATCCGAACTCTGCTACATCGAAGCAAATGGTAGAGAAGGGGATTGCAGAATTTAAACTTAATCGTACCAGCACAAATGGTGCAGAGCAAAGTGGACGCCCAAAAGAAGCTGTTATTCCAGAAAACATCAACAAAATCCATAAATTGATTATAAACGATCGCAAATTAAAGGTAGCTAGCTGACATTGTAAAGATATCAGATGATAGTGTTTTTACCATTTTACACGAACATTTGCGTATGCGAAAGCTCTGTACAAAGTGGGCGCCGCGTGAGCGCACAGTCGACCTAAAACAACAACGAATGCTTCAGACGAGTCTTTGGCGCTATTAAACCGCACTAAAATGGAATTCTATCGTCGATATGTGACAATGGATGAAACATGACTTCACTATTACACATAAGAATATTAGCTGGAAAGAAATTCAAGTCCAATGCAGAAGTTCGCTGAAATTTTGACGAGAAAGAGAAATCGTGCTATAAAAGTGGTATCGAAAAGTTCGAAAATCTCTATACATGCTAAGGCGCCCTCGAAGGCAATCTTGAATAATAAAATCGAGGTTTTTCAGAATTTTGTTTTTTCTTACTTATCATTAAAATAAATTTATCCCATCACGATATAAAGTCTTATACTACAAAATATAACAAAATTCTCCGGCTTATCTTACACTAACTCTTATACTTAGTTCTAATACAACTTCTTATAGCTTCCCAAACTTATGCATATTTCTGTTGTCATACTAAGTTTGAAAATAAATATAATTTTAACAAAATTGAGAGACAAATAGTTGCTGTTAAACAATTTTAATATATTTCATTCTTCGCAGTAAAGGAAAATTACTTCAAAGTTTTAATAGAATAAACGAACTTATATTGCGAGCTAAGAAAACAGTGGAAAGGTGAAAAGGTGTCAAAGGTGAGGAGAAAAAATCATTACAGTGCATAAGTTTTCTTTTGATATTTGATGTCCTGTAAAATCACATTACATTCGTAAGAAACAAAGCTTTTGAAAAAGAAAACTGAAAGAACTTTTTGTTTGTTTTTTTTTCTGTTATGGCTTTAATCTTTGCCACCGTTGGTACAGCAGCAAACGTGTAAAATATAATAGCAAATAAATAAAAAATTATACATTTTCCTATGTTGCAACATGTTCCGTAAACGCATTAACATGTACGCCTGTGAGAAATACATGTATGAATGCGGGTGTCATCGGAAGACTACACATGTATAAGTATATACGTGCCTTATGTGCTTGCTAAACATGCATAGGCATGCTCGCAAGTATAATATGTGCTCGTATACTTTTACATTGTTGATCAATAAAACGAAGAAACAAGTTGTATGCATTTTGGTACTGTCTAATACTAAGCATAATATGTAACTAATACTTGGTCTAGACTTTTATTAAAATTGACTTGTTATAACGCCAAAGTTTTATACCTGGAGTATAAGGAGACAAGTTGCAAGTATGTGATAAAAATCAATGAATTTCCATGTTATGCCAAGGCCTGTTTATACCAAGGCGGTCTTATAATAAGATGTTCTTACATTAAGACTGTTCTATACTGAGACCGTTATACTGGGACCGTGTTACGGTAAGACCGTCTAATACAAAGACCGTTTAATAATAAGACCGTTATATATTAAGACTGTCTTATATTTAGACCATTTTACGTTAAGACCGTCTTATACTGACACCGTCTTATACTGACACCGTCTTATACTAAAACTGTCTTATACTAAGACCGTCATATACTACGATCGCACAATTTGAAGACCGTCTTATACTGAGGCCACCTCAAACTAAGACCGCCCTATATGAGACCGTCTTACACTTAGATCGTGTTATACTGAGATGGCTTTATACTGAGATATTTGTATACTAAGTCCGTTGTATACTCAGACTAAGGCCGTTTTATATCAGGGCCGGCTTACACTAAAGCTATCTTATACTAAGACCGCCTTACACCAGGACTATCCTATACTAAGACCGTCTTTACACCAAGGCCATCTTATACTAAGACCGTCTTATAATAAAGCCGTTTTGTCCCAGACAAAGTTTATATTAAGACCTTGTTATACTAAGAACGTGTTATACTGAGACCCCCTTATAATAAGACCGTCTAATTCCAAGGCCGTTTACACTATATATATGTATATTTGAGGTAAAATTATAAATAACAGTAATTGAATTTAAATGCTGCTTATTGGTATCGACCTGCGTGTTCGAAAGGTTTCACAAGAAAATGCCTAGCGGGTAAAAATCTCTTTCACTTCATATCCGCGAGTAATAACCATACACTGAAACCGTTCCTGCATAATTTTTATTGTGGCGTTCGATATTTGGCACGTGGCGCCATGCTACTCGAATCAATGTCGTCTTATCGATGATTACACAACCAATTTCGATTAAAAACTCGATAGTTCGAGTTCTTCTTGAAAACTCCAACAAGCTTCTTAAAAGCTATTTCCCAGATCGAACGTTTAAAAAAAGGTCAAAGGATCAGCTTTCAAAAACTGGCAAAAACTCTGCAGAAGTCAAAGCAGGGCAGCTATTATATAGCAGCTATACTATATTGCAGCTAGCACTACATTTATAATTGAAGCAAAGCCGCGAATAACGTTGTAAAAGACAAATTTTGGAAAACCTGTTTTTTTGCAGATTTCCGTTAAAATTACTCTCTTACATTTGTTCAAACACCAAAACATCAAAATTATGCATTTTATAACCGTAAAAACGCATTTACAATGAGTCAGTCAGTGGAAGAACGTTGTAAGTTAGAAACAAAATGCTACAAAATGCTCACATTATCGAGCTAGAAGACTGGCTAAAGCAATGGAGATTAAAGGTAAATGTAACAAAATTTGCTCATGTAATGTTTTCCCTCACAAGACGAAATTCTCCACCAGTAACAAATACCAATGTTTTAGCGGAAGCTCACGTTAAATAGTTTGCTATCCCGTCATATTAAGGCAATATTTGCTGACATAAATCTAAGAACAATTCAACTAAACTGGTTAATACGTACTAACTTAACCTTGATTTGGAGTACAAAGTGCTCTTTTTCAAATTCCTAATATGCCATTCAGTTGTGGGGTATCGGATGTGCATCAAACATCCAGAAGTTACAAGGAAAACAGTCTAGGATTTTACGAGCTATCGTCTGCGCCCCTTGGTACAAGGAAAATATTCATAGAGATCTAGAAGTTGCCACTATTCAGGAAGAAGCACAAACATACACGACCAAATACGTAAACAACATTGTTTATAGCTACTAAATAATCTAGATTTGAATATTAATTGTAAATTTCTTTTAGAGGGATTTAATAAAATAAATCTTAAGTTAAAGACAAATACTTGTCATTTATACAAGTACATGATGACGGCGACCCCAAGCATAATAATTTGACCTGCCACCTGCTTTCTTGTAGGGCGTCCCATACATGAGGCAACATTAGCATGTTTCTTCTTGATTTGATATTCCGACAGGGTGTTTCGATGTAGAATTTTGGAATGAATTTCCATCATCCCTTGACAAGTTTAGTTTGGGGACAAACCGGTATCGGCTATGTGCCATCTTTAGTGTCATTTTTCGTTCTGCATGTTTCATTTGAAGTTTCTTCGTCTGTAGCAATGTTGCTTGGTGAATTTCCGTGTTTGCTGTGACTTCATTTGCTTTTCGTCCACGTATATTTGATGTGTGTGTGTGTGATAATAACATAGAACTGATGTTTCATTTATGGTTTCCATTGTGGTTTCATCGTCTGTATCAAAAAATTAAACTAAGTTTCTAAACTATGTTCCCTCGTCTTTAATTGCTAACACACGCCGCGTAAACAACATGATCGTTACATATTGTCAGCCCTCCCTTATTAATGACAATTTTATATACCCAATAAAGACGTAAACTTTTAAGAGGGGAGTAAAATTGTTCAAACGTAAAGTAGCAATGAATGTCAGGCGTTGTTTGTAGTCTTAATTAAACCCATTGTTGCGTTAATACCGAATAAGAGTAAATAACCACCGAATTTTTTATTTAATAAAGGAACAAACTATTATTGCTATAAACTTCCCATCTTAGTCCTTAAAGATGTAAGCAGACTTCAAAGCCTTTATTAAAATTTTATTATGAAATTTCATTTTGCCTCAAACTAGCCACAATATCGTAACACAAAGGAATATTTGAGAATGCACAACGTTGCTACTGAATTGCCTGGCCTTGGGTTGTTAGCGATTTTTTCTTTTCTAAAATGTTTCTCGGTTGTTTTAAAATCAACTAACTACAAGTTGCAAATACGTAAACAAGTGCAATATCAAAATTCACGCACAACATTGTAAACATTTTAATAGGTGGCAATATTTATACATAAGAAACAATGTAATTCTGTAATTCTACATGTACATGCTCGTATATGTAGCTGTGTATGTGTATGAACAAGTTTCTATGTATTAGCTTATCACTGTATTTCATGATACTCTTGTTATTGTGTTTGTTGTTCATAATAATGTTATTCGAGTTGTATTTGTTGTGATTCAGAACAAACGCTTTTATAATTCTGAGCAGGAAAACACTATTAATGCATATAATATGCAAATGTGCTTGAGCGCTTACGCATTTGTGAGGATGTTATGCAGACGTATACGAGTACATATGTAAAGGGTGCCTCTATAAGAGTGCAGAATTGTGACTATTTTATTGTACTGTATGAAATAAAATATCTGCCCAAAAAAGAAGCTCCCGCGGCTCTGATGACATTTTCAATAACTTTCCGACAAATATATGGCCGATGATGCTTTGGACTTCAGTCCTGATCTCAGGAAATGTTTGTGATTTATTCCCATACACCCAAAATTTAACAAATCCCTAAAGAAAAAAATGGAATGGTGTATCAAAGCATACCTGACAAGGGCTGAGGGAATCTACATCAAGTCACCTTGTCAGAATATCAAATTAAGCAGATGGGGAGTTGACATTAAAATTTCGTGAGTGGTTTTGCAATTATCCGATTGTTGTGATCACTTTTGATAGCAATGGACACCGCATGGCAGTGATAGCCTGATGAATGTTCAAGGTTTCAATCGTTTTAGACTTATCGGCGTAGAGCAGAGACTTTCTACATCACCACAAAAATAGTCCAGCGGTGTTGAATCGCATGTTCGTGAATATTTGTTCAACAAACATTTTTGCAATAAAGTAATTGTGGCAGTCACTGTACTCTATCTTGTTGAAACCAGGCCTCATCCACGGTAAGCGCACACAATAGTGGTTTAAAAAATTAGTGATCACGGCCCTTTAGCGGTCACCATGAACTGTAACGTTCTGGCTGGCATAGTTTTTCAAAAAATATGGATTCATGATTCCACCGGCCCAAAAAGAACATCAAACAGTGAATTTCTCTGGATGTAATGATTTTCCGGTAATGTCTAATTGACATATCTATTTATCGAAGCATGGGCTTAGTCGCTGAAAAAATGTTCCTTGTGAAATTGGTGATCAATAGCAATTTTGGTTTTGCGTCCATTCACCAAACTTTCAGGCGTTTTTTAGGTGCCAGTTTACCAATGATGAAATGGAAAACCCAATTAGCTACAAAAGAAGCTTCAGCTGTTCAAATGGCGCACACGTAGCATTACAGACTAAAATTCCATTCTTCTAAAAAATACGCGATATATGCCATCGAGATGAGGCCACAATCATTTCGTTATTCTCTGCAGTTCCGGCGACATTTAAAAAAATGAGGTCCGTTCACACATTTATTTCGCATGGATTGTGTGCGAATTATCTGAATATCTAATTTGAGAATTTTGCTTATGCACGAAGCCCTTCAGATTAAAATGCACTTCATCGGCGAAGATGAGTTTTTTTTTTCGAAAAATCAGCATTTAGTTCATTCTGCGGGTGAGTGAGAGTAAACTGCTATATTTTTATTAATCTGAATAATCATAGGTCTGTTGGAAATGTATATCAATTGGTCCAGATGCACGTGTTCTGTAATCTGTGAACATGGCTCTCGCAGAAAAATAAACGTTCCGTGACCGGTGAACACAGTACATATTATCATTATCTTAGGTGATTGATTTTTTTTAGTTCCACAAGCCTTTATGCACATATGTATGTACAAATTTATTTTATATATTTATATATTTAACTGAGACAAGTGCTATAGTAACCGAAACTGGATAAAATTCTTTACGCCTATTTAGTGATCTGTCACACAGTGTATAAAAGATATAAATTTTCGGCTCCTATAACAACACCATATTAAAGCGACATGTCCCTTTCATTGCAAAGTGTTAGAACTTCAAACGGTTCCTATATGCAAAGAACGTGACAATTTCTGTGCCAGTTCCGTTTCCTCTAGGAAGGTGACAGCTGTTAAATATCAGAGTTGTCACTTGCGCGAAAAAAATCCATAAAATTCAAGTAGCCCATTATTATTGAGACACCCTGTATATGTACATAAATTTGTGTAAATGTAAAAATGTTGTTGTTCTTAAACATGAATAGATTTATAAAACTCTGCTCTGCACCACTAATGCTTCAGTTAAATTTTGATATAAATTTCACCGAAACTGAAAGAATGGATCTTCGTATATTAAAATGAAGTTTGCGTTTAGTGAAAATTTTTCATAAAAAATGTCGGTTGATTTCCAATAGTTGTTTGAATAGGCCCAAAAATAAATATAATTTGCATTGACGATCAGATAAAAGCGTTTAAATTTATTGCAAAGTTTAGAATAAAATAAATAATCAAGATCAAAGATTTTTTAATGAAGCCTACAGAATCAATAACAGTTTTTGTGTTGTAGCTTAGTGGCACCTTCAGCACATCTGCCTCTTTGAAAAATGTTGCAGTAAGTCATTGTGGATAAGATTCCTTATCATGGCATAGAAAAAATTTTGGCTAAAAAGCGTGCAATTTTCCTAAATTTGAAGAGTTACAAATTTTTTAATAGTCAAATATTTCTGAGAATGCCAAACAGACCATTTTTAATTATTTTTATTTGTAGTTATTTTTTAATGAACTTTAAAAAAATATATTGTAAAGTTCTTCTGCTTCACCGGAAATGACTTCTGTGAAGTTTCTAAATCCAAAAATATTTTGCAGCAATAAACACTCTAACGAAAAATGACACTGAAGGTGGCACATAGCCGCGACCGGTTTGTCTCCAAACCAAACTTGACAAGGGATGACGGAAATTCGTTCCAAAAATCTGCATCAAAACACCCTGTCGGAATATCAAATCAAGCCTCAATAAACATTCCCTTATTGAATTTTATTATTTGAACAAACAGAAACAAATATTCTTCTCTTCATTCTTTCGTTGGTACATTGCACTGAAATGCAATTTTGTTAGCAAGCGGAAGAGGATGACTTTAATTTGGCACTTCTGTTTTCTGTGTCAGGTAGAGTTGTTTTGGTCACAAACTAGTTCGTTCGATTGAGAGATTATTTCAAAGAGTTGGTAGCCACTTTACAACAATTTACAATTCCTTACTATGAATCACACTAAAATAAATCGAGTGTTGTTTTTGTAATTGTTGTAAAACTGCTACACGATCTTTTCGTAGTTCGTTCAATTACGAACTGGTTCGTGATCGCCACTACTCTAGTGTTAAAATTCCCGATAAATAGAATCATGGCTCTTCAACGTGTTATAAAATTAATTTTGAAATATTTATTGAACCAAAAAACTCATCGGACATTTTATTTGTTGTTTAAGAGGTGTTGTGTTGTAAAGACGCACAATATTCGTATTGCTACAATCTGTCAAAAACAAAAATCAGCGTTTGATAACGTGTCTCAACCCAGCAGGGCCAGATATTTTAGATTTACGTGAGTAACCGCCAAAGTTGGCACAATTTCACGGTCGTCTAACCACGGGTGTGACAATATGCGGCCAAACTAACGCCGCTATGTAATCCGCATAAGCACCACCGAAGTAGCACTCATGCACATCCCATAGGTAGCATTTCAGGACAGAGGATGCCAGGCCCCAGATCCCACCTCTTGCTGAGGGGTTCGGAGCTATCTATTCTCCTGCTGTCAACAGATAATTTTTGATAGCCACATCGGTCCTGCAGTGAACCTTGCCGCTTTGGGTATAACCACAGCCACTACGTGGCACTCCTGTAGGAGCCTCACCAACAACCAGTCTGCAACCGAAGTTCCCGGGGATTACTGTTTCCCGTGGTACCAGTTGTGTATCGTTACTGGTCGAACGTAGAAGTCCTACCTTCTTCCAGGAACTAAGGTGGCAGAATCACCAAGATCAGCAAGTAGGGCCAGTGGGTTAGCAAGTTAAGATGTGGGAAAAAGTGCTTAAATTGTATGCCATTAAAAACCTACTTATTGGTGCTTCTGTGCTTTTGGCCAAGGCTGACCAGAAATACCAGAATAAAACTTTCTTTTAACAAATTTTCAAAAAAGTCCACTAGTAGAGATCCTTATTAGATAATTTTTTGTGACACAAAATGAAGAGATTTTGATTGAATCAGCTGTTCTTGAAGCAACTGTCGAAGGCAGCACTGCGGTTCCAATATTTGATAGCTCACACGTTTGAAGTACTGAGTGTTAGTTTGACTTCTGTAGAGTTTTGGAACGAATTTTCGTCATCCCTTGCGAGAGCAGTTTAGAGAGCCCAGCTGTAACAAAATTATCCTGAACTTTTTTTTTTAAAGCAAGAAATCAACCAGATGCCAACTACAAACTATTGTTGCTCGAAAAAATATTAAGAGGCTGCAATAGATTTCCAAACAAATATGGTTACCACACTAGACAGTTTGTTAGAAATTCAAGGGCGGCTGCTGTGGTATCTCAGTGCCTTAAGTTTAATTCTTCGATACATAATTATAAACCTGTTCGATCATCTGGTACAGTGTTGCACAAATCGGTAATATGAATTATTTTGCAAAACCAAACTTTTAAAATTTACGCAGTGTACGACCTGTGAATTACCCAGATCCTTCAGCTGCCTTTGTATTAAGGCAGATTCCATATTAATGTACTTTAGAATTAAATTATTGATCTATTGTTCAAAACATTATTAAAATTAATAACTCTTGTGAATTTAATTCAAAAAATACTCACATTCAGTTCATATGGTTGACGTGTCTCGTACTTTCTACAAGTACGAGTGTAATTTGAGTACAAACTTAATATTTACAAGATCTACAAATTACTCAGATAACAAATGCTCTGGAGTTTTGCTCTGTGCGTCCTTTTGAAATTATTTTTTCCATTCATTAGCCAAGACAAACAAAATCTCCTCTAATTTCCCACTCATTCAATTTACTTTGTTACTTTAATACGATTTTTTTTCCACGAGTTTTATTACTCTTTATAAATTTAACTGCCCCAGAAGTTCAGTGTGTAGCATATGTTTTGCATTTTATAACTCTGACTATTACAATAAAACATGTTTGCTCCTTCATTCGTTGGTCGGTTCTTTTCAGTAGCTTTTGCTTGTTTGTTTGTTGCTTTTGTGTTTTTTTTCTTGCCTTGTATTGTTTATTACTATCCATTTGTCTTTTGTTGCCAATGTCTGTATGAGTGTGTGTGTGTGTGTGTGTGTGTGTGTGTGGATGTGTGTACATGCCTTGTTGAGAAGGCGATTTTATCTCTAGTAAATGTGTAGGGAAGTTTGACCAAAGGACTATTTTAATTTTTAATGTTGTAGGTTAGAAAAGAAAAAAATAATAAAATTATGAATTTAGAAAATTATTTTTAGATAATTTTATATTTCAGCTCATTTTATTATAAATACTGAAATTTATTATTAAGAGTGGATAAGATAGTCACTATACGCATTTCGCTGGTTGCTTAGTATAGCTCATCAGGAAATCCACATTTAGAAAAACTTAAACGTCTTGTCCTCGAAATTATTTAGACCAAATGAGCAATCCAAAGAAAATCAAGGCAAAAACGTTAATGTTTTAACAAAAAGCCTCCACAACAATAAGTTTTTAAATTTAATTGTTCCTACTTGTCTTACTACGTTTATCTTCTTGCTGGCCACCTCTAACTGTAGCTGTTTTTGGTAAAACTTTAATATCGTGTGCTAGGTTTCATAAACAACTCTCATTTTGTTCATGAAACTACAACCATTAATTGAGGATATTTCTAGGTTTTCTAAAAATTTGGCTAGATGTTTCCTACTGTGCTGGGTTAAGCAGTAGGCGAAATGCGCATAGTGGCTAGCAATGAAAATGGTGAATTTATTGTTATTTTACTGCTTTGGAAAATTAATTAATTTAGTTTAAATTATATTTGTTTATTTAATGACATTGTGAGTAAAATTTGTAAAAAGCTTTAATTATCAATAATTGTTTCTGATATTTCGGCTGCTACACTTTGTAGCTGTACATGTAGAAGTTTTCTTAAATTATTCGTTTGCTATGTAAGCTCTCTAATTGGTGCAAGTGTTAACAGTCAATATTTAATTTTTTTTTATTTATTTCAAATTTTTTCAAAAGATTTCAAGCCTCCACAGGCCTACTTAATCCAGAAAATAATATGGTTTTAAAATAGTGAAGTTGATCCGTTTTTAATGTTTGATCCCCACCTTTTGCACATAGTCTCGAAGTCAGATGCAAATTTTAAAAACCTGTTTCAATTCATGGTGCTTTCGCGTGGCTGTTTCACAAGTATTGCTTCATGATTTTCTTAAAATCTGTTATAGATTTATGCAATATACGCTCTTCATTGGCAATGTAGTCATTCCAAAACCTTGACACCCTAACTAAAAATGATCTAGTCATATACAAAGACGAGTGGTTTGGGCATACAAGAATGCTGATCTTCCAAAGTTGAATTTATCCAATAGATATGTCGGCTTACCGTGCTTGATTGACAAAGGTCATATTCTGTTGTGACGTTCCTGAAAATATTTCAATACCATAGAGTAATAAAGGGAGACGTAATGATAAAACCACTCTTTTCCTCACAGCCATAGAAAGCTATAATCCAAGACAATACAGTTTTCTTAAGGTAAATGAAATTCTGGATATAATGTAATTGAGGCTTCGGGTCTATAATAACATTTTGTGGTGGCATACAAATGAAATCCGGCCATTCATTCTTCTAACCTACCGCGTATGATTGATTTTCATAACGAAATATTCGTCATATGTTCAGTGTAACGCACTGGATAAAAATAACGGTTATACATGAGACGTTTATTTTGAAAGTGGCGTAAGTCCCGAAAAAAGAATCATGTTAATTACAATTTTTTTTAATTACAAATTTACTGGTGTCTTTTTATTAAAAAATATTCGCCATCAATATTTAAAACTAATGAGATTTTGTAGGAAAGAAGTTTTGGTACTTAAGTAAACTCACTGTATTAAGCGCGTGAAGTATTATTTTAAATTATTTGCAATATTTTTTAAAAAGCTAAGATCGGTGGACATATTTTTAGAAATGGGCATAATATTTGCAGTTTTGTAAATTATATTATAATGATAATTAATCTATTACACATAATTTGTATTATTTTAGTGAAATTAGTTTTATATAATATTACTAAAGTTTGGATTTTTTAGTTATGAAATTAAGGGCCTTGAAACATGCATTAATATTATTTCTATAAAACATTCCCTGTAATGAGAAAAAGTGTTAACATCAGAAAAAGACATATGGCACTGGTTTTATTAGATGAAGAAGAAATATGTATGGAGTCAGTGAGTAGGTGAATGCTCTGCTTGGGGGAACAATGACATAGTAGAAGAACAGAATCAAAGTTATGGTACACCGATGGATCGAAGATGAGTGGATGGCAGTGCTGGAAAAGCAGTTGCAATGGGTAAACAGCTTCCATATTTTAGGTACACGCCTTAGACCGATGTGCTGGAGAATGCCTACGTGACACCAAAATATGCATTCTCTCGGACAGTCAGATATCTTTCAAATCTGTAGCAAACTGCTCATTCCAATCAAAGTTAATGTAGAAGTGAATTTAACTTTTATATATGTCCTAGCAGCGAGCAATTCAGTTACTCTATTACGGGTACCGGGACATGAGGGGCATGTAGACAAAGAAATGGCAGACGATCTGACCAAAAAGGGCGCAGCCACTCCTTTCATTGGTCGATAACCCTTCTGTCGGGTAAACAATAGCTTCATAAATAGCATAATAGGCGAAGGGAAAAAGCAAGACCTACTCAACTACCGGAGTGCCCAAACAGCCATGCATTGACCTCAAAAGCATAAAAGTGAAGACTGTTCTTAATATCAGCAGAAAAAACAATAAACTCTACACTGAACTATTAACAGGACACTGTAGGCTTAACTATAACGTGAATAAGATAGGTGCGGTAGAAAGAGATTCCTGCACATTCTGTGCAGAGGAGCAGGAAACATCAGAACACAATTTCTGCGTTCGTACTGCGGTGGCAAGATGCAGACTTAACTGACTAGGCAGCAGTTACTAGTTTTAGACAAATTAGTTAATGTAAAGCCAGCAATGATTACGATATTTATAAAAAATCTAGGTACGAGACTGCACAATAGATCTATCAGGTCACGTTGCTTTTATTACTTACAACTTAAAATAATAACGTTTAGCAGCCAAATATAACGTATTGATAGACTTGCTTCGCTATACACGCACAACGGAATTTATTTTTAAAAATTAATGAGAAAATACGATCTTCGAGGACATAAATACTTGATATTAAACACAGTATTTTTCCTTTTCCATTCTTTGTGTACTAAAAATTAAACCCTCAAACTAAAAAATGTTTTTTTTTATTTTTTTTTATACTGTATTTTATTTTATTGAATCTTTCTATTAAAAGAAATTCACAATAAGTATTCAAATCTTATTTCTAAATTATTATTTACTAGTTATTACCAACGTAATAACTAATGTTTTATATTCAAATCTTATAAATCTATCTTCTATTGTGTAGAGAGAGCCGCCTTGCCAGGCTCAATGTGTCAGTTCTTTTTAGTCTCTGGTGGCCACCAAATTGCAATAAATTGCGTACTAGAGTGTTGGGATGTGCGACTATTTTGTTCACGTATTTCGACGTGTATGTTTTAACTTCTTCGTGGATAGTGGGAACTTTGAGATCCCTATGTATGTTTTCATTTCTTATGTACCAGGAGGCGCATACGATATGACGTAAAATCCTAGACTGTCTTCTCTGTAACTTCTGGATGTTTGATGCACAGGCAGTACCCCACAGCTGAATACCATATGACCATATTGGCTTTAAAACGGATTTGTATAATAGGACTTTATATTCCAAAGCCAAAGTTGAGTTAGGACTTATTAGCCAGAGCAGTTGATTTGTTCGAAGCTTTATGGACGTTATTTTTGCCTCAATGTGACGGGTCCAAGTTAGGCGCCGATCTAGGTGGATAGCTAAATATTTGACGTGCGTTTCCGCTGGAACCGTGGTATTAGTTATTGTGATTGGTGGACAATTTTGCCTTCTAAGGGAAAACGTTACATGAGCACATTTTGATGGATTTACCTTTATTCTCCACTGTTTTAGCCAGTCTTCTAACTTATGAATATGAGATTGCAGCTTTTCAGATGCATCCTTTGGATCATTACTGACACTTATAATTGCAGTGTCGTCTGCAAAGGTTGATGTATATGTATGTGGGCTTGTCGGCATATCCGCTGTATAGATGATATATAATAGCGGCCCTAGCACACTACCTTGAGGTACTCCTGCACTGATTTTCCCACATCTTGAAAGCTGGTCCTTTGACCTTACTTTAAAAGTTCTATCGGACATATTGTTTTCAGGTAGAACCCGAGCTATTTTAGTATGTAGCCCATCATAGCAGACTTTATCAAATGCTTGGGAAATGTCTATAAATAAAGCTGAACAGTATTGCTTTCTTTCAAAAGCCGATCTAATAATGGTAACGATTATATGCACTTGTTCAATCGTACTATGCCTTGCTCGAAAACCAAACTGATGATCTGGGATAACGTTTTGTTCATTTAGAACAAACGAATAACAAACGAGACGAATAATTTTTCAAATATCTTTGACAAAACTGACAGTAGGCTAATAGGCCTGTAGGATATAATCTGGCTTGAGTCCTTTCCAGGCTTCGGGATCATAACAATTTCAGACATCTTCCAAGAGCATGGGAAGAAGCCGACGCGCAACATGGCATTAAATATGTAAAGTAAAATTCTTACAGCTGAATTAAGTAAGTTTTTATCATTGATCCTGTTATACGATCAGGTCCAGGTGATTTCTTCATATGCGTATTTTTAATTGTCGATTTTAAGGAAGACAACCGAAATTTCATAGGATCATTCACGATGTCGCTAATAATTGGAATCGAAAACCTTCTCTAAGTGATTTGCGAACGCATTTGCCTCTTCACTTGAGTTTTTAGCCCAAGTACGGTCTTCAAGTATTAGTGGAGATTCGTAAGCAAAAGGACATTGTAAGTGCTTTTCATTGGATCCAAGTTTTTTGAAAAGTTGTCGATAGCGAATTCGCGTTTCTGTCTCAATTTACTGCGTAAGTTTTTTTGGCATAAGTTTATTTGCATTTTTATGTGTGGAGAACGACTATTTTGCCATTGTCTTCTTAGTCTTAGCTGATGGCTTTGTTGGCGTTGCAGATATGGCTGCGGCAGTCACAAAGTCTGTAAAAAGATCTACAGCTGCTTGAATATCAGCTGGATTTCTCAGTGGGATGTTCAAAGATAAGAGAGAGCTCACATACATTTTATATTTTAACCAATTCGTGTTTCTGTTCGGGTAGAAACTAAGAGTTTTAGGTGTAGTGACAAAACTGTCGTGTAAAATAATATTTGTAGGTGAATGATCAGAAGATAGGTCATAGGATGAACTAACTAACTGTTAGTCGCGTTTGATGTTTTTTACTATAGCAAAATCAATAAGGTCTGGCAACTTATTAAAGTCTGTGGGCCAGCTTGTTCGCTTGAACTGTATAATACAACTGCCTACCTCTAGGGCTAAGGAGTCTGGATCCCCAATACGTGTGCTTTGCATTGTAATCACCAGCGGCAATAAATTCTTGTCCTAGCGTAGCAAAGAATCTGGCAAGTTCATGGTGTTCGATTTTATACCTAGGTGGGCAATACACTGAGGAGACTACAATTTTAATATCTGTAAGATTTATGGTCGTGGCTTGCAAAAAGTCTTCCCTGAATTCAGACAATGGAAAATGCCTTATGTTTTTTCGGACTATAATGGCAGTCCCACCACATGCCCTTTCGCTTGGGTGTTTGGTGTCATATATAAAATACCCATCAATTCTAAACCAGTTTTTTATAGTGAAGTGAGATTCAGAAACTAACAGTATGTCTATATCATGTGCTAGCAGGAAGTGTTCTACTTCATATTTGTGTTGGGAGAGCCCGTTAGCATTCCAGAAGCATATTTTTAACTGGTTCATTTTTTGCCAAGCAAAACTTGCAGAAGCATGTTTTGGGTTCGCATCATTTCCTGAAACATACGCTGCATAGTTGTCATGAAATTATTCATTGTCTGTATTAAGTTCTCGATCGAGCTCGAATTGTTGGTGACGGGTGTCTGAGCACCCTCTTTTAAGACGTGGGCATATGAATGTTTATGCGCATTAGAACTTTTGGCATTCGCATTAGGTAAATCATTTCTCAATGTTTGGGCATATGAAAAGTTTGGCTTAGTGTGTGGCTGTGTAGCTTGTGTACTAGCAACAGAACCAGCATGAAGCCGAGGAAATTGGGAAGCTTTATATTGCTCATATTCAGGTTTACGTACGACTTTCGAATTATTTTTTACATGTTGAAAGACTTTGCAGCCCCTGTAATTTGCTGTGTGGTTTTCACCACAGTTGCTGCATTTTTTGACCTTGGGGTCTGTTTTGGAAGAAGTGCATTCGAAAGTCCGGTGGGCATCACCGCAAACAACGCATACAGATGGTAGCTTGCAATAGGTTTTCGTGTGTCCGAATTCCTGGCAGTTGGTACACTGACGGGGACCGCTACGTTTTAGAGGCTCTTCCACCGTTATTCTTCTGTTCAAAAGGTAGCGAAAATTATATATTGGATGAACCGAGTTTTTTGATTTAAGTTGCGATGCGTTAAATACGATTTCAACACGATGCATTGGTTGGGGAACTTTATTCTTATTTAGAATATTGTGCACTGACCTTACGGCATAACCTTCCACCTCTGTGATGACGGACATCGTTGCTTTCAGAAATGCAATCTCAAATAGAACAAACTATTGCCAAAAGTGGTCATAGTGACACAACTCCTTATGCGCACAAAACTTTGTTTCTTTTAAAAGCATATCGATATCTGACTCGAATCAGTAGTTAAAACGACAAATATGAATTATTTTAGTTTGTTCCCTGTAGTAATCTGGCTGACAACGGCAACATATAAGTAAATTATACGGATTTAAATTAAAATGCTAAAAAAATTATATATTCGGAATCGAAAATTTAATATTACTTTGTGTTGGTGGCATCCTTCCCTCTGCTCTCTCGTTAGAGAAACTTACAAAAGTTCATATATTTTATTAAGAACACTGTAAACAAAACGTTGAAATCTCACAAATACATAAACCCATGTTCATTTCATGGTATTAATGTGCATTAGTGCATGTGCGTGTATGCGTTTGCTTGCTGACATACACAACTCTATAAAATCCTGTTGCACAATGACATTACGACAATGCATGTTGATATAAGCTCTTCTCTGCTTCTAAGATACAAACATATGTACATACATATGTATATGTGTATGCACTGCATTCAAACAGCACAATAGAAAAGAAGCGTGCGGTATACGAAAGATAATAGAAATCCTTCTTTATCTGGCATTAAAATTGTGAAAATCTTTTTGAAAATAAGCAAGTTCGACAGGCTTTGAGAGTTGTAGAAGCACAAGAACTTTCTATTCTGTTGCAAATAAATAAAAATCATTGTTTACGAAATGGCAAAGATGAAAAAAATATTTTTTTTTTCTTTTACTCTGCTTTTGTTGCAACTAGAACTTTTTTAATATTTCAAAATTGTCAAAAAGTTGAAAAAAAAAGTTTTCGAAACTGGCACAAAATTTTAAATGAAAAAATATTCAATAAATTAAATAAAGCGAATTAAAGAATAATTTTTCCAAAACGGCTGAAGACTGTGATCCCAAAGAGTGGGGTGCCTTAGAGTGCCAGTGTTTAAACGCACACAATCTATATCGCCAGCAGCATAATGCACCACCCTTGAAAATTAGCAAAAAACTTAACACAAAAGCCCAAGCCTGGGCAAAGGTATTAGAAAATATTTCAATTTAACAATTCTGTTCAAGCAAGATAATTACATATCGTTTAGCAACTGGCTAAGAAGGGTGAAATGCAACACAGCAAAGGTGCTACTTATGGCGAAAATTTATATTTTTGTAGCGGAGTGTCTAAGATTACTGGTGATATGGCCGTTAAGCCGTGGTATGATGAAATAAGTCTGTACGATTTCAGCAAGGCAGAATTTACTCCTGGCTCTGGCCACTTTACACAGTTAGTGTGGAAGGATTCTAAGGAAGTGGGCATAGGTTATGCTAAGAAGTGAGTTACGTTTCCATTTTTTTTTATTTGTGGTGATCAAGACAATTTTCCCATTTAGTGGTGACAAATTCTTCTTGGTTTGCAATTATTTTCCACCTGGTAATGTGGTTGGCAAATTTAGGGAAAACGTTTTGCCGAAAGGCGCCAGTAGGTAATCAAAATTGTTTATGCATTTTCTGAAGCTGAGAAGCAACATTTTGGACGATAATTTTACAACAAATCATATTTTTGACAACGAATCTTTAATTGATATGTAAAATTTTATTTGTAATAAAAATCTTTAAAACGCAAATTTCAAACGCTGCATGTATTTTTAGGGCTAGAAATGTTATTATTTTTTATAATAAAATAAATACCGGCATCCTTATTGCTTCATACCAACATACAGTGGGTATTTTTGGCTTTTAATCATAATATGGCAAAAAAAATTTAATTTCTTAAATAGTGAAATTTCACAAAAAGGGAATCAAATTCCATTACACACTGAAATTTTAACTCAAATTAAAAAAGAAATTCAAAATTTTTTTAAATGTCTTTACGAAAAGTATGCCCTCGAATAGATTACAACATGAAGGTTAAATCAAAATGTTTACAGCATCAGAAAAAGACAAGATCCAGTAATTATTAATATAATATTTAACTATTTGTGCGTTACATATAATAATTTACTGTTTGACGTTGCTTTGCCGAACTACAATTATTAATTTAATCTTTAGAAAGAAAATTTATTTGAGCTGATAACTTTGAATACAGTGAAAGTTAACGTTTTATTAGACAACTAGTTGAATATAATTCATTTTCTATGCCGCTACATACGTTTTACTTGCTTTTTCCTTGGGTAAGAATGAAGTTTACAACACTGGTACCTTTTTTGTTATTGAATTCTTTGTTACCATATGCAATTTGCTTTTAGCCAACCAATTTTTCACCGTTGGCGTTTTCGACACTTATCGGAATCGAAACGGCATTCTCTAATTTGAAACGAAATTAAAAACGACAAAGGAACATTTATTTTTTGTCGTGGCCATTTTAATCGTCGAAATTAAAACTACTCTAATTAAAAGAAAATAAAAATGAAGATAACTTCGTTAAAGGAGTTTGAAGCTTTAGTTTCTGAAATGGAAAAAGAACCTGCTTATGCTAAGGGTTTCCGGAAGGGCATAAAACCATTAAATTTCGAAAGCTTTTGATGATGGTTGGCACAAAGTAAGTAGGAATAAAATAGCGACAATAATTAATTAGAATTTTGTTAACAAAATTATTTAATACAATTCAAAGGTGTGAAAGGACTTGAAATTCAAAGTGAAAAAGAAGCTGGTAAACAATTTAGAGCAACAGGAGGAGGAGTTTATAAGCAGGTTCCGTTGTCTCCATTGGAAGAAGCTGTTGCTAATTTATTGGAATTTGAAAAACAAGTAAACCCGATCGGTGATGAATTAGGATTCGGAGAAGAAGTACATTTTGGGGCGTACCCAATTGAAAAAGAAACTCCTAATGCTACTTCGTAAAATTTAGTAATGACTTCATCCGAATCAAACCTGAATCATGATTTGCCTACTGATTCAACAAGGGTTAGGTCCACAGCAAATTCCAATACTGCTGAAAAGGAACGGATCACATTATTAAGGACGCAAACCGAAGTACTACAAGAGCGATGCAGTCACTCCAAGTCCATTAAGGGATACTTAAAAGATATCTCTATTTATCAGAAGAAGAGACTGCAAATAGAAGAGGAACGCTTTAAAATATATAACAGGAAAACCGAAAAAGAAGAAAAGCTACTGGAACTTGATGCCTCCATAAAGAAGAACAAACTAGAATTATTGGAAAGACAATTAAATCATAATAATTAATTAACTTTTATTGAAATTTCTGTTTGAAATAAATATGATAATTTAATAAATTTTTCTGCTAAATAAACCTTTCCTATTGTAATATAAATGTTGAAACTCTTGTTAGGCCCTATCATTTTGAAGTACGTCCCGTCTACACAGCCTATGATTTCAGGAAAACCAGTTCGCTCATAAAAGAATCTCTTACATTCTGTTATTTCATCATCCGACAATTCAAATTTCACCCAAGTTTTACAAATCGTGGTACTCATCACATCCAAAACTTCAGACAAAATTTTACTAACCGTAGGTTGAGCTAGCGATAAGTTGAAGCCATCCTCAACGCTTAGCTGAAATGACCCTTGTGCAAAGAATCTTAAAGCGGTTGCCAATTTTATTGTTGGTATTATTCCTGACTTACGCATATTGCATTTAAGTTTTGTAGTTTAAAATTTTTCTATTAAAAGAAAAAAACTTTTAAAAAATTTGCGACACTATAAACAAGAATAAAGTAAAAATTTTTACTTGTTTTCGATAATTCCTTGTCTTCGTTTCGATATGCTTCAAGAATGCCAAATTTGAAGCGAAGGGACGATAAAAACGACAACGACATAGAAACAACAATAAGAACGCCAACGGGAATATGGCCGATTGTATGTATTACTGTTTCATTTCGACTGACTCTATTTTAGTATCAAGCCGATTGCGATGAAGTAAACATATATATGTATTATTCGTCATGTCCGGCGATTCACTAGATGATGTCTACAGTTGACACCAAATTAGCAGAAGATGCAAATAATGTTGGAAAAGTGTGTAGCGGCTTAGAAAACGCATTCCATTCTGCTAGTTCTCTAATAAAATTTAAACTTTTTCGGTATTCAAAGTTATCAGATCAAATAAATTTTCTTTCTTAATAGGAAGAATAAAGAAAAGCAATTTAAGCCTAAAGATTAAATGACTTAACATTATAATAATTTATTGAGTACTAAATATCTCGCAAATTTAGCCCAGTTCGCTTCATTAGAGCAATCTATTATATTCTCCAGGGGCTCATTCTGTCTAGAGAGAGAGAGCATTCCGTAAATATATGTGGGATATTAGGATAAGTATTACAATGAGAACAAAGAGGAGGATTAGAAGCAGTAATCATCTTGTTCGCGTTAAAAAGGGCTTTTCCAACTCTCAAGCAACAAATCATCACATATTTGCAAAGCTTTAAAATTATTAACTATGGATTTGGAATGTTTAATGCGGTTATGACTCCTGTCCACAAATTCGTTTTCCTGTATACCAATATGAAATGGAAAGTAATTAACAAGGCGTATCTAACTAGGTGACCTTGCTACGACAACAAATACAACAATACAACAACAGCAGGCAGTTTTGTTTGTGTAAAACGCAATATTGCTGTCAAAAACATGTGTAAAAAGAAAGAAAATTAAAAGGAAAAAAGTTGAAAAATTTTCTTTTTGGTACGAATTACAAATTTAT